>VYZM01007447.1:79058-113117 GCA_013398915.1 Dromas ardeola
TTTTTACTTGCATTTGATCATAATTTTTTGACAAGTCTTCTGAGTTTGTATACTCTTTAGGTAAGTTGTTCAGGCTACGGAATGAGTGTGAGAGAATTGTTATTTGCAGATTTGTTTGATAAATGAAAGAGTACATAGATTCTGTCAAAAAGTTAATAGAATATTTATATAAGGAATGAACTGAAAATGATTAATCGAGGCTAGAAACTAAACGCTTTTGGTGCTTGCAGTCGATGTCAACTTAAATCCAGCACTGCTTACCGCCACTATTATTGATGCATTTAAACCAGTATTCTAATAAGACAAAAAGGGGAATAATCTATGTATCTTCTAAAAACATAGCAACTAATGAAAGCGTTGAGCTAGCTGACGGGCAAATTCAGAGTTCATTTAACACAAAGATCAATGTATGATCTCTGATGCTGGGTTTGGTTTGTGGTTTTTTTTCTTCACATGTAACTTTCTGTTCCTTGCTGACTGATTCCTGACTATTCTAATATGACAGAATTTGAGCTTGCAGGCTTTCTGCTCACCACATTTCTTATTGGCGGGTAATGTGCTGACAGCTGGGACTCGGCTCACTTGCCAGCTTAGCTCACTGGCTGTTCCAGCCTTTTCTTCCTCTCTTCCGTAATGTTTTCCTGCCTTTATTATGAGGGTTGCTAGTGCAACATAGTGCTGTGTCAGAGGCTGAGTTTGTTGAGTTCTTTATTATTAGTGACTCTGTGAATGTTCTTGTTTTTGTGTTTCTGTCTTCAAGAATGACCTAATGGTGAGGATTTGGCATTCTGTGTAGTAAAGTTGCAGTCTTTATCTGTGAATTTTCAGGCTTAGCCTTAAAGAACAACTTTGAAAAAGTTCTCTTGTTTTGGGGGCTGACACTAAGGAAGGTTGTTAAGTTACTAATTAAGGAGTGTGAACAGAGATTAATGCTAAGACTATTAGTGCGTGCTGTGCCTATGCTAGGGAAGTTTCCTGGTTGACTTTGTGGTTAGGTCACAACTTAAAGTGTGGTAGCTGAAAGGCTTCTAAAAACATCTAACGTCTTTTTTTTTCTTTCTTTTCTTTTTCCTCATGAATACACCTCATATTTACAAGTAGAGGGAAGAGTTTCCTTTTTCCCATCTTTTTGTTAGCAAATTAAGTTCTGCAGCAGGCAAATGAGCCCTTTGTCCATCTTAGTCGTATAGCAGTCATTGCAAAGCAACTGAACTCTGATTTTGTTGTCAATTTTATAACGTGTTTTGGCAATCCCTTGTTGCTGTTCCATTTGACTTCAAATTACGCTGGTATGTTTGATGAATCAAAGATACTTTTTTTTCTTAGGGAGTTTGACATTACTTCATTTCCATCTACTGAGAACGTAAAACATGTTTTAAAAGGTTGGCCATTTAAAATACCTGAAAAGGAAAAGGGTGGAAGTTTGGTGCGCTTCTGTAAGAGTGAATTTTTATTTTTATATGCTTTCTCTCCCACCATAAAGTAAGGTCAAATCGCCTTGCTTTATTTAGGCTTAAATGTTTGCTTTATTTAGGCTTAAATGTTTGCTTTTCTGTTACCCTTTTGTGAAGGGATCACCAAAGTTCAATAACTTCTGTCATCTTGAGAATGTCAAGTATGTGAAGCTAGTAACAGGCAGCAGTAGTTCAGCTAAGACAATTGCCCAGTTTGACAGCTAGATGGTAGTTGCTCATTTAGGGCACTGGTAATGTTGCAATGATAACTCTGTTGTGCAGGGAAAGAAATATGTAGAAATACTCATCACGATCCCTGCTGTGTCTCTGTTGGATGTGCCTTGCCTATTTGGGAGAGGAAAGTTATGATTTGTTTTCTTTAAAGTATGTTTGCTGGACATATCCTCCTCTCAGATAGAAAGTTAGTTAAGACTTGTAATAAAGGTGTGATACGAAACATGTATTTTCATTCATCTAACAATGATTTTTGTATTTAAAAAAAACAAAGAAAACACTGCACTTCATTTCTTGAAGGATGTCTATCTGTGCATGTCTTTGTATACTTGTATGTGTTTTCATACCATGTGGTTTTAAGTGACAGCGCTTCCAGCAAATCTTCAGTAGGTTCTGTTAGAGTTCTGCTGAGCTGTTACTAAATTATTATGGTATCTCATGAATAGTTAATACTGCCTTGGGTCCTGTTCAGCCTGCAGAAGAAGAATTTGTTCTTGCTTGAACTTAGATCAGTTCAAAATCCATAACAGAACCTGCAGCAGAAATTACATAGGCTAAACTTTCAAAACCACTGAACTTATTATGTCACTTGTGTATCTAGTATCAGACATCTGTGTACATCATTATATGTGTTTTCCTTTTAAGGTCTGTGGGGGACAAGACTCATGGAAGAAAGCAACACCAGCAGAGAGCGATATCTGAAAAGTGTTCTACGGGAGTTGGTTACGTACATGATTTTCCTTGTGGTCTTGTGTGTCTGTAAGTACCCTGCAGCTCTAATGCATCCTGTTCTGTACTGTCTGCTTGCTATGTGTGATTCCAGAATGAAGGGTGTTTCAGTGATGTGGGAGAAGAATTAATGGGCAGGTGTGTAGGGAAATATTTGAAGTTAAGTCTTTCTCTTGTTTCTGTGCATGGATTGTTGCTTGAGATTAAAAATACTGCAACTTTCTGTGCCTTATCAAGTGTTGAACATTTAAGCAGGATGATAATATTCTTTGGTTTTAGGGAGCATTTTTTTAATGTAGTTCCACATTGCAGTGTAATATTTCTGCTATTCATTTTGAAATCACTGAACAGAACTGCTTGCTACATGGGAAGAGTAGGAGTTAGTCATCTAGGACAATTCAATTAAATCACTAAATTTCAAATTTGTCACTGAGCTTATGTACAAATCATTCTGAGAATAAAAGGGCTTGATTGTAGCTGGAAAGGCAGACATAATGCTAGCTACTTAGAAATATCTGATAATCTGTGTTTGCATGATGTTGTACGTTTTAAATGCGTCTGCAGCCTATATATACTCAAGTGTGTATGGATCACAGCTGAAGACTTTCGTGATTTAAGTGGGTCATTTGTTCTGTTGTCTATGATATCATATGAAGTATCGTACCGCTATAAAACACGGAACAGAGTAAAATTCAACCTACTTTTTTTTCATTATTATTATTTTGTTTTATATTTTTTTTTAAGTAGGTGACTGCTTTAAGGTAGATGCTCTATAATCAACACTGTAGATAATGTTAGCAGATTCTACTAAATACAGACTTAGTACAGAAGCGAGGAGCTTGATGGATCTGCAGCCTCATATGCAACAGTATTCCTGGACCCAAATGGATTTTAAGAAAGCAACCTGATCTGAATTTGCTGTTCTTTTCTCAGGATGAAGAAACTTAGTGATGGAGCACAGATAATACAGCATATTTATCGCAGGCTT
This sequence comes from Dromas ardeola, assembly GCA_013398915.1. Lineage (NCBI taxonomy): Eukaryota > Metazoa > Chordata > Aves > Charadriiformes > Dromadidae > Dromas > Dromas ardeola. The sequence goes on from VYZM01007447.1 coordinate 82,464, forward strand.
CACAAAGCACCGTGAACAGTTGTGACCGGTATAACGTATGAGTTCTGAGAACGGTCGTCTTCTGGCCTTGGGAATTTGAAGCCCTTATACAATTCTATTTCAGGATTTCTAAGGGCATGTTCATATATTTGCACAAAAATTAGTAAGGCAATGCAAAATAGAACTTTCTATGGAAGTGAAATAGATGTTTTATTTGGTTACTAGGGAGGATAACAACAAAATCTGTACGTATTAAGTTAATCTTTGGAAAGCTGGTATTTTTCAAGCCTCCAATTTTCAGTGTGGGCAGTTCTATTCTAAATGCCTTAAATGTCAGTGACACTTCAGTTGTCATTTATTATCAGTTGTAACAGAGCAAGGTGATGTTTTTATTTTATGTGAGAGATTTTTGGAGTGGAAAAGAAAGTGCAAAACTACATTGGTAGGCTGGCTCTGTGAAAGCAAGTCTGTTTTGTTTGTCTGGAGTAGAATTACTTCTAAAAAAAGAAACCCCAAACCTCAAACTTTATACTGTTGACAGAACTGTTTTGGTGTTGTACTGCAAGTATGGTTATATACTAAATATCACGTTTTTTCCTTCCTGAGTCCTTTAAGAATGCTTGCTGCAGGTTTATGGACCAAGTAGTCTAAGACTGTTTGTGGCTGGTATGCTGTACCACCAGGAGAGGTGACCAGTGAGGGACTTGAAATGAAAATAAAGTGAAATTGATTTCAGCAGGAAAAGTTTGTCTGCAGGCTGTTAACAATTTGTTTTGCTATAGGAAAAGATTTTTGGTAACAGAATAACGGAAAAGTGTAGTGTGTTAAATATCTACAGATATTGCTAAGTAATTAGTATTTTTCAATTTTACTTTTTAAACTTTTTAATTTTACATGTAAGCAATAACTATGGCACAGACTGATCCATGGCTTGGTGTGCCCTAGGAGAGAGCTTTCCAGTGCAGGCTAAATGCTATGGGCATTTCTCATACTCTTGTATTTTTGAGAGTATGTATTTAGAGAGAATCCGGGTATTGTATACTCCTGTGCCACATTCCATGTGCCACAGCAGAAATCTATTAAAAATAGTTCTTGTTCTCTAGTTGCTAAAGAAAACTACATTTTCTTCCCTGTGATGAAATATTTTTACAAAATTGTCAAATTTGATGGAGATTGTTCAGTGTAGACTTAATCTTTCAGGCTTCTCTGAATTTTAGTCATAAAATGGTTTTAAGTATTTATAGGCAGTAACAGTATCAGTGCCAGAGACTGGTCTCTCAAGCCATCTTGGCTTGGTACATCAGTTTATAATTTATGCTCTGTAGTCCTCAGTCAAATGCTTGGCCCAGTGTGAGGAAGAGTAGTAACACACAGTCATTTATGTTCTGTGAGGAGATTCTCTTAGAAGCACTGCACGTCTTGGGTGGAATTTTATTGTCTAACCATAGGTGGCTAATGTCATTCACAGTGGCCTGCGATATCCTGGTTGACCATCATTATCTGCTCAAGCAGAGCATAGTTCTCCTGAGGTCTTGTGCCATCCGTGCCAGGCCTCTATGGGTGCCTTGGACAGCACAAGTCACCTGAAAAGGCACTAGCTGCCTCTCTACAGCCTGCTGAATTGTGCCATTGTTTTTCTTGAAGTTAGCTTTTGTAGAAGCATTAATAATAGAACGAGATGTGGGAAAGAGAACTGAGTGTTTTAAACTGATTGATCAGTTTATTCTTCGCTGCTTTTTGTATTTTAATCACGATTGAGACACAAATGCGGCTTGGTGTGGATTTTGTTTTGTTCTGAAGGTTAAACTTTTCAGTGTAAAATCTATACAAATACAACCTGATGTATTCAAACCAAAGCAAGCAAAATACTCTTTTTCTTTTTTTCTTTTTGCCCTTTTTTTTTCTTTTCTTTCCCCGACCTCTTTACCTCTCACTCCTTACCAAATCTGTTGCAGTGACTTATGGGACAGTGAGTTCCAGTATGTACTATTACACAAGGGTTATGTCACAGCTCTTCCTGGAAACACCTGTATCAAAAATGGAGAAAACTGATTTCAAAACTTTGTCCACAATGGATGACTTCTGGAAGGTAATCTAAAACCAGTTTTTTTTAATCTCTCTGTTGCTGTGATTTGCTTGTCCTGTCATGGCCTGTAAATTTAACCTGCATGATCTTTTTTTCTGTTTCGGTTGGGGTTGTGTATGAAGAACTATGTGCACAATGTCAAAGCTATGGAACAAAGTAGGCCTTTAATATATGAAAGTTTAGAACCCAGGTAATGCTAGTGGGGCAAGGTAGGGCAGGGTTACCTGTCTTTGTAGGACAGGTAACAGTAAGGCCCTGTGTCAAAAAAAGTATCAACTGCAATTCTAACACATCTATGGAATGAAGATCTATAAAACTAGTGCTGGCTACATACAAACTAAAATTCTGTCTTCATCCCCAGTTCACAGAAGGCCCTTTGCTGGATGGTCTTTACTGGGAGATGTGGTACAACAACAAAACCATGTCAGAAAACAAAAGCTTCATTTATTATGAGAACCTGCTCCTAGGGGTGCCTCGCATTCGGCAGCTGAAAGTGAGAAATGGTTCATGCTCAGTACCTGAGGATTTAAAGGATGAAATCAAAGACTGCTATGATGTCTATTCTGTAGCTAATGAAGATACTGCTCCGTTTGGACTTCGAAATGGAACAGCGTACGTAGTATTCTTGTAGACGCTGCTTTTTTTTTTCTTCTGACCTGGGTTATGCTGAATTACACAATAAGTCACTTGGCAGAGGCAACTCTGCATTTGGTGTATGTTCTGTCTGTAAAGCCAGGTGCATCCAGAACAGCGGCCAGTTCTGTTCATGGAGAAACCTTACTGAACTTGGAGAGGACTGTGCTCTTAATCCACTTGAGTTTAGGTGCTGTCGTTGTGCCATTGGTAGCTGTTATGCTTGGGAGACACACAGTGGTATGAGTGCAGCACTGCAACTCATGAGCACCTGTTCTGTATTTCCAGATTGTATTACTGTAGTGAGTTTCACTGGGTTGTCTTCCCTGGCTAAAAATGGGAGTAGCACTGCCTCTCTTGGAGGACAATGTATGAATTGAACTGTAAAAGGTTTTGGAGATGGAACATAGCTATGTAAATGCCAATTTTCTTTCTTTCCCTGTGGATAAAAATTCTGTGGGAGTGGACTGATGTGTTCTCTTTTCACAATTAATATACTTGTGACTCATCTTTCTATCTTAATTTTGTTGTATTAGTCAAAGAAACTTTGTAAGCTTTTTCTCCAGAGTACATCAAAACTTTCTACAAGTACCTCTTAGATGAAAGCATCTGTATGTAACTGATAGGGTTTTGTTGGTCAGGCTTTGTTGGTGTTGGTTTTTTAATTATAAGTTGAAAGTGGAAAGACTAATGTGCACTGTTTCACTTACTTCTGCACTAGTTGGACGTACACCAATGAGAAGGATTTGAATGGGAGCAGCCACTGGGGCTTGATTGCTACATACAGTGGAGCTGGTTATTACCAAGACCTCTCAAGGACTAGAGAAGTGACAGCTATGCAGATTGCTAGCCTTAAGAAGAACCTGTGGCTGGACAGAGGGACCAGAGCAGCTTTCATTGATTTCTCTGTATACAATGCAAACATCAACCTATTCTGCGTGGCCAGGTATGAAGAGAACCATGACAGTACTCAAATTGCACAGTGTAGGTTGTAGACTTGGGGTTTTCTTGTGGTTGTTTTGTTTTGAGGACATGGGTAAGCATATGTTGTGTATAAAGGAGACAGACAGCTGAAGGGGCATGCCTCCCTATCAAAGAAGTGGGACTCCACATGGCAGCTGCATTCACCATCTGTCGGCAGTTCTGACTTTCATGATGCCACAACGGTTTGGGTGCAGTTTACAGGTGACTTCTCTAGTGAGTTGGCTTATTAAAGTAAATGCATGGATATACAACATCAGTCATTAGTTTAGACAGCATGAAACATATGCAGATGAAGACACATCTTTCTGTCTCTGTTTTCTCACTGTTCTTGAAATGCTTTGGGTTTTAGTCAAAATTGAGAGCAGTTTGGTTTACAATTTTTGTTCTCTGTAGTGTCTTCTCTGAATTGTATGTGGGCTTTTGCCTGTTTCCATTATTTAAATAATTATGTAAATAAAACCATGTATCCTTTAGTAGTGCTTTTCATCAATGCTGTGTAAATAAAATTTGTTTTCTATGCCTCTTCTTAAATGCAGGTTGTTAGTGGAATTTCCAGCAACTGGAGGCCTTGTTACGTCTTGGCAGTTTCAGCCAGTGAGGCTGATTCGTTACATCTCCACTTTTGACTTTTTCCTGGCAGCCTGTGAAATGGCATTTTGTCTTTTTGTTCTTTATTATATGGTGGAAGAGATCTTAGAAATCCACATTCATAGACTGCATTACTTCCGAAGTCTCTGGAATTGCCTTGATATCCTTATCATTGTGGTAAGTAGTCTTTATAATAAGGCTAAAATTGCTTTCTGAAATGCACTTTGGGGAGACATGAATGACTCAGTATTTCTATTGTGGGTTTAAGGGTCATAGGGCCGTAATTAGGAAGGATACTTACAGACTATTGGGCAATTCAGTCTGAATAAGACCATTTTAGTCTGTGTTGTAATGTTGGTATCTCTTGCAAACTTGCTTGTTCTGTCTTACGTGGTTTCAACCTTCACATCCTGGTGAAAAGTTATGGAGTATTTGTTAGTATGCTTTTTCAGTTTTTGTCTATAAAGGCACAGCCGTTGCAGGAGGTAACAAACTCACCATTGTTTCTCTTCTGCATATCTGATACAGACTACTGCAGTGGCTTTCAAGTAAGAAAATGCTTTAATTTAAAGTAAATTTAAATTTAAATATGCTTTAAAGTAGTGATTTGCATTTGGAGGAATGGGACTGGGATTTGAATATGTTTGCAAAGAACCATGGAGACTTAACGTGGTATTAAAATACTTAACAGCTAATGCCAAGTTTGAAGAAGCGTCTCAAAATTGTAGAGTGCTAGCAGCTGTCAGGGCCGCTTTCTTGGTTAAATGGACAGTGCTGTACATTAGTAATCTTGGTGTAGCAGAAAATCTGAGCTTTGAATTTAAAGCTACATAATATAATTCTCTCTGGATTTATAACAAGCTGAGTTTACCAAAAGTATACAAAGCCAGCAGTGCTGAAACAGTTCCAGTCCCATGCTCATTTTCTATCTTCAGGCTTGGACAAGTCTAAGTCTTGAAGTTAGTATCTGTAATCTAGAGAAATCATACTTGCATCACAGTGCTTTGTAAATGACGGACCATTTAGGAGGATGTTTACGTGAACTGGGTGCCATTTGGTATGCTTAACAGTGGGGGCGGCAGTAAGATACTTTGCTGTTACAGTCAGTGAAGTATATTCAAGTGTGAGTGTAAAATTCAGTTCACACAAAGGGTCAAGACTCTATATTTATACCTTGTCTGAGGGACATTGTTTAAATTTAGGATTATGTACTTTATAATTCTGTATACATGGTGAAGTGTTCACTTACACTGATAAAAAGCGCATTTGCAGAGGTCAAAGCAAGAACCTTACCTGTATGGTAAAACTACAGCTTCTCTGCTGTTGCGTGTTCTGGGCAATACTGCGCAGTCTGTATTCCCGAAAAACTCTAGTACCTTTTTGGCTGCTTCTGTCTTTCTGCTTTTTACTCTTTTTCACCTTTGTCTCTTTGAGTTGTCATCTTTCTTTCCTTACATTTCCTTCTCTGTGACAGCTTTATTTTTCTGAGCCCACTAGGCTTCACCATCACCTTGTTCATCAACTGTGGCAAGGAAAAGATTTCTAAATCTTTTTTCTCCCAGGCTATTTATCTGTAGTGTAGGACTATAATGGTTTTGTCGTGAAATGCATTTCCTGATATGTCCAGAAATTCTGGTTTGGATACTATCTCAAACAGCAGCCGCTGGGCTGTTAAATTACTCTAGAGTGAAAGATGGTGAAATCTGGCCCTCTCTGGCCCCCACAGCTGGCTGGCCCTGAGCACTAATGTGATCAGTAGCCAGTGGGGTTGACACTGAAGGACTGCAAGAAGCTTGTATCAGTGATAAATTTTTTTTATTTTTTTTTTTCTTCATAGTCTCTGTGCAATACCTAGCTGTTACTTTCCTGTTTGAAACTTTAGCTTTGTAGTCAGAACACCTTGAAAACAATATATTTGCTTTTACTTAAGGCTCACATTATGGTAGTGCTATAAATAACATGAAGTTCCTCCTATCTTGGAATCATGGAATGGCTAGAGTTGCAAGGGACCTTAAAGATCACCTAGTTCCAAGCCCCCTGCCATGGGCAGGGCCACCTACCTCTAGACCAGGTTGTTCAAAACCCCATCCAACCTGGCCTCATACACCTCCAGAGATGGGGCAGCCACAACTTCTCTGGGCAGCCTGTTCCAGTGTCTCACCGCCCTCACAGTAAAGAATTCCTTCCTAATATTTAATCTAAATCTACCCTCTTTCTATTTAAAACTGTTACCCCTCATCCTATCACGACATTCCCTGGTAAAGATTCCCTCCCCATCTCTCCTGTAAGCCCCCTTTAGGTACTGGAAGGGGCTATAAGGTCTCCCCAGAGCCTTCTCTTTTCCAGGCTGAACAACCCCAACTCTCTCAGCCTGTCCTCATAGCATAGGTTCTCCAGCCCTCTGATCATCTTCGTGGCCCTCCTCTGAACCCGTTCCAACAGGTCCATGTCCTTCTTGTGTTGAGGACTCCAGATCTGGACGCAGTACTCCAGGTGGGGTCTCACCAGGGCAGAGCAGAGGGTCAGAATCGCCTTCCTCGACCTGCTGGCTGCGCTTCTTTTGATGCAGCCCAGGATGTGGTTGGCTTTCTGGGCTGCGAGAGCACATTGCCTGCTCATGTTGAGCTTCTCATCAACCAACATGCTTAAGTCATTCTCATGGCTGCTCTCAATCCATTCTCCACCCAGCCTGTATTTGTGCATGGGATTGTCCTGACCCTCACCCAGGTGTAGGACCTTGCACTTAGCCTTGTCGAAATTCCTGAGGTTCACACGAGCCACCTCTCAAGCCTGTCCAGGTCCCTCTGGATGGCCTCCCTTCTCTCCAGCGTGTTGACCGCATCACACAGCTTGGTGTTGTCGGCAAACTTTCTGAGGGTCCACTCAGTCCCAACATCCATGTCTCCAACAAAGATGTTGAGCAGCACTGGTCCCAGTACTGACCCCTGAGGAACGCCACTGGTCGCCATCAAGCTGTTAACCACAACACTTTGAGTACGGCCATCCAGCCAATTCCTTATCCAGTGAGTGGTCCATCTGTCAAATCCATGTCTCTCCAATTTAGAGACCAGAATGTAGTGTGGGACAGCATCAAATGCTTTGTACACGTCCTGGTAGATGATGTCAGTTGCTCTTCCTGTATCCACCAATGCTGCAACACCATCATAGAAGGCCATCAAATTTGTCAGGTATGACTTGCCCTTGGTGAAGCCATGTTGGCTGTCACCAATCACCTCCTTATTTTCGATGTGCCTTAGCAGAGTTTCCAGAAGGATCTGCTCCATGATCTTGTCGGTCACAGAGGTGAGACTGACTGGGCTGTAGTTCCCTGGGTCTTCCTTTTTTCCCTTTTTAAAAATGGGGGCTATTTTTCCACTTTTCCAGTCAGTGGGACCTTCACTAGCAGGAACATCTTAACTTTCTCTCACGTGTGTGCCTAAAACAAGTTGTTTTAAAACGCTGATCACCTTTTGTAAATTTGTATCTTTCTTTTGTATCTTTCTCAGCTCTCTGTGGTAGCTATAGGAATTAGCATCTATAGGACATCAACTGTTGATATGCTCCTGAAGAAACTGCTGGAAGATCAGAACTCATTCCCCAATTTTGAACCTTTGGCATATTGGCAAATGCAATTCAATAACATCACTGCAGTCACTCTGTTTTTTGTCTGGATTAAGGTAACCCCAAGACTCATACCCTTGTTCTAACACTATAATGTAAGCAGTATTCTGAGCTTCACATGATACATTATTTGGGGTTTACTCATGTTTCTCCTAAAATTGGTCATACAAGAAAGTCAAGAGCACAGGGGTAACTTCTTGTAGATTAAAAGCAAGGTTGTAATTTGCCACAGGTTTAGTCAGCCCCTGTTTAAGTCTAGAAGATGGAGTTAGTGCTAGCACTTTGTCACAGCAGACACATAAAAAAATGTTTTTATTATTCCTGAATTGATAAGTCAGTAATTCTTACAGGGTACTGCTTTTTCCTAGCATGGTGCTCAGAGCAAAGTCAGCTGTGAGACCTTCTTTTCTTGCATTTTACTACTTCATAGCTAACATCTTCATTCAAGATAAAGAGAAATAAATAGGCTTTTGGAAGCATTTTGGTAATGCTGCTCTGAAGCCAGGGTGTCAAATAGAGGAGTGAAAAACCAAACAACCAACCCCACACCCAAACCAGAAGTTGGCGTTCTCACAGTATTTTCTTCACATTTCAAGCTTTGGTGTTTTTAGGAAGTGCTACATTTCTAAATGTAAATTAACTGACTTCATCTCTAGTCAAATTCAGTAAGATGTCTCATGTGTAAAAGGCTGGAGAGTGATTTTGTTAAGAAATTGTTGTCTTCCTTTTCTTTACCAGTTGTTGGTTTGTTGTTTTTTTTTTTCTTTCAACAGCTTTTCAAATTTGTTAACTTCAACAGAACAATGAGTCAGTTATCCACTACCATGTCTCGCTGCGTCAAAGATGTCATTGGCTTTGCTATTATGTGTTTTATTATTTTCTTAGCATATGCGCAGTTAGCGTATCTTGTCTTTGGCACTCAAATTGATGACTTCAGCACTTTCCAGGACTGCATGTAAGTACAAGGATAAAAAATGCAGAGAATTTCAGTACACTGATAAATGGGTTTGGTTGCCCCATCAGAGACCAGACAAATCCTATGACATCCATCTAAACAGATCAGCTGCAGACATATCACTGTTGATGTAGCTCAGTAGCATATGCATTTTTTTATAACATTTTTAGTTCAAAATCTGTCTTTGCTGTGAGATTAAAAATATACTGTAGTTAGATTGGTGAACTAAAAACGGCAAGTTTTGGTTGGTGAAAGTGACATGGGTTTTATAACAGTTGGTCACGTTCCTAGGCAAAGCAATAACTCTGTCTTCAGCAGTTTAATGATTATATGCTTACTTACATTTGTAATGCTTACTGAAATGTTGTATGCATAATAACACTGTGTTCCTGATAGCATGTGTAGTTGGTTGACTTGTAAATGGAGTCCATCTTAGACAGCCAGCTAGTAAATTTGTAAGTATCTGCTGGAATCCAGGAGAGAGACAGGACTTAATATAGGGTTGTTAATCAGTTTTTCCTGTATTGATTTGATACAACATAACCTGATTCTACCTGAGGTGATTACCTAGTTGTTCAGTTATCGATTTCCCCCTGTCCCTTTACATTGGGTCAGTGTTGCAAAAAGTTTCTTGTAGAGAGGTGGAGGAACTTGAAATACGCTCATGGTGCTGTACAGTACCAAGCCTCTTGCAGCCTTGGCACTGTGCAGACAGCTTTTGAGGGAGAGGGCTGGGGTAGTATGTACACAAGAGGCAGAAGGGATAGGAGAGGGATAGGAGTGGGTCTTAAAGCTTTTACAATGGTAATCATGGGTTTGCTCTGCTTCCTCTTGCCCCCAGTATCAATTCTGACTGAAAGCCAGAAGTAACCACCCTAGAACCACCTGTTCTGTGGCATCTGACTGCAAGTTTGGTTATGCTTAGAGATGGCCTTGAGGAATTGACTATTGCAGTGCCTGATAAAGTATTACAGTAGTGCAGGCCTCTCTGTTACCCATCAATCAGACTGTTAGGGTAAAATAGATTGAGAATTCTTGCACGGATCCAAAAAGTGTTTTGTTTCAACTCCTGGATGTGTTTTGTTTTTTAAGATTTACTCAGTTCCGCATCATTTTGGGAGACTTCAACTTCACAGAGGTTGAAGAAGCTAATCGAATTTTGGGACCAATTTATTTCACTACATTTGTGTTCTTTATGTTCTTCATTCTTTTGGTATGTACATCTTTGTTTATGCGGGGTGGGTAGGTGGCCGTTTTGGCATCTCTTATTCTTTGATTTCTACTGCTGCTTGGGGCTTTTTTTGATAACGGTGAGTGTGCAGTCCATGTAGGGGCCTGACTGTTACATGGCCGGTCATTACACTCTTTCATTTTTTTCTTAATTTAAAATAGATTTGCATTGTATGTTTGTTGTCATTCCCATATAGTGCTCCACATTGTGTTTTTTTTTTTTTAATTTATGTTTTTTTATTATTATAAAGGATTTTTTATTTCTAAAATCTGAATAGTGCCTGATTGGCATATACAGCAAGCTCGTATCTTTTGGTCAAAAGTAGCTGTAATGTTGTATACAGGCTCCTGGTTTATAAAGTGCTCTAATGTGTGGCCGGCTGTGTTTACAACAGCCTAGTTGATGCGTGCAACATGCAGCTTGTCTGATAGAAAAGCCTCATTCTTCATCAGTGCAGCAGCTTTCAGATATGCAGGTTTGCCTGCAAAGGCCCCTTTTTTTTATCGTCTTCCTTCTTCAGGACAGAGTTGGGCCCTGTCTTTCTCACCTTCCCAGTGCAGATTACCTGTGCACTTTTTCACAAGCAGTGTTATAAGAAGCTCAACTTATCTGAGAGGCAGCATGTAGACATGATTGTCTGACAAACTCAAATAGTCAGTATATTGTGAGGGAGTATTTCTTTTGTAGAGATCTCTTCTTTAGAAATGTAGGAGCCCAAGTAAATTAATTTTTTTTATGTCAATAAAAGTGAAAAGCCCCAGTATCTTCTACCTGGATGTATTTTTCTGTTAGTTTGTTCCCAACATTAATATATATAGTAATTTTGTTTCTGATGATATCACCAGACAGAAGCTGTTATGTGAGCAAGAAATCCTCAGATTGTTCCCCAAACCGTATGTCTTGGTGATTTGATAAAGGTGGCAAGCATTAAAGCAGGATTTTACTAACCTTAAAATAAGTTTTAGTTATTTAATGACCCTTGTACTTAATGAGGCTTTTTGTTATTCTTTGAGATGAGGAGAAATGGCATACAGGTATTATTTGTGGGAGAAGACTTCATCTTGGCTGTTCACTAGTAAGGACGCAGAGAATCTGAAGTGTTCAGTGAGTTAGACCGGTGGTCAATTGGAAAATAACATAGGGGTCACTCTGGCCAAAGAAGCACATGAAGCGGGTTTCGTATTTGTTTTGAAGCACCTCACAAAATCCAGAGGAGTAGAGGCTGGTGTCCAGCAAGGGAAAGAAATATTTTTTTTCTAAGGGTTAGTAGAAAGCACTGGAGTGTGAAGGCACAGCAGGTTACCCAAAATACTCGTTATAATTTGTGTGCTTATTAGTATCTGCATATCCTGTCATTTGGCTGGAATAAAATGTTACTGTAAGCTCCTTGAGATCAGTCTGAGACCTGGAAGCTAAGTTAGGGAAGATGGGCAGGAAGCACCAACTCTTAATGTTGCACAGCTGAAAGCAAACAGACAGTAGTCAAGTTACTTCTTGCTTCTCTGGTGTCGGGCAAGAATGCATAAAGATACAGCACTGGAAGATTGTTCTCCTAAAGCCTTTTTTTTAAGTCCATGAGGAAATAGAGGTTAACATTGCGTTTCTGCATGGGTGACATATTGAACATGACAGTTGTCATGGTTTTGGCCAAATTGGCCAATGGCCGGCAACAGATGTTTCCCCCCAACCTCTTGTACACGGAGAGGAGGAGGAGAGATAAAGAGATTTATGAGTTTAGAAGAAACTAAACTACTTTAATGAAATATTAGTAATAAAATAAAAAGGAAAATAATTAAATAGATACAGTATATACAAAACCATGTTAAGCTCCCAGGATGATGTCACCGGCAGGCACTGGGGAAGTCCCAGACTGGACTCAGCAATGGGTGGGAACTGGATTCCACAGCTGGAGTCAGGAACCTACGGATTGGGATCAAAGGCAGATGAACAGACAGGGTCCTCCTGGGACGTCAGCCATTGAAGAAAAAGAGTTGACCCTTTGATCCCTCAGCTGTTACACTGAGCCTGGGGCAGATGGGATGGAATACCCTGTTGGTCAGTTTTGGGTCACCTGTCCTGTCTGCTCCTCCCTGTAGGTGGGACTCCTCTGCACTTTTCTGTTTCCGACCCTCCAACGGGGCAAGTAATGAAATTAGCTGACCTTGGTTGTTATAGCAATAAGTATAAGCAAGAGCCTCTCTGCATACCATTCCTTGGCACAAACTATGAACATTGGTCTTATCACTCTGAGAAAAAACCGTTTTCGACAAAACATGCTGTTAATTTCAGAGTTAGATGAGGCCTAGCCAAGAAGTAAAATTACTGAACAGAAAGTTGGTTCTGTTTCACCTCAAACCAGGACACCAGTAAATTGAGTAATTCTTTTTGAACTTGAATGGCCATCTTGCAATTCAGTCATGTTTTCTCTATGTTCAGCAGGACCCTTTCAGTAATAACAGCATGGCTCAAGTAAATTATATGCTTGGCATGGGGTTAGTGAGACCAATTTTTCCTCTTTTGTCTGAACAAGTGACCAAACTCTTTACAGTTGGTGGCCTGCATGCGAAATGTCTGATTTTAAGCTTTTTTGGTTTTTTCTTTAGTCTGAAATGCAGAGCTGTAACTATATAAGAACCTTGTGCTTGTTATTACAGAGTGAATAGTTAACTTGGTTTCTCAGGCATTTTTGTTGCCAGCTGTGTTCCTTAGATTAATTCACAGTTGTTATCTTTGTAAGTTTGGCCTTGCAGGTAGAAGGCCAAATTTCAACATAAAATGTTAAACAGACGTGGTTTATTGCCACTGCTGTGTGTAGGCATGAACCCTCTCTGGAAAGTAATTACCCAGTTATGTTAGTAACTGGTAGTCTTGATTAAAAGTTGTGATGCTGCAGTGCATCATATTTCAACATCTCGAGGTCTTGATGTTAGCACTTTTTAAACAGCCCACCGTTTTCTCCTGGCCCTTTTTAAAAAATTCAGGTATAGGTCTGCACATGAAGGTCATAGGAGTAGTAGGGCTCAGACTTTTTGAAATTTTCAAGTGGGCTTTTTCATTTCTCTCATGAACAGAACATGTTTTTGGCCATTATCAATGATACATACTCCGAAGTCAAATCGGATATGGCACAACAGAAGGCAGAAATGGAACTGTCTGACCTTATCAGAAAGGTAAAAGAAACGTTTTGTTTGTTTGACATCTCATTCCTCGCATCTGAACATAAAATGCTATATAAACCATACAAAGTAAAGCTGGCAGCAGCTGATGAAAATACATGTCTCTTAATTAAAATAAATGAATCTGAGCTGAGTGTAAATTAAATGAATGAAGACTTTCCGTCGCAACGTATTTTAGTCATCTGAGGCTTTGCACTGAATGATCAGCCTACTGAATATGACATAGGATTTGTCTGTCTAGGTACGTAGAGAAATACTGAACTGATGAGGTAAAAGTGCTCTTAGGTTTGGTCACAGAATTCAGAATTAGTCATTTCAGGCAATAAGATGAGGCAAGTCTTGGATTGATGTGTTGGGAGCCAGAAAGTTGTACCTGTTTTGTCAGCATTATTTAAAACTGTCACTTAACTGTCAGTAGCTGCCAAAGATGTCTTACTGGGACAAAATACTCCATTCCTGCTGACCTGCAGTGCAAATTGAATGGTGAAAGCCTTACTTCTAACCGCAGAGGTATTTGTGTGTTGCTCATTTAAACGCTGAAATAAAATATGGATAAACTGGAGGAAAAGACAGATTCTTGCATGGCTTTTGGAACACCCTGAATGACAGTGTACACTAGCTGATTTTTGTAATCAGAAAAGTTGTTGTAAATCAAGTGTTAACATTTCATGACAAGTAAAACATGAAATTTCTCTCTTTCCTTTAGGGCTACAACAAAGCCATGATCAAACTTAAATTGAAGAGAACTACTGTCGATGACATTTCAGAAAGTCTGAGACAAGGTGGGGGAAAACTAAATTTTGATGAACTCCGGCAAGATTTAAAAGGGTAAGGAAGCTGTTACTTACCTTGGATGGTATCCCCAGAGACAAGTGATGTTAGGTCTTTGATGCAAGTTTCTCTTGCTTCTGTCATGTGGCTGGCAAGAGTACACGAGTGAAAAAAGAAAACACAGCAGAGTACTTTTGGTTAGTGGGTGACAAAGCATGTGCTTTTCCTGTTTCTGGTGGGAGGTTTATGGAAACAAACAGATGTGTGCAGGTAAACAATCTTTGCATGTGGGTCAGCAGGCATTGCACAGAGGAAAGTTCAAACTGTAGTATGGGACTGTGGAAGAAGAGAGAAGAGTGGGAAAAGAATGGTCAGTTTGAGGTGGAAGAGAAGCCTTAACTAAGGAGGTCTGATGAGCTCTGGCACCTGGAGTCTGCACTATGGCTGGTGTTGCTGCAGTGGGGCGGCATCACACCGGAGCAAGAATTTGGCGCTCTGGGGCCCAACCTCCTTGAGTTGCTGTGTTGTGGGGGAGAATGAGTCTTGAGGAAGCAGAGGTCTGAGGCCTTTGTGGAAATGGTAATGTTTCTATCAGAGCCACTGCAGGAGTTTGTGAACAGGCAGGAGTCCAAGGAAAGGGAACAAATCGCGAAGGTGTAAAAGGGGTGGTTGTGAAGGAGCAGGGGGCAGTCTAGGGGAGATTTGTGCTATTAACTAATAAAAGGTGAGGGCTGAGCTTTTTGTTGTCAGTGTTGTGAATTCATAGGCAGCACTGGGATCAGTTGTGTCTTTGGCTTGGGGATGAAAGTCTCTTCAGGGTGAAGTGTTTTTCTAGTACTTGAAGTTCATTCAGCATTTGAAAAATGGAAACTAAGGGAACTGTTTTAACTGCCTTTTCAGGAAGGGGCACACGGATGCAGAGATTGAAGCAATATTTACCAAATATGACCAGGATGGGGACCAGGAATTGACAGAGCATGAACATCAGCAGATGAGAGATGACCTGGAGAAAGAGAGGGTGAGCTTAGCATCAGGAGTGGTATGCCACCAGCACCATCTGCCAGCCTTCTCCCTGTGCTGGTTTGCTGCCCCACAAGAATCTACTTGTTTCCCTTCACATTTGCTCTCATCCCTCTCTGTCTGAGTAGAACTGTAAAAAGGCAAGGGGGAGCTGATGGAGGGCAGGAGGTCTTAGACCTTGACACTCCCATCCCCCGTGTACAGGTGAAAGTGTTTATATCATCTCTGTCTGTGGCTCGTGTTTTCACAAAGGAGGATCTGGACCTGGACAGGAGTTCTCTGCCACGTCCTCTGAGCAGCCGCAGCTTCCCCCGAAGCTTGGACGACTCCGAGGAGGATGAGGATGAGGACAGTGGACACAGTTCCAGGAGGAGGGGCAGCAGCTCTAGTGGGGTTTCCTATGAAGAGTTCCAAGTGTAAGTTTACCCTTCTGAGGGGGATGAATCTGCATGGTGGTATCTTCCCCCGCCCTGGGTTTTCTTATTTCAGTTATATAGTAGTCTCTCCTATAACTCAAATTATTATTATTAGCAAATTACTTATAAAAATAAGTGTTATGTTTTTAAGGTGCTTAAGTCACTCCTTTTAGTATCTTTCAAGTAATACCTGAACTGGAAATACTTCAGAGAGGATTATGGGAATCAGAAAACAAACAAACAAACAAACAAAAAAAAACCCCCTATCCTTAACACTTGACCGTTGGAAAGACAGAGAAAATAGTCATGCTACAATAATACCGGGAGACTCTTCTGGTTTTTTTAATAGTAAAAACTTGAGGTTGTCTTAGGTTCAGTGAGAATTTCAGCTATTTTTTAAATAAGATTAAGGTATTTGCAAGTGTGTATTTTGTCTAAAATGATAGATCTCCATATTAATTAATTACAGCAACACTAGCTGAATGAAGAATTCGAGTAACTAGAACCAGTGAATTTTGATCAGGATGCGCTAAAAGCAGGGAAAAGAGAGTGGAATACATGCTTTTTTCCCGATCTGCTTTACCCCTATTGTTATCTTAGAGTCATAGAATCATAGAATGTGTTGGGTTGGAAGGGACCTTTAAAGGGCATCTAGTCCAACCCCCCTGCAGTAAGCAGGGACACCTTTAACTAGATCAGGTTGCTCAGAGGCTCATCAAGCCTGGCCTTGAATGTCTCCAGGGATGGGGCCTCCACCACCTCTCTGGGCAACCTGTTCCAGTGTCTCACCACCCCCATTGTAAAGAACTTCTTCCTAATGTCTGATCTAAACCTACCCTGCTCTAGTTTAAAGCCATTGCCCCTTGTCCTATCACTACATGCCCTCCCAAACAGCCCTTCCCCAGCTTTCTTGTAGGCCCCCTTCAGGTACTGGAAGGCCGCTACGAAGTCTCCCCGGAGCCTTCTCTTCTCCAGGCTGGACAACCCCAACTCTCTCAGCCTGTCTTCATAGGAGAGGTGCTCCAGCCCCATTAAAATGCTGTCTCATCCTTATCTGCTCTGTGTGTTGACATGCGAGAATGATACTGACTCAGACATGTCAGAGTCACTGAAACTCACACTTGTTGCCCTCAGACTCATGAGGCGGGTCGATCGCATGGAGCATTCTATCGGCAGTATTGTCTCCAAGATTGATGCAGTTATTGTGAAGCTCGAAGCGATGGAGAGAGCCAAACTGAAAAGGAGAGATGTGTTGGGAAGACTGTTAGATGGAGTGACAGAGGTAAGAAACCCACACTCTCCTGTCTGGTGACAACCTGCATGGCTTGCTTACTGTTGACACTTCTACTGCTTGGCTTGGGAGGGTTGAGGAAGTGGTGGTAAAGATGAGGTGGGTGCTTCAAGTGACTTTAGTTTTATGTAAGGAAAACATGAAATCTAAAACATGAAAAGTTAGGGACATGATGCAAGTTTCAGATATGACAACCCATCTTATAGCAGGTCTGTGTCATGCTGAGGCAAAAGAGCACCATTTAAACCCCTGAACTGCACAGCAGTGATGTTTGGTAGCTGAAGCAGCTGAAGCACCTCGTTCATCCCTTGGTGTCTGTTGGGATTAATACAAAGCTTTTTATGGACTAGTCTGTTAGAGTCTGGGGGATTCAGCCCAGCAGGCCCATGCAGCCTGCTCTTCTCCCATGTTGCTTCTGGGATTGTGTGTGGTGGGTGGAAGAAGACCACTTCTGTCACCAGGGTTATCTAGCTTCTGTTGCCTTCCCTCCCACCTTCTCTTTCTTGAGGGCCCTTTGGAAGTGGCCACCGGGAGAAACGTGTCATTTCTGTCAGCTTCCTGATGGAGCAAGAACATCCAGAACAGGGCTGTTAAAGGGGTGGGCGAGGTGGACTGTCTTGGTGGGTTATGCACGTCAGACTTGCAGATGCCCTTTCACAGATATGGTGTTCCTGGCTGTTACTGTTATAGCCACTAATTCTGCTTGATTCTTGAGATGGATCTTCCTTGTGGGTGTGCTGTCCTCAGTATATTTTACATTTCTGAACATGGATTTAAATACCAGAAACTGCAGTACAGATTGTGCTTTGATAAGTGAAGGTGGCAACCTGGGCGTTACATCACTGGAAAGAAAACACTACTGCAGTAGCTGTGTTTCTTCATTAGCCTATGGAAATACTTAAGTGGCATAACAATTTCCCGTGCTTGTATAGGGTTTTGCTTAGACCGCAGTTGGGAAGCTGTGCTTCCAGCTTGTGCCTTTTAATCTGTTCAGGATGAAAGACTGGGTCGTGACAATGAAATTCACAGGGAACAAATGGAGCGACTTGTGCGAGAGGAGTTGGAGCGATGGGAATCAGATGATACGTCATCCCAAATGAGCCATCGGTTGGGAACACCACTTGGACTGAATGGCCAGCCTCGTTCAAGGAACTCTCGGCCATCTTCCTCACAGTCAGATGGTATTGAGGGGGGAGGAGGAAATGGGGGGAATAACATCCATGTGTAGGATTAACTTTGTAGGTGATTCAAAGTATTTCAGGGCAGTATTAAGCCCGTAAATACACTCCTCCATGGTTTCCCGGTATGAGGTGATCATCCTGATCAGATCGCTAAGGACAGTTTTTACTGGTGGGCAAAAGTAAATATTCTCTTCATAAGGCATTTTCAGACCTATGTAAGCCATGTGTCACATTCAAGTTACCAACAGTGAGAATGTCAGCCTTGGAAATGAAAATGCAGAATGGAAGCCAGGTGTGACAAAACCTACCTGGTCAGAATTTTGGTTCCATATGTGTATTATGGGGAACACTTTAACGAGGGCAGCAAGCTTCAGACAAATAATGTGCTGTGGCAAAAACACTCAAATGAGAGGCTGTGCGTTTTCAGCTTTCTGTTGGAAAATATGAATTTTAAATGCTTTTAAAAGCAATTTAAAAAATATGATGGCATCCATTTATTGTCTCATTCATTAGAACAGCTGACTTTCAAAGAAAACAGCACTTTGATGGACTTTAAGTTTCTACCTATTTTTCTGAGTTATTCTTGGCGTACAAACATTTTAATTAACTTAAAACGTTCTTTTTTCCTGTTTTTGAGAAATACCGTTTCTTTAAACAGTAGAAAATGCACTTAGTTTGTACAACTGTAAATCACATTATTCCACAGTAGAAACTGCACACATTATGTGGTTTTGCATTTCATTAGCATTTCAAAAATAGTGTTTGAGAACTGCCTCTTCTCACCCAACTAACATAATCATGTTGAGCTTTGTTGCAAAGTGACCACTTTTAATGCTGTGTTTTCATGATCTAAGTGTTACTGGGATAAACATTCCACAGGTTCTTAGGTAAATATGGTTACTTTGCAGAAAATGTATTCTTTAAAAGCACACACAAAATTGAAAAACACTAACTCTTCCTCGGATGTGACAGGAAAGGGGGCAGAGAGGTTGCTGACAGTTGTGAAAATCCAGCCTCCTGCTCTATCAAGCTCTAATCACATCTCAACTATGTAGTCTGGTTTTACATTTAACAGAACTGCTTGTAAAATTATTAGGTATATTTCTACATATGCTTTTCTGCTGAGGTGCAGCACCTAATTCCTTTGGAAAGGCGTTTGCGGTATAATCACTGATTTCTAGTATTTCGTTTCCTCTGCTTTCCATGTCATAGAAACTTTGTTTTTGAAAGGAGATGCAACACTGAAATTACGTTGGTTTCCTATAGAAAGCATTGAGGCATAGTATTTGTAGTTTTGCCTAGCAACATGTTTCTGGATGTAGAACGCTGGTTTAAGAGAGAGCTTGTCAATTGTGCTTTTTTCCTGAAGTTGTCTCGTATTTAAAGACTTAAGAACTGGTGTAAAGGAAAATGGAAAGCTCCATAAGCAAACAGATCTTAGCTATTAGTAGGGTATATAGAGGGGGGAAAATGCCTATTTAACAAAGTATAAGTAGTGTGTATGTTATGTTGGTGCTTTTTATTTCAAAAAGCAGTGATTGCCAGGGGTTAGCACCTATTCTCGTGGTAGTACTGCTTAGGCAAAGCTTACGTTTTGCATATGTTCTTACAACTCCGTTGCCTGGATGTACAATGACTCAGAATGCCGTGCTAAAACTAAATAGACTTCATGCCTTTCCCTATTTTTAAGTTTATGAGAAACCATATGCATAGAAACTTAATTAATGTAAGTTAGAGCAGGAGGAAGTTCAACGTGGAGACTTGAATTTCTTAGCTCTGGCTGGAGAACAGAACGATGTGGGAAACCAGGTTGTGATTCTTGGGAAGTATTTTTTCTTTCTGTGGGTTATTTTGTCCTGTACTAGGAAGAAATTCATGCTTTTTCACAAGAGACCCCATCAACTTCCCAAAACAGCGCGTAGCACAGTGGTTAGGGCATTTGTGTGAAACAAGACACTCAGGCTAAGCTCTGTCTTGCCTTGATTGAAAAGTTTTTGGACCTTAGAAACCTTCCTGAGGAAAGCTTTTCTGTGTTGAACTGGCATTTCTGACTTCAAACAAACAAACAAAAAAACCCACAAGCTGTATACATGGCCAGCTAGCGTGCAAGGAAAATAGAAAATACAATACAAAGCAATTTAAATATACATAGCCTTGTCTTTATATTCATAGCCAAAATGTGTAGTGTGTTGGTATGTGACATGATTTACAGCTTAAACTTTGAGGCATGCTAACTAATTACATGTGTGTAACATGTAATTGATGTTGGGTTTCTAGGCTCAAGGGAGCCTAAATGCAAAGATAGTATTTAAATAATTGAGTACTTAATGACTTTGGCCAAATGACCCAACGTGAGTTGTCCAGCAATCAGCTGGAATCTTACTAAGAATACCTTGTGTTAACGCTTGTGCCTGTCGCCTGTAAAGCATGTGGCCCTTTGAGGTTTATGGCAGCACACACTGGAGAGTGTGCAGGAGCGATCTAGTGGTCATTTGTTGGTGAGGCAGGGCCTTCCTGAGGGGAACAAAAGCAAAACTAAACCTGAGAGTATGGTTTTTAAATAGTTTTCCTGTAAAAATTTATCTTTCAAAATGTAAATTCAGTCATGCCGTTCATCTTTTATTTGTGGTATATGATTATTATGAAAATGAAAATATTTGCATTCATAGCTGTATTTGTTGAGGTATATTTTTGTAATGTGTCGTTACTTAATAACAAACTTCATCTTGAAGTGCAGTAAGTTTTCATGGGGTACCCGTGTGTGTTGATAGTGGGACTTGCAGTAAGTGCATGGCCACTTGACAAATGTTACAAACATTTTATTATTTCATTTTTCAACTATAGATTATAGTATCATTTGTCACTTAATACAAAGATAAGGTTTTTGCATAGTAATGTACAGTGTTCGCTGTTATTAGGAAGCTGTTAATTATGCAAGTCTTCTACAATGATCAAGAATGTATTGATCTGTAAAACTGAGCACTTCCTAATAAACGTTTTATATAATCTATAAAGCAAACATTGTGCCGTACACTTGGTTTGTTTATAACAGAACATTAAGAATTCTACATTTTGTATGTGTTACTTCTATGTCATACCTTATTCTCAGAATACCTAACAATGTAAAAATTCATACAGGGTGTAAGCGAACAGAGAGGACTGGGCTGACCGTACTGCTTCATTGCCCAAACAGTACTTTTTTTTTTTTTAACACTTTATTTCACATTTACATTTGCGCAAATGCCCAACCCTGTTTTATGCTATTTCAGGTAGCAGCTCCCACTGCAACTAACACTGTCCCTTTATTACTTCACAGTTGCTGTCTAAATTAACTCCTCTACTGTCTTTCTCTAGTCTCCTTTATTTTTTTCCCCTTTGCTTCAGGGAATCCCACAGCATCTGGAGGATTGAATGGTTCTTGGAAATTCCAGGCTCGCATATAAGCCCCAGTCTGGGCAGCTGTCTCACCAGGTCAAAAGTATACCATACTAATGAGAATTGAATGCTTAATGTAAATCTATCTTGGTCTTTAATGAAATGCATACATACTGAGTTTATTAAGTATATTAAGCCTTTAGTCAGTGTGCTATAAAAGTCACGGTGTGGGGGAAGCGGGAACCTTTTTTATTTAATACTGTGTATATGTTGCAGTGTTGCTGACTTCTGAAAATTATCTTAAGGAGGTGCAGTTTGAGATGCATGTTTGGAATAAAAATCATATAGTTCTTCCATATCCCACGGGCATCACTTGGATGCCTTGTGTATTCAAATACTCCTCTCCAGTAAATCTAAACAAGAAAAAAAACTGAGAAAAAGGAAAGAAAGTTAACGTTATGATAAAACCTCTGCAAGCAATTATTACTTGTGTATTTCGGCACCAATGGGGCTTTTTTGGTTCCCTGCTTATATAGAACATGCAATGTGAGTGAAAAGGATGGCAATTGGAGGTGGAGGAGTCCTTCTCCAGAGTCCATTCCGCAGGCACTCTTCAGGAGAAGTTTAGTCTGTTTGTGTCTCTGGCCCCTCCCCATACAGCATCTCACCCTGCTGGGGTCCCCAGGGCAGCAACAAGCCCCCTCAGAAACACAGGTACTTGGTGGCAGAAAGATAGGTAAGCAGCATTGCTGTCAGGAGGGAAGGCAGAGCCTAACATTTCAGAGACGCTTACATCGTGTCAGTCTCTTTTCTGAACTGAATTGCTGAAATTCTGATGCTCACAAACCATTCTTGCCTTTCTGCATACAAACTAAATTAATTCAGAAGCATGGGTGTCTTCTGTTTTACTAAAAAAGTTTTTTAGTAATAACTCAGATTATGCCCTGTTTTTACCTGAAAGATGCTGTGGATGGCTGGAAGAAAAATCGGCTCTCAATTGCTAGCAAACAAATGATGAAGTATTACTTACTAAAGCATGCTAAATAGAAGAAAACATTACTGCGATATACCCCTTCAGTAAGAGTTTAGTTCATGCTCTGGGTCTTCCAGAAAATATATTTCAAAGAAAAATAAATAGTTTGCAAAACAAACCAGTCTTCTACAATGGCAAAATACAAAAAAGCTGTCAAACTTTTTTTCCTTTGTGGAATCTTAACAAAAGTAGCAGCTTGTGTTCTGATTTGTTTTCAGGAACGTAGGAGTGCATTGGGAGATTTCTGATTTCACGATAACTCAGCGTACTTGTGCCACAATGGTCCTTCCAGGTTTTAAGTGCTGGTCATGCAAAACAGGTAAAGAAAGGCAGAGGACTGCTCAGTGGTTTGGGTGGTAGACTGACATTCAAAAGAGTTGTCTCTGTCTTTTATGTGTCTCCTCACCCTGTTGTGTTAACACACAAATTCAACTGGTCCCAGCTTGGTTCAAAGGACCGGTATAAACATGCTGGTGCTTAAGTGACAGTAATGCTAAAACAGCAGTGGGATGACAAGCAAGTTTTCCTTGGACAGGAGATTTCTAGCAGCTCTTCTGCTTTGCTTCTCCTCCAAGAAATACTTGGGGAGACTGAAACTGCATCCTAGGAAGCAAAAAGCAGGCCTGAAGGCAGCAAACTTGTGCCTTTTGTAACAGACTGAATTTGGACTTAGTGTGAGAGCAGCTTTCCTGCAGCCAGGCGTTCAGGTATTTTGGAGCAGGCCTACTGGCAGTGGGATGCTAGGAAGAGAGCAAGAAGTTTTTTTCAGACTCGGGGAGTATACTGGGTTTGTGTGGCTCTCAAGAAGTTATTAGTACTAAACGCAATACTTAGATTGCCAAAGAACTGATGGTGACAATTTGCATCAGCCACAGTTTTGCTGGTGACATTTTGATAGAAATTTAGACCAGTGAATTCACTCATTTGCAAAGCCTTGCAATGAGTAAAAAACAGATTAGCAGATATTCACAGGGACTAAATGTTCATTGAACGACAGATCTGAAATAATTATCTGAAAACAGATCAACAATATTAAACTGTTATAGAGCTAGAATTTGTTTAACTGCTGTCCAGATTTTGAGACTTCTATTGCTGCAGACCCAGAGGAACTGCAGGACTCCAGCAAGAACCACGGCCGGGGCTTCTGGGTGGTCTCCTTCCCCAGCTGGCAGCACCCAGCCTCTTCGCTCCCTCCCAGCCATCTCCTGACGCAGGAAGAGACAGCCCCAGATCTGAAAAGCTCTCAGCTGAGGTAGGTTTATCATATAGAAAAGACATGCAGCTCTTCTGGTTTTAAAACTGTTTGTTATATGTTACTGAGCTTTGAATATTATTACTGTAAAGATACTAGCTGTGCTTGGCCGATTAGTCCTGCTGAGCCAGGTAAAGGTCAAGAGAAGGAGATTCCTTTAGGAGGAGTTCCTTTCCCAGTATCACCCGTTTCGTCATAGCAATGCTTATTAAGGACTGAGGTGGCTTTACTGAGGCATGGCTCTAGAAACTTGAGCACAGATAATTTGCCTAAAATTTGTGATACTTCTACCCCTTTTTCTAAACAGGCAGCAAAGCCTCTTGCAAGAATCTCCAACTTCCATTTCAGAAAAATGATTGCTTTGTCAATTGCGACCCCCAGAAAGCTGGGAAGGAATACTTCCATGAGTCATGCATTTCTCCTGGTAAGAAATTTCTGTTTCTTTCAGTGTTCTTATGATGATAGAGCTGTGTAATAAAGGCCATTTGGGTTTCACTTCATTTAAAACAATTAAGTTAAGAAACAGGTTTGACAAGGGTTTTTGCTAACTGGCTGTTAATTCATTCCCAACAAGCAATAGGAGGGAGACTCAGACTGGGAGAGAAAAAAGCATTTAAGTTATGTTCTTAAGTCTTTTCCCTTTTTTGATAGCTAGCAGTGAGATGAACGTAAGCTCTATCTGACAGAATGAAAAAAGGAGGAAAATATTTACATTGAAAGAAGTTGTTCATGTCTGTAAGAACCATAATCACACAGACACGGATTATTTAGGAAACAGAAGTGTGTCACATGGAAAATCCAGGGGAGCAACTCCAGGAGTCTGTGTTGGCATTGCTGCTATTTAAATTATCAGATTGTACTCTCTCATCCTGTGCCATACCTTTTCTGTAAAAATACACAGCTAAATACAAAGTGAGTGATTGCACTTTAATGAATGTTCAAGAGACAGTTGATGTTTATGAAAATAGCATTTATCAGTTAATATTAGACAACCACTGCCTTTTTTTTCCCCCAAATTGGTGGCGTCTTCTGGAAGATTATTTGAATAAAATGTGCAGAAAACCGAGCACTATTGGGCTGCAGCGAGGAGTACCGAAATTTTTCATCCATGAAAGAAAAATTTGAATACTTGTAATGTTTATCAGCATACCAGAGAAAAATCTGCAAACAGAAAATATGTAACTACAGATCGTAACTGGGATTGTTTGAAGAGGTTTGATTCACCTTGGACTGATGGCAATGCGAGTCCAAATTTTCATCACGTTGCTGGAGATGCCTGTCTGCAGTGATCCAGAGCAGGGTATTGCATCCTAAGCACTTGACTCTGTGTCCATTAGGTCAATGGAGATATAATCAATGCCTTACAGGAGGCACCTGGCTTTTTCATTATACTGGAGAGTGAGGGAATAATTGCAATGTTGCATTCTTTGAAGAAAAAAGGTGCCTAGAATATTGGCAAGGCAGCTTTCTTGAGAATGAAATGGCCTGCTTAGACAGCATGAATCAAAACCCTAGGGGGCAAAGATTATTTCTCTCTGAAAATGAAGGAAATACATGAGACTGGAGAAGCACAATTTACCTTTTTATTTATTTTAACAGGCTAGGTTAGGCATTAGTGATGTTTGGATTTCTGCAGCAGGAATGTAGTCAAAAACAGGGGCAAGAACTGATAGAAAGTGGGTCTATGAACACGTTTTGACCTGCCTGTTCTTGGGTTCATGAGCTGTATGGGTTAATCAGTATGTCTGATGACTTCTTTTACCCTTGTTTTGTGATTATTGCAATTCCATGTAATGTCCTTATCTTCTTGGATAAGGATGGCTTTCAACAGTTCAGCAGTAACTTCAGAAATTGTGCAGCCTTGGTGATAACGGTTATGAATTGCTTTCATCAAAGGCCTAAGTGTGAAATAACAGAGGCTGCAGCGACAGTAACTAGTCCTGAGCATCAAATACAGATTTTCTTCTGTACAAGGTACCTTTGCCCTTTTGACATGCTCTTTTTCAAGTATTATAGGCATCAGGTTTGCAGTGCAGTAAGCGTGACAGCATTGCCAGATATTGTTACAAATAATACTGTAAACATACTGCAAATTTCCAGGGGGTTGCACTGAGTTGTTTGAAAGCATATGTTAGAAATTATTTTTTCAAGTAATATAATTGTGTGTCATATCAAAGATGCAGGGGAAGAAACTGAAAAATCTTCTAGCGTTCACAATCATAAAAGCAAAATAAATGTTTATTAGGAGATTAGCAACACTCACTGCATTTTCTCCAGTTGCTTTTGCTAGAGCCATCAAACTGGCTGTATAGGTGCTAGGATGAGAGTAATCACCATGGTGAAGGCGGCTGCAACTTTGGCTTAAAACCTTTAAAATAAAAATGTTAGTCAATTACAGCAAATGGAGCATTCATTACAAGGAACAAGAAATTTCAGTTAGTGGCACTGAAAATATAAAAACCTTACTTTCTGTACTGAAAGCAATAAAATTTCAAGTAATAGCTTTTAAGATTTTTGTTACATAAAGCTTCCTTCAAACTAATCAATTCAAATGAATTACAGTACATCTTTAGAAAGTAAGAACCTTCAGCTTGTGATTCACGTTTAGTTATTTTAAAGTAGTTCAGATAGAGGATTTAAAAGAAAAAAAATCTTCAACCAGATTGAATAATTTCACATAAAACCTAAACATAAGTAAGTATTTTAAAGTTTCGTAGAGTCCACATTAAAGCACTTACTGTTAAGTGTAAGCAAACCAAAACAGGAATTTTCATGCACAAAAACACATTTTCAATTGAGTTTGTGATATAATCAGAATAATTAAATTCTGTACATCGCGATTGTTTAAGACTAAATCCAAATGACAAAAATCTCAGGAAAACAATGGTATCAGGCAGTTATGTCATTTTTAAGCCTGAGCAATGCATGAGTTTTAACACTATAAATCACTTGATCCATGGTACCCTATCGCTAAGGTCCTGCCGAAAGGAGCAAATGTCAGGGATAATTCAGCTCCTAAGCCAATTGCAGTGGAAAGCAGGGATCATATCAAGACCAATTTGGAGCAGATTAATGAAAAAAGCCTTTAATGAGCCGTGTACCTCTCAAAGAATGCTTGTAAAATCCATCCCTAATGAGGGTGGGGAGATAGAAAAGAGTGTGAGAAACAAGTCAGGACCATTAACCTTGGGGTATTACGAGATCCTTGAGAGTCTAATTCTTGTCACAAGGTCAAACTTTTACAAAGCAATTATTAAGGACCTCCATGGTATCAACATACAGACATACACACATACACTCAAAGCCTTTTAACCTCAGGGTTTCTGGACTCATTTCCCTTCTCCTACTAATCACTTTTTTTTCCCTTCTTTCCTTGTTCATAAAGGTACATGTTATAGTACCTATACAGATGATGTGCCTCCTGGCTTGTGCAAGTGATCTAATTGCAGTAGTCAGTGCCCAAACAAAAGTGGAGAACCAAGGTTTTATTTATTATTTATTATTTCACTTCTGCCTTTCTCTCAGCTTGATTTGTGTGCCTCTTTGTTGGAAGGAAGAAAGAATGCAAAATTCTCATATCTCTGCCATAGTGGGCCTGTGGTTCTAACTTTAATCTTGAATGAGGACAGGTTGGCACTAGCGCCCACTGCCAATTTTAATTTTTCCAAAGTACAAGAAAATAATCTGCCATGAGTGATCAAGCAGTTTATTAGTCCTGTCGTCTTCTGATCCAGATATATATGGAAAGTAGAATGCTGCATAAAAAGAGAAAATATAATCTTAATTTAAAGCCTATAGTGTGACAGTGAAGTCTGACATGACTACTATTGTAATTTCTGCTCATGCACCTAAGGTATAGAATTTTATAAATCTCATTATGGAACCGCAGAGCTCAGCTAACAGTTTCGTGGCTAGATTGTGCTGCTGTCAGTTCATTAGTGTGTGGGCCTTCTCATCAAAATCACTGAGAGCAAATAAGCTAAAAAATGATGCACTTAGGAGTAGCAGAGTCTGTCCTTCCATTGAGATGAATAGGAATTCTTCCTGGACAACAATTCTGGGATTTGCTCTGGTCATATTGGCCACTTCAATGGAAATGAAATCGTACAGGCAGTATGTTTAACTTCTCTGCAGAGTGAAATACAGAGTTAAGTATTGGGCAGTGCAGGAAGAAACACTTGTTATATGTAAATACATTCTTACAGATGGCCAACTGCTAAAATGGGTAGTGTAAAGCAAGAAAAGTTTAGGAGTTTCTTGGAGTTTCTTCTGTGCAATACTGTGTCATAGTCTGTTCAAAATGTGAGTAGGTTACCTTAATTTGATTATTTTCTTTCTCTGATGCCACTGTTGTACATTGAAATTTATTTTATTTTCAGATCAGAGCATAGTCTGTGTGATCACATTCATAACTCTTTAAATGTTGAAATGTTAAGGACCAGCTACAATTACCTGGGCTGTAGAGTTCTACAGTTTTAAATCTGGGCTGATGGATTATTTTTTTTCTCCAAAGACAGCTTCTCTAATTCTGCTTTTATTTCTGTGTAGTATGAGGACCTGGAGTATTTTTTCTGCCGATTTTTTTTTTTTTTTTTTTTTTTTTTCCCCAACAACCACATCACTGTTATCTCATCACTGTTTGCTTAAAAAGGAAAAACGTGTAAGTAAACTAAAGGTACAGAACACTTTCTGCCAGTTTTTGTACTCTGAAGCTTTCATTTTCCCCAGCAGCACTACATTTTACCACTAACACAATAATTAGTGATTAGGTCAGCAAGAATCCTGAATTTGTATGTATCAAAATGTTAAGCTTAGAACATAGTATGAGCTGTCCAAAAGCTTAGATCTTTTCATTTACATACAAGTAGCATCCCAGCTCTGAATATTCTGGAAAGAAAAAATCTGAATAGAAATGGAAGATCAATCAAATCTGTAAATACAAAACATAGTTGAAAGTGTTGAACAGATTTATATTTTACAATCAGAATTTTACCGCCAAGAATGATGGTGCATTCTTGGAGGCACTTGTTTCAGCATTGAACCACAAATCCCAACGCGTTCTATTCTCAAGAAAATAGTCACAATGGAAGATTGTATTCCTGAAAGCTCTGTTATCTTTTTTGATTTGCATCTCTAGTTTTCTGTGCAAAGGAAGGAATCAAAGGAGAAATTCATAATGGGGCAATTCCATGAACAGGCTTAAATGAGGCAGGAAAATTAAGCCATGTTACCTCCTCTGTATGCCTTAGTGCTTTGTGGTTAGTGTAACTATCAAGGAAGCTACACAGGTAAGAAATGAAGTGTTTTTACTTAACACAGCACATACTTCTCTTGAGTATCATCTCTAATGATGTTGGACATAGTTGATAGGATGAACACTGTCATTCAGCTTTCAAAAAATTAATTATGTTAATTTTTTATGTTCATTTATGACTTCTTATGTTCAGGATGTGAAGCAGTTCCCCTGAGTTCTTTAGGAGGTTAAAATACAGTATTATGTTACAGTCTTAGTGTCTCTGAGCGAAGCAGTCAAGCCTTAATTGCATCCACACGTACTCATGGATGCAAGCTGTGAAATATAAACTTGAATATCTGCTTCAGTTTAAGTATTTTAATAATGACTGACGCAATTCTTGAATTAGTTATTATGTTTTAATATATTGAAATATTGTGTAGTATTTCAGTGGAATACTGGAACGGTAAGGTGAAGATTTTTTTCCAAATTATCAATAAAAATGTTTGGGTTTTGAAGGGAATTCAAATACAAAATGTCAAAAATTGCAAATCTCAAATACAAATTTTTTCTTTGTTCACGAGAAAAATAGCAGAAGCTGACACGCTGGAAGGCTTCTAAACACTTGCAAACATAAAGGAGAGGAGAAATCTTCAAAAAGAATTCTATAACGTGTCTCATTTCTTTATGAATGATACCTGCCTGCTGTGACAGTTTGTTTGCACCTGTCTATATAAATCTCATGCAGATTTTTAGAAGTATCCTCTAAAAGCTCAACGTGCTCTCCAAACACAGGTAGTGGGCATAGTGGTTCCCTGTCTGACACATTTGCAATTGTCATCTGACATCAAATTGAACTATTTGAAAACAGAATGATTGTGATGCAAAGGATTTTACCCACAGAATTATGCATAAAGTAAATGCATAAAAATGCACAGAAGACACAGCATCCCAAATGTAACTCCAAGTTGAGTTTTATCATCTTGACAGAGATGTCCTTGCAGTGAGGTCCTTGCACAAGCTCACTACCGTGGACTTCAAGAGAGCAGACTTTGGCCTCTTGAGGGACCTTGGCAGGGTAACATGCGAAGAAGTACTGGAGGGAAAAGGGGCCCAAGAGAGCTGGTTAGTATTCAAGGATCACCTGTCCAAGCTCAGGAGTGGTTTATCCCAAGAAAGAAGAAATTAGGCAAAAATGCCAGGAGGCCTGCATGGACTAACAAGGAGCTCTTGGACAAGCTCAAAAGCAAAAAGGAGGCCTACAGAGGGTTGAAGCAAGGACGGGTTGACTGGATGGAATACAGAGAAACTGTCCGAGTGGCCAGGAACCAGCTTAGGCAAGCTAAAGCCCAGATAGAATTAAATCTGGCTAGGGACATCAAGGATAACAAGAAAAACTTCTATAAGTATGTTGGGGTAAAGGCAAGACTAGGGAAGACGTGGGCCCTCTCCGGAAGGAAACAGGAGACCTGGTCACCCAGGATATGGAGAAGGCTGAGGTTCTGAATGACTTTTTCGCCTCAGTCTTCACCGGCAAGGGCTCCAACTACACCACCCAAGTTGCAGAATGTAAAGGCAGGGTCTATGAGAATGAAGAAATGCCCACTGTAGGAGAAGATCAGATGCGAGACCATCTGAGAAACCTGAAGGTGCATAAGTCCATGGGACCAGATGAAATCCATCCATGGGTCCTGAGGGAGCTGGCAGATGAGGTCGCTAAGCGACTTAATATATTCCGTTATGTTTGAAAAGTCGTGGCAGACTGGTGAAGTTCCCGCTGATTGGAAAAGGGGAAACATAACCCCCATTTTCAAAAGGGAAAAAAGGAG
>VYZM01007447.1:114303-147015 GCA_013398915.1 Dromas ardeola
CTGGACTCTCTCCAGTAGTTCCTGTCTTTCTTGAACTGGGGAGCCCAGAACTGGACACAGTATTCCAGTTGTGGCCTCACCAGTGCAGAGTAGAGGGGGAGAATGACCTCCCTTGACCTGCTGACCACACTCTTCCCTATGCAGCCCAGAATTCTGTTGGCATTCTTGGCAACAAGGGCACATTGCTTGCTCATGGATAACTTACTGTCTACCAAGACCCCCAGATCCTTTTCTTCGGAACTGCTTTCCAGCAGGTCCACCTCTAACCTATATTAGTGCCTGACATTCTTCCCCCACAGGTGCAGGTTTCAAACTGGAGGAGGGTAGATTTAGATTGGATATCAGGAAGAAATTCTTTACGGTAAGGGTGGTGAGGTGGTGGAACAGGTTGCCCAGGGAAGTTGTGGATGTCCCATCCCTGAAAGTGTTCAAGACCAGGCTGGATGAGGCTTTGAGCAGCCTGGTCTAGTGGGAGTGTCCCTGCCCATGGCAGGGGGGTTGGAACTAGATGATCTTTAAGGTCCCTTCCAACCCGAACCATTCTGTGATTCTATGATTCGCCCAGGCAGCAGCTAGGGACCTGCTGGCCGGCTCTCCCTCCTCTCACATGGCAAAACCTCAGCTCGGGGCCACTGATGTAGTTTTACTGCAGCGCACTGGCTGCATACAAGGAGAAAACCTGGTCAGCTACAAGATAGATAATCCCCGTGTGCGGATTTTTCGTGGAAGGTGGCAGGTACACTGGTGAAGTAGTACAGCTAAGCAAGTGTTCCCCCATAATGTTACTGTACCGCACAACGCTACAGGCTTGGGGAAGAGTGGCTGGAGAGCTGCCAGGTGGAAAAGGGCCTGGGGGTGTTGGTCGACTGCTGGCTGAGTATGAGCCAGCAGTGTGCCCAGGTGGCCAAGGAGGCCAACGGCATCCTGGCCTATATCAGGAACAGTGTGGCCAGCAGGACTAGGGAAGTGATCATCCCCCTGTACTCAGCACTGGTGAGGCCCCACCTCGAGTACTGTGTCCAGTTTTGGGCCCCTCACTACAAAAAAGACATTGAGGTGCTGGAGCGGGTCCANCGCACGACAAAAAAGACATTGATGGGCTGGAGCGGGTCCAGAGAAGGACAACAAAGCGGGTGAGGGGTCTGGAGAACAAGCCTTATGAGGAGTGGCTGAGGGAGCTGGTGTTGTTTAGCCTGGAAAAACGGAGGCTGAGGGGAGACCTTATCGCTCTCTACAACTACCTGAAAGGAGGCTGTAGAGAGGTGGGGGTCAGTCTCTTCGCCCAAGTAACAGGTGATAAAACAAGAGGAAATGGCCTCAAGTTGCGCCAGGGGAGGTTTAGACTGGATATTAGGAAAAATGTTTACACTGAAAGGGTTATTAAGCATTAGGACAGGCTGCCCAGGGAAATGGTGGGATCACCATTCCTGGAGGTATTTAAAAGACAGGTAGACGTGGTGCTTAGGGACACAGTTTCGTGGTGGTTTTGGTCAGTTGATGGTTGGACTCGATGATCTGAAAGGTCCCTTCCAACCTAGACGATTCTACGTGCCTCCTAAATAAACTTAAGAGGCGAGATGACTGGTGAGGAGTCCATAGACCACAGCCAAAATTAAGCAACAAGTCTTTAACATAAAGCAAATTTTATTTCGTGAAATAATAATGGGGAGGGATAAGGGCAGAGGCCCTTGTTGGAAGCGCTGCTGCATCTGTACCAAGTGGAAGGACACGAACAACTATTGCTGCATGTGGCCAGGGGAAAAGTCGGGCTGCCAGGAAAGGGTTGCTGCAACCTATGGGCTCTTAAAAATGTCGTACCATCCTGATTAGCTGTACACTTGAATTTGGTCACCATAAAAAAGACTAAGAACTCACAATAGCAGAAATAACAGGACAGTGAAAATGTCTTGAAGTTACACAGAGAAAATGTAAATTTCAGTACAAGGATTATGCAAACTGGCAGAATAAGAAAGTACACAGTCACCTTTATTTAAAAAATAGTGTTTCTACCACTTGAGCTCGGTAAGAAAAAACTTGATGGCATCAGTTCAGTACACTGTAGAACAGTAATGATTTCCAAATAGAAAAGAGCCTGAGACATGCACTGAGAGGGAGAGGATGTTTTTGTCACTGTCTCATATAGACTGTGACCACATTAGCAGTCGAGACTGCATTGGTGTCCTGATAAGCATCACTTTGGACTGAATTACTTGCCAGTAAATGTAGGTGCTAATTAAAGTATGGAATAATTATTTTTTTTCAGGTTAAGCCATTAAATATTAGTTTCATTGTTTAAAAAATTCATAGCTAGAATATGCAGAAAGACTGAATAGTCTCTTGAAGAAATTAATAGTTACATACATTTTATGGCAAAGAGAACTGAGGCATGCTAGACACTTCAGCAAAGTACATTAATACTATTTAATATACCAGGATGGCATTCACTTGTGTAATCATAAACAAAAGTACAAAGGAAGATCTCTTAAAAAGAATCAAGTCAGTTGCACAGTCAGTTTATCAAACTACTGAACAGTGGAAAATGCATTTTTCATTCTGGCTCTAAGAGAACTTCTTCATGAAATGCAGTTTCAGGTATGCAATGGTAAGGAATATTACTGTCATGCAGGCGAGAGCCAGGTGGTTCTGCCACAGGCCCCAGCTAGTCACATCAATGCCTTGCTTTTTCAGATATTCATCACCGGTACATGGCCTATGGATAAATACACACACATTTATAAACTTAGTCAGTTTGAAGTATCTGGGAAGATCCCTAGAAATTGTAGTGTGATTTCATGTCTATAGTAGGCCAGGCAAACACCAGCTATATGTTATTATTTTATTTTATATTTGTAAATTTGTTTGTCTTGTAGCTACAATCAGCTTCCTGTAGGCAGCTGAAATGGAGTTTGTGAGGCTGTATAATTGTAGTGTGTGTGCCTGTGTTTCAGTCAACGCAGTTTAAAGAAAAGCGAGAAGCATAATGCCAGAAATTTCTAGTGTTATAAATACTAAATATGACAATAAGCAGAATGATCTTTGCAGACAGAATGCAAAAACCCAGTCAAAATTTCATTTGCCATATAAAAATTCACAGATTCTGCTGGTCATCAGTGAGTATCTCACAGACGGACTCATGCGCTAGGACTTTGTAAGTTACTGGTAGTGGGATTCATTTTAATGTACCAAAATACTTACATCTGGCTTATCTGTCGATAGATATCGTTGCTGATTAAATTTGTATAGTTACTGCTGCCGCAAAAGTTCATACCAGACAATTCATTGATTTGTAAAGCCTTTTAAAACAAAAGAAACAATGACAACAGAAATTAGTAGGTAAAGAAATGATATGTTAACAAGATGAGATATAATTAAATTCAAATTTATTCTAAAAACATAATGGTATCACTACTTATAATGTTTGCCAAATCCCTATTTTTTTAACTGAGCTGCACAGTTCTTTTTCTTTTAAGAGAGGAATGTATGCAGTCCACACACATGTCACAGGCTTTAGCACTTCCCCCAGGCTAGACTATTTCTGCACAGGCATATTAAAGCCCAAATTTATCTGCAAAACGTCACCCTCGCTTAAATTATCAAACATTAGGAGAAAAGTTTTAGATTGACAAGTTTTTGTTTGATTGATGGAAAAGAGCAGAATTGTTTTTTAGGGATAACATTGTTATTTACTCTGTATCATTTTCATCCAACTGCATTCCAGTGGATGTAGTCATTTAGTATCTCTCATATGAGGTGTTTCCAAGATCCAGAAATGAACTCTTCTAAACAGCAGTGGGTGCTGCTTGATGAGAAGCCTTTCTTGTTTCAAGACACTGCACTATATTCTGAGGTTGCTGTATTTAATTAGCTTACAGGCTCATTAGCCCATAAAGTTTGGAGTTTTCTTTATCATGAGTAAAGACATTACTTTCTAGCAAATCTTTTACAGGTCTATACACAGGAAAATAAAGCACTTACTGTCATTCCGTATCGAGGGATGCTAAAGTATTGGAGCCAGGAGAGCCAGGACATGATGCTTGTGAGATTGACCAGCAACCCAGAAAAAACCTAGAGGCAAAGATTACAAAAAAGCCTCAACAACAACAAAAAAACAAATTACAAATTACATGCTGTTATCATGCGTTCTTTTCTAGCTCTTGACTCTGCTTCTTCAGATTAAAAACAAGTGGGAAGGCATTTCTAGAGGAAGAAACTCTTCCAGTGGAAGAACACAGGAGACAGAAGGAGTAATTTCTGCTACCCAGATTTGTGCCATAACCGAGTGTGGTCCTTCTCCTGTAATAAGTAACGGGGAATGCTTTAAACCCAGTTCATTAAACCCAGGTGCTTCCCATTTGTGGGTCCCACGTGGGTTCACATGAAGTGTCTGCTTTTACTTGGGTGTGTGGAGCTGATGGAGGTGTGTGCTTGGTCTGAGGAAATGTGGTTTTTGGCTGTTGGTTCAGTGCTGCCTCATTGTTTCTGTTTTCTAATTGTGTTTTGTTTCTAACTGTGTTTGTGTGTTGTCTGGTTCCAGCCTGCCTGATGGTTGGCTCTGCAGCTGAGGAGGTCAACTACGGTAGTGGTCTCAGAGAGCAGGAGGCTGCGGGTCATGTCCTCAGCCGGCCAAATTTGTCTTTGGCAAAGCTAAAGGAGAGTGAACAAAATGTAGCCCTATGCCGGTTTTCTGCTTTCCAGGCAGTACACTGGCTGCCGGAGCACAGAGAAGAGGGCAGAGGAACCCCTCTCCCTCCCCCTCACACCCAGCCCCCCTGGGCCCTTGGTTCTTGTTAGTTAAAAGGACAAATCAGAATATTTCAACCCACAGTAGCCGAATATTCAAATCGGACAAATCAAGATAATCAACATGCTCAACCCCACAGTCTTTTTGCAGAATTCAGCTGAACTCTGTGCTGGTAGGATTTCTTAGATTTCAGCATTGCTAGGATTTCAGGATTCAGTCTAGAAAACTGAATAATGCTACTCACAATCATAAAAACAAATGTGATAGTCATGAGCAGGTTTGCTACAGCGACCACACTTTGTCCTGCTGCAATGGCTAGTGCCATAGAAGTGGCTGTGTAGGACACCATCATAAGGGTAAACATCATTGTAAAGAAGGCTTCTACTGTTGGTTTCAAACCTTAAAGATCAGAACAAGAAGGGTTTCAGTATGATCCTGCCAAAAGCTCTGCAGTAACATGAATGCTATCCTGACTTACATAGTGTATCCTGCCTATAGAATACATTTTGTCTCACAGCGCAGGCTACATCCCTGAGACCCGACTGCAGTAGGGCTTGCGGCAGCCCATATGTGTATGCCCTGTCAACGGAGGACAGCATGAATAAGTAGTATGCCTGTAACTGCAGTAACACTGGAGACAGCAAAATGGGTAGAAGTTACAGTACTGTGCTCCATGCAGTCCAAGGTGAAGACTTCACTGCGGCTTCAAGTTGTCTATCAAAGGAGAAGTTTCTAGTGCACTTCCATGGGCAGCAGTTGTACTGCATTTCACTGGTTTCCAGCAGAGAGCTCTCCTAATGGACCTAGTGGCCTTTGGGTGGCTATGGATTTGGTAGCAAGGTCTATCTCACTCTGAGAAGCCTCTTGCTGATGCGGACGTATTTCCTATTCCTTAGGGAAGAAAACTCAGACCAAAGCAAACTGAGATTATTTTTAAATTTTGCTTGCACTTTCAAGTTTTTGGGACTTCCCAAAAGGATGTCGTGATCTGAAACCTTACCCTAGGAAAATGGTCTGCTTGGGAGATGTCTTGAGGTTGACATTTGAAGGTGTTCTAGGGTTGTAAAAGTTGGTGCTAGCAATTTTCAAAGTCTGCTCGCTAACCAGAAAGCATTTCACCAAAAAGAACAAGCTGATATTAATTCACACAATATTAAGTTCTTAAAACAAAACTTTTTCTTTGATAGGTGTTCTTGCAAGGATGGAAACAGTATCTTGTAAAAGTTTCCGGAAGCTAAGATGGCCATAAATAAAAAGGAATAACTCAAACCTATGTAGTAATGGTTATGGCATGCTTCCTTCTAGGAACAGTGAAGATGAGACATGTCACAGATTCTGACATGAATACTTAAATCAATGAAAGTTTGTCTCTTCTGTTAACAACATGGTATACTAAAAGCAGGTGCCATGCCAATGTAGTACTTTAGCTTATAAAATATACATGCATACATGCACATATATAAAATGCAAGTGCCTTGTTGATTTATTGAGAGGGTTGTAATGGGACTGTAGGAGACCATACTTGCCTAACATGAAGTAAATTATGCAGGTGAAGATGATACTTGGCATAGTCCTCATGGGTATTAAATCAGCCATTAGCTTTGAGATGAAATATACAGACGTTCTGTAGTACCCACTGATATATTCATGTCTGGAACACAGAGAAATGCACAGCAGATTACAAATTTAGTCACTAAAAAATGATAAGGTTATTTTCACCTGAAGACAAATGAATTTTAGCTCAAACTGGAAAAAAAGATTTCTTTCATGGTTAGGCTGTAATGCAAATGTCCAGTGAACCACACACTATAGTTAAGAGTGGCATTTTCATATGCAAATGAATATGAATACTTGTGCACATAATTTTTAGTAAATGCATGTGTCGCGTCATCAAAACAATTTTCCTTTTCTGTACGGTGTAATCTGCATAGCTTTAAAGAATACAGTTATGCAGTATTTACTGTCCTCACCTAGCGTGTCACAAACTTATTAATCAATACCTAAATTGAGTATTCAGGGGCTTTTTTCCTACGTATGTTAATAATTTTAAACTCTGAGTGTTTTGGGGATTTGCAGACAACTCACTAACAGGCTAGAAGAGTGCATTTGTAATGAGCACTAGCAGTGAAACGATTTGAAAACTGCACCAGGTGTACTTAAATGACACAGCTACAGCAGGGCAAATAAACAAACTCTCTTAACAGTAGTCCCTGTACAATAAAAGATAAACTTTTTTTTGTATGTTTTACTTACGTAAATATCTTTTTTTCCACAACAAAGAGTTCAATAGCTGAGATACTGCTGAAACACTGGTTGGTAGTCAGAAAGAACATTGCACCCACTCTACAAAATAAACCAGCAAGCTGTTATTAAAAATGTGATGTAAATGTAGTGCTCCCACTACAGCTTATGTAAATCCAAGTGTAATCCTTGGAGTTCAGCCGTATGTGACCTCCCATCCCTAATTCCATGGGAAAAGGCTTGACTACAAGTCTGAGTCCATAACAAGCCTGAAGCAGACATGGCAGTATTTGTTATTCACGTACAAGGATAGTATGCTCTCTGATGCAGTCAAAGGATAGAAAATGAACTGACTTTTCTTACTTATTTTTTAATGTAATTTCCTGACACATTAAAAAATCTCAGTCTGTGAGGCATTTGTCTGATGCAAGCTGTGAGGAGCTGAGTAAGCAATGTGAGAAGTTGTTTTCACCTTTTCCACTAAAATATAAGGCTTTGCTTTCACACCCAATTTAAAACTGGGCCATTTTTACATAAATGCTATGAAGTGTTTCAAGACTGAGAACCCAGAGCTTTCTTAGTTGCAAACCCATTTGTCAGGTCATGTACATGCAACTGTCAAAATGATACATAAACCAGAAGAATTATAAAATCTAGTTTAGATGCACCTTCTGATTTACTGCTGGTAAGTGCAAGTGTTTATATAGAAGCAGTTGCAAGATCAAAGCTTTAGTTACCCAGGTTTATGTAGCCAAGTCTGTATATTTTAATCTTTAATTTTTTTATCTTAGGGAAATCTTTGCAGGAAAAAAGCTAAAATGCTGCCATGCTGAATTAAGCCTTTTTAATATGATGTCTGCTGTCGGTGTTTTCAGCAACCTGACTGGCACTGAAACATGTCACCCTACAGAAGCAGCATTACTCCCTTCATTTGGACTGCTTGTCCAGGTTACAGCATAGCAGGGCAGGACTGTGTCCCCCTCTCAGTTCTATGGGGACCCTCCTAGAGGCAGAAGAACATCCTCACTTCAAAGTCAATAACATAGGCCTCGCCGTACCTGCTGATGTGAAGGGAAGCATTTGCTTTAAAGAGGTAAATACATTTCATAAAGAGCTCGTGGGTTCCTTCTCAGCCTCCAAGCTATTTGTTAGCTTATTGCAATGATGAGGGAGCTTTATCAAATTTTTGGATCTCCGTTACCTAAACTGACTAACCTGTTCTGTAGTCCAGCGGAGTCCTCTTTAAGTCCAAAGAAAATGGCACCTACAACCAATCCCAGCAAAGCCGTAACACACACCTAAATGTAAAAAAAAAAAAAAAAAAAAGAGGAGGAGGAAAAGTATTATCCTCATTGCTTTCAAAGCTTCAGCAGGTTTTTTTGAAATATGTAGCGGGTGAGTAGATCGACAGGAAGCATTTTCAGAAAGGAGAAAAGCTGTAACAGAAGGGAGTAAATGGGGCGGTTAGCAGTACCTGTGGCACAGCAGTACTTTGAGTCTTGCGCCACGGTATCTTTGGAGAGGTGTCTGTGAGACACAACAGCTCCCCGGAGCCACCTGCCCCTGGCGGTGGCCAGCCACTCCTGTCTCACCTGGGCAAGGCCCTGGGCTGGCTAGAAAGGAGGGTCAGTACAGGAGCTTCAGCTGCTGCTCATTCTTCTGTGGTGGCAGTGGCAGGAGGCACATTTGTGCAGCAGTATCACAGCTTTTCCCTGACCTCCTGCAGGGCCAGATCTATGACCTCAAGGAACAGCTCTGGCAGTGCCAGAGGGTGCTGGCACTAGCGATGGGAGGAGAACAATAGCAGAGCCTTGGTGGGACATGTTAGAAAGGGGGAGTAACACCTTCCCCCAGAGGAACCTCGGCATCACATGCACCTCAGACAAGCTCCTTTCCTCTACCACTGTTTCAGCCATTCTTGGATCACAGAATGATAGGAGTTGGAAGGGACCTTCGGAGATCATCTTGTCCAACCCCCCGCCAGAGCAGGGTCACCTAAAGCAGGTTGCACAGGAATGCATCCAGGCGGGCTTTGAATGTCTCCAGAGACAGAGGCTCCACCACCTCTCTGGGCAGCCTGTTCCAGTGCTCTGCAACTGTCAAACTAAAGAAGTTCCTCCTCATGTTTCGGTGGAACTTCTTATGTTCAAGTTTGTGCCCATTACCTCTTGCGCTGTCACTGGGTACCACTGAAAAAAGACTGGCCCCACCCTTCTGACACCCACCTTTTAAGTATTTATAAGGCATTGATAAGATCCCCCCTCAGTCTTCTTTTTTCCAGACTAAAAAGAGCCAAATCCCTTAGCCTTTCTTCATAAGAGAGGTGTTCCAGTCCCCTAATCATCTTTGCAGCCCTTTGCTGTACCCTCTCCAGCAGTTCCCTGTCCTTGAACCGGGGAGCCCAGAACTGAGCCCAGATGCGGCCTCACCAAGGCAGAGCAGAGGGGGAGGATGATCTCCCTCGACCTGCTGTCCGCACTCTTCTTGATGCACCCTAGGATGCCATTGGCCTTCTTGACCAGAAGGGCACATTGCTGAATGTTGTGATGAGAATTGGTGATGTATTGCAACATCAGTCCTCTCTGATAACATCTACTGATACTCTTCCACCTTTCATCCTCCTTGAGACAGCCGGTGACTTCCCATCTGCTGTCAGTGACAAGGGTAACTTCAGCTCTAGGGCTGACCATGCTCTTCAGTGCAGTGTTACTGCGATGATTTATTTGGAACCACCTCAATGCTGCTTTGAGCTTGGCAACCAATGACCAAAAGCAGTCTTTTCTGACTGCCAGGTTGGAGATGACAGTTTATTTTTATGCTCCACACCGTGTAACTGCTGGGCTTTATCACACATCTTATTCATGAGATTTTTTTTAACATGAGGAAGATACTAGAACTGGGCTATAGGTGTACTGATATTTGCAGTCTGTAATATAATTTAAATAGCAAAGATACCAGCTTCCTCAAGGATAGAATTTGAAAGACTGAAGTGTATACATCACACTTTTTTAATGCTAAACGCAAATGACAAAAATCTCGGCAAAACTGATAGTATCAGGCAGTTCTGTCATTTTTAAGCCTGAGCAATTCATAAATCGTAATACCATAAACCCCTTGATCCACAGTACCCTATCACTAAGGTCCTGCCGAAAGGAGCAAATGTCAGGGATAATTCAGCTCCTAAGCCAATTGCAGTGGAAAGCAGGGATCATATCAAGACCAATTTGGAGCAGATTAATGAAAAAAGCCTTTAATGAGCCGTGTACCTCTCAAAGAATGCTTGTAAAATCCATCCCTAATGAGGGTGGGGAGATAGAAAAGAGTGTGAGAAACAAGTCAGGACCATTAACCTTGGGGTATTACGAGATCCTTGAGAGTCTAATTCTTGTCACAAGGTCAAACTTTTACAAAGCAATTATTAAGGACCTCCATGGTATCAACATACAGACACACACACATACTCAAAGCTTTTTAACCTCAGGGATTCTGGACTCATTTCCCCTCCACACTGGCCGTTTGTTCACTCATTATATAAACCATGATGAAGATAGTTTCTACCCCTGGCTCAGGACCAATTTTTCTCTTGGCTCCTCGAGAATTGCTGAGAATTGCAGTGGGAGTTTTGCTGGTGCTGGGACTGCAGAGTTTGGCTTGTGAATTAGGGGATTCCTGAGGATTAGTCATTCTGCACAGGTCAGCCAGGTATTCTTTATTTTTGAAGGCAATGTGGAGATTTGAAGAAATCAACACTTTTGGTGTTGATTCTTCTGAAAAATCAGTACTAGCAGGGCCAGTCATGTAGAACATGCTCATCTTCCATGGCAGGCATTAGACCCTATTGTGGTCTTCACGTCTTCTCCAGAAGACCTCATCGCTATTATAACAGTCAAATGACCAAAAGACACACACATTATGAGACTGAAAAAATCTTTTTATACTTGAGCCAAGTAGTAGCACTTCATTTTGTGCTGAAGTTTAATTCAGCACGCAAGCGTAGTCCATTAGCTTTCCCTGGCGGGGGAGATTTGAGGCCAAACCCCACAGTACCAAGCCTGGACAATTAGAGTTTGAAGAATGTTCTTGAACAAATGTGTGAAACTACTTGGGAGACAATCTGCTCCTGGCTGGGAGCAGCAGAATAACCTGCTGGAAAAGATCTTGCCTCCTGAAGTCTTTCAGTAGTCCAAAATTTATTACTGAACAGTCCCTCATACTGCTCATTTGGGAGCATTCAGGGCACCTTCTAGTGAATCATAT
The DNA here is from genome assembly GCA_013398915.1 of Dromas ardeola. Taxonomy (NCBI): domain Eukaryota; kingdom Metazoa; phylum Chordata; class Aves; order Charadriiformes; family Dromadidae; genus Dromas; species Dromas ardeola. Next base: position 125,543 of record VYZM01007447.1, read on the forward strand.
TTCCAGACCTTGAACACCCTTTTTTCAGATGCTTACTGCAGTCAAAATATCAAGAGGCAAAATGACTTATCTAACATGGGAGTAGAACAAATTCAATGTATACCACAAAAGGATAGATACAAATAGCGTTACCTGAGCTACAGAAGCTTGAGGGTTTCCTATCAGATTTTTAAATGTGCGCCTGGACACCCAATTCAGCTGATGAAGGAAGGAATTGGCATACGTGATTTGTCGGAAAACAGCTTTTGTTTTCTTTTTATTTCCCAAAGAAATATTCTCTAATGCTGCTTTTGTTTCTTGGTAGTAGGCAGAGTTGGAGTATTTTTCTGCTAACATCTCAGCCAAGGTTGTATCATATTCAGTGCGTTCTTCTGCTGAAAAGATTAAAAAGAAATACGACCATTTCTGTAAGGCATGGGAAGATTATTTAGGAGTTAAGCCGGGAGAGTTATGTTGGGGTCAGAAAGTTACTAACAAACCAGAAGAATTCCAGTGATTCATTGCACTCAGTCTTACAGCATGCAATTTAAAAGAGTCAGTATAAGACCAAACCTCTGAGTTTATCTGTGCAACCTTCACAGCAGACTGACTAGCTAAACCCTTGTTTGTCGATGACTTTTCAAACTGGCAGCAATCTGACTTTTAATCAAAAAGTTATTTCCCCCCAGGTTTCTGGAAGTGATGTGTTTCACAGATCTGATGAGATAATCCTAGACCTACCAGACTTTCAGATCCAGGTAATCCTGCGTGTGTCTACTTCGGTCAAACTTTTGACTCTGTCATAAAGAAATTTCAGCTGGAGCTCCTTTTTTTCTCAACTGTAGTCCCATGTGTGCTTTTCCAATGACAAATGCATGTGTTGCCAGCTGTAGTATTAGTCAAACCCTGAACACAGTCAGCATTTATTGTAAAATGCTTGGTGCTTCTTTGGTGAAGGATATAGTGAAACTGTGTGTTTGGGCGCATAGCATATTCATTATTTCGTTTTCCTTTTCATTCACGCAAAAAGAGTGTGTGCTATTAATGAGTAGCAACAGCCAGGATGAAAAAGGATGCTACTGAATGTAGGTGAGATTTGATTTATTAGTTTGGGAATAATTTCTGCCTTACCACAACTTCAGGGAAGCATCATGAGAACACTGGTCCCCTACCTCTACCCCCTCTTCCCACCCTACCCAGAGGAAGGAAAACAGTAATTTCTGCTCAGATAAACCATTCCATTAGGTAAAAAATACAAGTCATAACTGCATCAAATTATGTCCCTAACTGGAACAAATGTCCTGCTTTATCGTCTCTGCTTCTGCAGGACTTCAGCTGGTTTGCCTTGAAAATGAAACAAGCTCCTTCTCTGTGTTGAGAGGTGACAAAACAGTTTCTTATATTCCCAGACATTATAACAAAGGAAAATATTCTTTCACCTTTAACATCTCGTCATTTGAATGTGACACAAAAGTATACAGGTCATTTTTTGAAGAATTGGATAGCAATGATAAATTACTAAATACCTATTTATGAGAGGCAAACTATTCTTGCATAGACAGGAATATTTTATATAGTCGGGCTGTATGTGAATTTAGTCCTTATTTCAGGTTATGCTAATTATTTTCCATTTATAAATAAAAAGGATTTAGGAACAGTGTGGCGTTTGGGTTTTTTTTCCCTTTAAAGCAACATGCATCAGCAGTACACAATACTCTCACAAATACAAAAATCCATATGCTTGTACAACATGGTTTTTGGCTGTTTGACATCTTTAAATGATTTGTCAGTGTTGTGCTGGACACCTTCTAGCAAAATACATGTTACGGTAATTTCACTCAGCTCTGGGTTTCATACCTGTGTTAGTTTCCTCAGTCTTGCTCATTGCCACTGCAGTGGAGTCTCCATTAATGATGTCCAGGAAAAAGTCAGCAGGGTTGTTGTACGGCTCACACTGGTAGCCTGCAGTGACAGCATTACAAGCCCTGAGCGGTGGTTCTGTGCCTGGTAGAAGGCTGTGCATGGCCATCATGAACACAGCCATGCCATTGTGCCCCTTGAGCAGCTTCAAAAGGTCCATGCTTACCCAAGAGCTGAACGGCGCTGCCAGACAGCTCTACAAGTGAAAGCAAGGTTACAGCTGGCAATGTGCCCTTCTCAACCCAAGCCTGGGCTTTGTCTAATTAAGATGCGCTCAGGAACAGTTGATTAGACGTCAGCCCTATCATCCAAACCCACATATGGGTCAAGAGGTGAAGCACCAAGAGAAATGCTTAGTCTCTTAAAATCCAAGGTGTGCAAATACATGCTATGTCCGATCCTGATCAAGCCCTGTTGGCATTTTATTCAAGTTAGTGCAAACTAATGATGTTGCTGTAGTTGTCCCTGCTGTGAGTTGTGCTCACCGATAGACTGGAAGTACTCAATGGCGTTCTGAGCGGGCCCGTGGTACAGCACTCTCCCCGCGGCCAGCAACGTCAGGTTGTCAAACAGCCGGAATATGGAGTACCGCGGCTGGTGGATGGAGAAGATAATTGTTTTTCCTTGTTTTGACATCCTGAATGTGAAGTGAGGAATGACACAGATATTAGCTTTGCAAGTCGATTCAGCATTTAGATAAAAGAATTTGCAAGTTCAGTTAAGCCTTGGTTAGTTTGATTAACTTGGCGTGCCAGAGAGAGGAGGGGAAAGTAAAAAAAAAGAAAGAAAAAGAAAATATTTAGTTCATGTTTATAGTGTCTGTGTAAGAAATGAAGGATCCCTCTCACTGGGAATGATGTTGGAGGGGAAGATCCTGGGAAGATTTTGATACAAACAGAAAATTCTGGAGAGAGGCATTTGAGTCCTTTTGCTTGTAGTAAATGCAAAATGATGTAAAATTTGCAAATAGAGAGGGTGTAGTGCTTGTTTTCCCAAAGATAGGCCTGAGATTTTGTGATGGGGAAACAGCTAGCTATGTTATAACTACCATCCATATTAAAATCAATCACCTTACCAGACAGTACAACAGGTGTTTTTATCACTTTTCTGGCCCAGGCAGACATGAAAATAAATGAAGCTGTCCAGGACAGCTATTACAGACAAACTGCAGTCCCAGCATGCACATACTTTGTGCAAGGTGCTTTCCATAATGCTGTGAGCAGCTACTTTGGAGTGAAAGAATTCATACAGCTAATATCCCCTTTGCAGCCTTGGCTTGCTGGTAAACAATTACATGTCTGATTTCCCTGATTGCTCATTCCAATTGTAATTTAAGCCAAATACAACTGAACTGTAGCAGACTTGAGTGGTGAAAACAGGAAGCTGTTTCCAAGTCCATCACCTTTTCAGTAGCAGTAGGACAGCATTAGCAGTGCTGGCATCAAGTCCCGTAGTTGGCTCATCCAAAAACAAGATGGCAGGATCCGTGATGAGCTCCATCCCAATATTGGTCCTTTTCCGCTCTCCTCCGGACACCCCACGAGTGAACTGGGTGCCAACCTGCCACAAAACAAGAAACTTGTCTCATTTGTCCTGATATGAAATACTGGAGTGAACAGCATCCTACCGACATAGCAACATTTGGGAAGAACTGTAAGAAACTTTGACCCTACTCTCAGGTACAGATGTAGCTGTTACTTCACACATAGGCTGTTTCTTAACGTTAGTATTACTGGAGGTGTTATCTTTTTCTCCAAACACAGACTACCTTTCCCCTTCCTTGCAATGTGCATATGGCAGTATCAGTGCAGAGTCTGTATGGATCACCATACAGAAATGTTATTAATTGTATTACTGAAATAGTCTGTTTAATTTTACTTTTTTTGATCTGACACGCTGAGCCATTTGGTTAATTAAATACATCACTTAATATTTCTTCATGATTTAAGCACCATATTTACATGCCTTACCTTAGAATCTGCCACTTTGCTCAAACCCAGTTCATTGATGATCTGATTCACTCGTTCATTTTTTTCCTGTTCCTTCACTGACTTTGGCAAACGGAGTGCTGCTGAGAACTTCAAATTTTCTCTTACAGTCAGAGTTCCCATCACCACATCATCCTTCATTAAAAAAATAAAATAGATACTTGGTTATTGGCTTAGCAATTTCTATTTTTCCCTCTGAAAACTGCATCTGCCCATGTGTTATGTTGTCCTTGCATGCAGAGGGACAGTAGCAACTGCCAGAACATGCAGTACGGTGAATCTTCAATGCCTGTGTCATAGCACAGAGTGGATTTCATGCACATATTTGCCTCATTCATTGCCAATATAGGAACATCCTCCATCATGCATGATACCAAAATGCATAAATAGCAACATATTCAAAATGATCCCTCATGTATTCTAACCTCATTCAGTTTTTTGGAGGTGTTGAGTGAGATACTGAAGGGCTAAAGGGACCTAAGGAGCAGCTACAGCTCAGGTCACTGTCCCTGTGCGTTTGTTAATGCAGCCTAACCCCACCGCAGGTAAGAGCAGGGAGAAGAGAAGGAAGGAAAAGAGAGGTTTGGTCCATGTGGGGTAGGGTGAAGGTTTTCCAAGCTTGTTTCAGTGAAGGAGGAAGGAGGACAGGTTTTTTAGATATTAGCTGCTTGTCTCTCGCAAAAGGAATCTGTCAGATGTAGGAAGTTCAGAGAGTTATGTGTGTTTTGAGAGACTACCTTTCTGTGACATGCTGACCGTACTTTTATAAGGGGTTTTCATAGATGCACTTCTTCAGATCTTGATAAACTGCAAGCATGCTGCTGAGCATGTGTAGTGGGGAGGGGAAAGAAATGAAGAGAGGGATGCGATTTTCCTTCTTTTGCCCTTCACTTGTCTTTCTCCCCAGCCCACCCTGGCAGGGCAAAGGTTTTCTCAGAGTGGGACTTGGTGACATTGTCCCTGGGCAAGTGGAGGTACAAGCTGTATGTTACTAGAAAGCATCATACTTGGAAAGTACTCCATGTACATTGGTAGCCTACAGCTGTTCCCTCACGAGGAGTGACCCAAAGCGTCCGCTCCTGTTGACTGTAGAGCATCAAAGAAAGTGACTCAAATACAACGCAGAGTCTGTTTCCCAGAGAGGGTGGACATGTGGAGAGTTGTTACTGCACCAGCCTCAATTCTTGGATCAAAGCAAGGTACTTGCAACACTGCAGCAACTTCTTACAACTGCAGTCAGAAGGGGACAATAAAATCCATAGAGTGATAAAAATTACTTACCTGTACTACATATCCAGAGGTACATTTAAAGTTGGCAGGCTGAGGAGCTCCATTGATCAAAATGTCACCAGAAAGCCCATGGGGATTCTTTCTTGCGGCCAAAATGTCAAGTAGACTAGGAGAAAAGTTGGTTATTTTGTCAGATGAGCATGCAGGAGGTAAGCTCTCTGAACCACAAACCCAGTTCATGGAACGAACAGCTACATAAAAGCATCCCATGTTAAACACTTGCTATTTAGAAAACCCCCAGCAGCTTTCAAGGGCTGAGTTTCTTTTGTCCTGGTTTCCTAAGGAAGTAAGATCTATGCATTTTCATAGTGCATTTGTGTCCGTTCATTCAAAAATATGAGCTTAACCTAGAATGATACGTAAAGATCATGTATCAGGAAAAGTGTGGACTAAAACTGAATTACATCTTTGTCATGCCTTTTTTGAATTCAGGTATTTCTCAGAAACCGGTGAGATTTGCACAGACCTAAATGAAAAAAAGAAAATCTTTCCCTCAAAGTATTGTCCATTACTGCTAAATATGTGCAGGTTCGTTTTCTCCTTGGTGTAATTTCTGTGTAGCACAAAGAAGGCACTTACGAAGATTTACCACTGCCAGTGGGTCCCAAAATTGCATTTAGTCCTGGTCTCATGATGCCACTGTAAGACAAAACAGATGGGCTTTACAAATTAGCTAGGGTGTTTATATTTCTCTTACTGTTTCATCTGGTAGGCTAGCGTTGAGTTATCTGTAGAACTACATTCTGCATCTCATATAATTTGGGAATTAATGAAGCTGACGGATCACAAACAATATTTATGATCGGTCAAACTACACCTTAATTTTTATTCCTAATTCAAGAAGAACTGATCTTCATATAATCAAGACAACATAGAAACTTGAGTAAAATGCATACTTTTCCCCCATGGATCTCTAGAGGCGAAGCACACACCTGCTTTAACTACATTCAGTTCTAAATGTATTATTCTCTTAGTAGACAGAATAATGGTCCCTGTAGACAGAAAATACTTGGGATTTGTCTGTACTTAGAGAAACTGCAGCTGATAGTTTCTCTGGATCTGATTTTAAGCCACATGAAACTCAAAAGCCAGACAGAAAAGGTTTTTAGGTATTTGGGGAAAAGACCCTATACAAATGATACGGCATATGGAAATACTGCTTCCTTTTTTTTATCCTTTTGCTGGAGCATGTGAAGGCGTCACTGCTACTTTTCCTGACTAGCCCCTAAAATCTGCGCTCAACAAGCTTCAGTGTACACAAGAATCACACTGCAGATACAAATGCCTGTCTGTATGTTATGATACCAGGTTTATCTTGAACTGTACTCAGGTACTGGTTGTTATCAGCAATCCAGGTACCAGGGATCTGAGTACTTGGTGGTGGATCTGGCCCAGTACAGCTGTTCTTAGGGCCTAATGACACACAGGCTAGGAGGCTTGGTTTTGCTCTTCCTGATGTGTATGTTTCCTTCAATTTCTTATTGTGGAAATTTATAGTTCCACAGGCTAAGAAGTATACACATTATACATATGTTATGTTACGTTATATGTGATTTCAACACAAAAAAACCAGTATGTAACAAAACAAATGCAGATGTTGTATTTTCTAAAAGGGAAAAGTGTAATGTGTGTTAAACGTTGGTCTTTTACAACAAGCCACACGAGGGGCCTTCTGCTCACATCATTGCAAATGACCAATGTCAGTCAATTGAGTTACCATAACACACAGGTCTTGAGGAGAGTAGGAAAGATTTTAAGAGCTCACATTTAGGAGGTGTGTAAATTGCATGGGAAAAGGGCAGGACAGACAGAGCTATACAAAAAGGTGAATATTTATGACAGAAATTGGAGTTAGGGAGCTGAAAGTCACAGGTGACTTGGAATGGCATGTTCTATGAGTACTTGCCACTTAGTTTAACTACTGAACTGTGAATGAGCAAACTCTATGCATACTGAACAAAGGCCATAACGATGTGATTCCTTTACTTCAGTAGTGCTCAATGTTGGGGGGAAAAAAAAAAACAAAACAGGTAAAAATTTACATCTCTTCAAAGTTAACCTAACCCTCATTTATATTACTGTCTTAAACGTTTTAAGTTAAAGCCCCCAAAATTAACCTTCCCAAAGGTCACCTTAGGGAAGGAGACGCACACATCGAGGACAGGCCGTTGGTATCTCAGTTAAACACCACGACACAGTGGGAGACTTGCCAGGGCAGTGTAAAACAACCACAGCCGGCTGGCGTGCCCCTGTGCCGATAGCATCCAGGAAGACTGTCCCTCCCTGGGGACAGGGGAGATGGCACCCTGCAGCATGACCTCCCTCTTGTACAGATGCAGCTCTAATGACTGAGGACCACTGGAGCCTAGCAGGAAGCTTAAGCACAGTTGATAGCGAATGCGAAGCAACCATACATACATATAATTTTTCTAAATCTTCATCAAATTCTGTATATTGTGCTCAGTGGCCGAGTGATATGAGTGGACTCAACTGTCCGGACAGAAACAAAACATACACATACTCTAAAGAGGTGTTTAAATACGTACTTGACATTTCTCAGAACTTCTTTATCGGTCATTTTTTGACAACACAGGAACCCAGTCTTCAACTTCACATGGTAGCAGACGTTGTGGAAAGTTAGGACACTTCCTCCCTTGCCAGCAAAGCCTGGAGAGGACTGGTTTCTGCTGTGGATGCCATTTATATTTGAGTCTGACATCTGAATACTTAGGTGTGGCTGGCCTTCTGCCATTTTTCCTCTATAAACGGAAAAACAGGAAGGGGGAAGATTTGATTATGTATGGAGAGGAAAGATGTGTCTGTTGGGCCCAGTGTTCAGTACTGGACCTACTGTGGGCTTTGCAGATGTACATCTAGGTCTCTCTCTTCCAGGTAGGATGTTTGGGTCCTGTGGACTCAGACCTTGAGATGACAGGAAGCTGAGGGGGAGGCTAGGTCTGCTACATGTGGTCTTAGGGAGACAGAAGAGCCTCCCTGATGGTCTGTTGTGGTGGGTTGACCTTGGCTGGCCAGCAGATGTCCACCCAGCTGCCCTCTCAGGTGAATCTCTGCTCCAGTGCCTGTAGCACCTCCTCCCCTTCCTTCTTCACTGGCCCTGCTGTCTGCAGGGCTGTTTCTGCCACATTTTTCTCACTCCTCTCCGACAGATGCTGCCCAACATTTTTTACGCTTTCTTGAATAGGTTTTCAGAGAGCTGCTACCAGCATCGCTGACATGCTCAGCTTCGGCCAGCAGCGGCTCCACTGATGCCAGCTGGAGGTGGCTGTATCTGGCATGGGGCAACCCCAGGTCCTTCCTCACAGAGGTCCCCCAGCAGCCCCGCCCTGCGGCAATGCCTGGCCACAGGCACCAACTGCATCTGTTCTGCTGGTAGGAGGGAGTAGGTACCTCTCACAGTGGGCACTGCCATGACATCATGGGCTGCCCCTGGCAGAGACATCTGTACATAAACTGCATGCTTGCTGGTAAACCACAGGTACAAGAGATGACTTACCAAAAGATCAGTTCAAAATTACTGAGGTTCAAAAGGACCTGGCCTTCTGCCTATCTGCTTCATCAGACTTCTTTCCAGTTTTGAATGTGCTTAGAGCCTGCCCATTAGGCATTGTTTTCAAGGGGTGCTTTGAAAGTAAAGATATTCCTCCTACCTCTATTGCTCATGCGCAATGGTAACAAAATCTGAAAATTCTTGGTTTATTTTTTTAATCAAAATAATTTTAGCAACGGTATAGGAACATGAAAACTGACACCGCTGCCAAGTAATCCTCTTCCTTGGATTTGCTTTCCATGTAAAAACTAGAAAGCAGCTGTGGAATAATTAAAGTTATCTCACCTTCCTTGTCAGCTAGGCTCCTGCCTGTGAGCCATCCACATGCACTGTGGGCATTCTCAGATGTCTCTTGTGCATGCAGACCTTTATCCCCTTTAAGCACAGGGTCATTTAGGTGGGAGGCAGGATCTAGCCTCTATATATCATGTTGACTCATCAGAGTCTAATTACTTTAATTGCTACCAGGGGAAATGTTAGTAATGCAGTAGTTCATAGGAACCGAGAGAGTAGATGAGCAGCTAGGAGCTCTGGTGTGAGTACCTTAGCATAGCTATACTGCTTGCAGCAAGGAAGAAGGCAAATTATGAGACTGTTTCAGACATGCTGAATGAATTTGACAGCGGTTAATAAAATGAGCCTCACAAAAAAAAGCCGTTTAATCTAATGCAGTCATATGGCCACATAAAAAACCAAGCCCTTATCTTGTTGGTTTGCTAAGGTTGCCTGACAGACAGCTGAACTCTCCTTTTGTGACTATCAGTCCAGTGAAAACACTAGAAGCCGTTTTCAGCAACAGGCCTATCTGCATGTAAAGGCTGGTTCGTCTGTCTCCCAACAATGCTATCCCAAATCTAGCCCAAGGTTGCCTCTTCTGACAAAACTGCAGTCTTCTATGCTGGCAGAAATATAAGGTCTTAATGTTGTAGTAATCAGTAATCTTGGCCCATTTTTCCTACAATGAAGAGAAACTATGTTCCAAATATAATTATAATGGCACTAGCTTTAATTTAAATTAAAATGGATTTTGAGTGAGTTGAACATCAATTAAATGTGCAATACTGGAGGCCTTTAATCTATAAACTGCCTATGCTCCTCTCTACTTGTGCCAGAGAAAACTTATCTACCTGCAGGACGGCAGTTAATTTTATAAGGCTATTTATATATAGTAGCTTCTGGACTAATCTGGTGGGACATCAATCATTGCCATTTGAAAGGATGCTTTGGTAAACTAGAGATGTGCATTCAGAACCACAGTGGGAACTTTTCACTTAAAGACTTAAAGTTTAGCAGATGTTTACTATTATGTGGAGGAAGGTACCAAACACTCAACCACAGATAGACATTACAAAATCCCTTGAACTGTTGGATAATCAGCAGCATGATGTGAGCGCAGAATTCTTCAAAAGACAGTGTGAGTCTGACCTTTATATCTCACTGCATCTATAAGATATCTAGATCAGTATTTTACTTGATCAGATTTTTTTCTCAGCTTAATGTTTCAGTATTACTGATGTATTACTTATGTATCACTGAAGTTATGTTATGAACAAATGGGAGTCTGACCTCAGGCATTATCAACAGAATAGTAACATTCTTTGTTTCATTTGGGTTTGGATTTTTTTTCCAAAGACCAGCATAAAAACCTCACTTTGCACTTGCACTAAAATTTCAGAAATGCTCTTTAGAAAACAAACTTTTCACTTAGGAATGAAACTGATTCAATCTTCCAGACTGAACTTGACTGGCAGACAATAAACACAGGATCAGAAACTATATTCATAAATACAGGATCACACTACTTTCACAGCGTCGTTCTTAAGAACAGACAGTACATTGAAGTTAAATTTAATTTACCAGTCCAGTTATGATTTGATTGTACACATCTTTGCAAAGAACATTGCAGAAGACAGATAAATAAATCAGCTACGAGAAGGATTAGACATATCCATAGCGGACAGTCCCTCAATGGCTATTTAATACACCTGTTGGCAGGAAACCTTCAGTTCAGGAAGGCCTGAGCCCAGTGAGTGGCCAAATCTGCCAGAGAAAAACAGTGTTCTTTGATATTGTCCCTTGCGAAGGCATTGGTTACTGGCAGCTACTAGTAGAGGCAGGATTCAGGTCTAGCTGGACCTGTGGAGTAAATCGGCATGGCCCTTCATGGCTGCAGTGCACTTGTGCCACTTGCAGTGACAAGGGTGGGATGCTGTAGGTGGAAGATACGGATTTGTCTGTGCGCTGTTCCTCCTGATGGCTGCCCCTTCAGGGATAGGTGTACTTGTGGGCATACACTGTTTATCAAAGTAAAAAAATTCTATTTCAGATGTTAGGTTAATACTGAAAATAGCATTTTACACTTTCAGAGCTACTAGAATTTATTGCAGAAAGAAATTGCAGAATACTTACACGCGTAAAACTTGAATGGTTATTTATCGGGTGCTCTATGAAATCAGTGTTAGCTGTCTCCTCAAAGGAGTGTAACCATTGCAAGGACTCTGCCACAGCAGCTCCTTCGTATGACAAAATGATAGAGTTCTGGACATGCTGGTGGGAAGGGGCCTTTGGAAGTCCCATAACCCAGCTTCTCCCTCTGAGCAGGACTGTCACCAACACAAGATTGGGGCAACCGTGGCTTTGCCTGGGTGACTCATGGAAACCTCTGAGAGTGGTGATTCAGATCTTGGCTAACAGTGTGCTGAGAGAAGATGAAGTGCTAACAGCGGAAATAACGCCTGTGTGCTAGAGTTAGGCTTCTGATTTGCCTTTGGTTTTTTTTTGGAGAGCTTTTTTTCACCATGGGCTAAGTACTTGCAGTGGGAAAAAGAGTTAGGTATTTTACAAACCTCCTTTCAATTTTTGATCTAACAATAAAATTCACCATAGGGATACAGGGTCATGCACCTTTACAGCTAAGATAAGTGTCAGCTGTTTGCAATTGCTCCTTAGGAATGGATTTTTTAAAATATTGTTCGAAGCCTTGTTTAAAAAATTATACGTTGCATTTGATGTGACATAGAGCCATGAAACATTTTAAGTCAGAGCATGTGCAGGACAAAGAAACAACCATGATGAATGTTAATCAAATCAATTACTATGCAAACTAATAGTCTTTAAATGAAGTTTCCTAGAATTCATTGCCAATGGCTTACAAATACCTACTTTAGATCAGAAATGATCAGGAGATTCAATGACAATATGTACTGCCTGCTGTATTCAGAAATATTCGTTAATATGATAAAGTGTTTCGTATCCTCATCATATCAGCTCTGGGTATAATACAATATTTTTACATCAGCTAAAAATGAAATTTATTAACCCTCTGTGAATTTTACAAATTTAATTTGTTTTCCTGAATCTTTCTAAGATATTTTTATTGCCACTGGTTTCAGCATCAATTTCAGTTCAAGCCTAATAGTTCAAGCCTAAACCTTTTCTTCAGAGATATTTAGTCTCAGAAAATTTTGTTGGGAGGCAAAGTACTGGATCTTGAGATTTAAACTTTTATTAATGGCAAAATGAAACTACTTGTTTAAAAAGCAATCATGAAACCTCTTCGCCCACTGTTTTGAAGCACAGAAAATGAAACTCTCAGTATGGTCACTTTCCTGTGTATTCTTCTGAGACTTGTCAAGTACAAAGTCTTATTTTCCCTACGTACACAGGGGCACTAAACAGAAACATAAAACAATAAAAAATATACTACAAAGTTCAGTTGACTTAAACCTACTTGAACCACAACAATATCATACCTGGGGTCTTTCAAGCAATTTCAGTAAACCTATTTGTATGCCTTAAGATATATTGTCTATATAAAAAGCTAAGTAACATTGACTGCTGCCAGTCTTCCCACAAAGCTTTTGGCACAGGAGAGATCTGCAGTGCAAATAGAAACAAAATAAAATAATAAAAACAATACTATAGGAGTGGTAGTAAAATTCGTAAAGTGCATGTAATTGATTTTTTTCAGATCCAGGCAGTTATTCAAAGTATTTTATGTGTATAGAGAATAAGCATTGAAATTACTTTAGGAGGAAGAGTATGAGAGACACATGCAGCTTTCAGCAGAGTTTTCTAACGGAAGCTGGCTGAAACCCTTTTAAAACATAGCCTGTTTTCTTTTTTCTGAATACTTGAACCTGCCAGAGAAACCACAATTAAGTGAGATATTATTTCTCTTCTTTTTAATGGGTACCAAGTTTAGTCTTGCAACCTGCAAGCTGAAACAGTACAGTAAGTATTACAAATGTACATTTTAGACTTTGGTACATATAAATTCACAGAAGTTTTAAGTATACCCTTTTTTTACCTCTTTAGTCATTTACAGTCATCTACAGGCCTGTAGACTGGGCAGAGAATGGATATGGGCATGCAAAGAGGACAGTACAGCCCTGTACAGCCAGCCCAGAATCACACAGTCCTCTTTCTCAGGAACACGCATAGGAAATTAAAACCATTTGAATAAATAAGGATAATGGCATTCAGGCAATCTGTAAGTTAATTGCCAACTGACTTACTAGGGATTTGTAACCTATCTTCTGTGAAAAGAGTCCTGTGTGTTAACTGGGGACCGAGTAAGCAGTGCTCTGTGTGTGCAGGCATTTGCACGCATGTTATCTGCAGCGCATTAACATGCATGGGCAAACTCCGAGTATGGCAGTTCCTGCAAAATATTCTAACTTTTCACCTTTTCACTCGCTTTACTTTAAGCCTTGAAGCTTTTGTCCCCCATTTATAAAACATATTTTCTTTAATTTCTTGCCAAATTTCTCAATAAAATCCCTTGAAAAACTGGGAAAAGGCAGGCAAGAATTTTGCTGTGTTTTCCTTGGCTGTTGGAGGAAAACAGATGCTGAATCTAATTCCTTGGTGACAGCAGAGTAAGCAATTCATGGACGAGGAAGCAAGCCGGTACACTGAATTAAATCTATCTCAATAAAAGGGCTGAACTGCTGCTCCCGACTCACTTACCAGCCGCAGGTCTGGGGCAGCGCTGCAGGGCTGCTGAGGAGGTGGCAGAGGCGATGGCAGGGAAGCAGGAGCCACAGAAGAGAAGAGGGTGGTGTGTAGAACTGCAGCCCCGATGGCTTGCTCAGATGGCAGGGCAGGACAGTCCCACCAGTGTCATCACGTCTGAGGCAGCAACGGCGGCCAGATGAGAGCTGGGTTCCCTGTGCTCCGTCACCCCAGGGAGTCTCCACCCTCTGCCTGCACGCTGGGGAAGCCAGAGGGCTTCATGGGGAGGGCAGGGCCAGGATGAGCCACAACTTTCACCTTTTTTTTCTTTCAGCTGAACAAGTCAGAAGCGAGCTGCAGCGCAGCACCTCATCGGGAGCCGCCCCAACCACCCGCGTTGGTAGTGGTGACATTTGAATGAAGTATAGCATCTCCACCTGCCAGAGGCTGGCAGCAATGGCTGAGTCTGACAGAGCTTGCAGGGCGTGACGAATGCCAGCACGGCACGTCGGACGAGGCACAGCTGGCTGTGAAGTCTTCTCCCTCAGTGGCCTGCAGATGGGTACTACCTTGGTACGTTTTCTTTCAGTTCAAAATACCTGCAATAACGCAAAGGCTGTATGAAGCCCATCAGAGCAGGGTTTTCACAAGGTAATATGTGGGCAGGTAATTGATGCTATGGAGGGAACCAAAGCTGAGGCAGCCTTTGTTATATGATGTAGGGGCACTGGTTCCTGGCACATCCTGTCTGCCCAGCTGGGCCTGCTGGGCAGCACAGACCACAGCTTTCCAGGAGCTGTACTAACATCTGGAGCAGCACTGATGACAGACACAACACTTCTCCCATTTACTCTTGGACACAGTTTTGCTTGCCAGGACAGCTGTAGCTTCTGAGTCCAGTAACCCTGATGATGAGGTCGGCCAGGCTCTGGGGGATGCTGAGGGAACTCCTTCAGCTCAGCTGGGCTGCCCGCGCTTGGCCAGCATCCCAGGCACCATCCTGCAGGAGGGCTCTGCCACAACTTTGATAAGAGCACGAACCCATGCGGTCACAATCATTCTCCTTGTCAGAGGGACGCAGAAGAGCACATGTGACAGATGGTTTCCAGTTAAAAGCATGAGCTTTATGGTCTCATTTTCCTAGCAAGACTCATCACTAATTAGCAAACACCAAGGCTGCCTGTAAGAGCTGTCCAGGTCAGAACATCACAAGGCCAGCTTTTTTAGCTGGCTGTAACCTGGGATGGGTAAGTATCTCATCGTTCAGGAATCACGCTCCTGGGATCTTGTTCTTTCCTTTGTCAGTAATTTTACCATAATTAACTCTGTACTGTATTTATACATGACTTATAAGCATCCTAGCAGCTAGTGAAGACCATTGCATAGCCCCAGTAGCATTTGAGAAAGTGCACATATGACTAAATAGATGCAAAATTTCTGTTATCTCATTCAGGGAGCATATCTGCACTTGGGCCTGGAAACCTCAGCAGTCGGTTTGTAGTATCAGATCTGGGCTATTCCCAGGCAAGTCAGGAAAAACCAGAGTCTTTGCACAGGACGCAGTCAGAGGCAGCCATTGCTTTCAGTATGACTGGCACTCATGATCAATCAAAACAAAACAACAACAAAAAAATAACGGAGATGAAAAACTATAGTTGTTTTATTCTCACAGATAGTTGCTGTTAAAACCCAACATGATTTTTTTTTTTTAGTTGTGGACACAGATATTCTTGAGATCATAGAATCATAGAATGTGTTGGGTTGGAAGGGACCTTTAAAGGGCATCTAGTCCAACCCCCCTGCAGTAAGCAGGGACACCTTTAACTAGATCAGGTTGCTCAGAGGCTCATCAAGCCTGGCCTTGAATGTCTCCAGGGATGGGGCCTCCACCACCTCTCTGGGCAACCTGTTCCAGTGTCTCACCACCCACATTGTAAAGAACTTCTTCCTAATGTCTAATCTAAACCTACCCTGCTCTAGTTTAAAGCCATTGCTCCTCGTCCTATCGCTACATGCCCCTCCCCAGCTTTCTTGTAGGCCCCCTTCAGGTACTGGAAGGCTGCTACAAGGTCTCCCCAGAGCCTTCTCTTCTCCAGGCTGGACAACCCCAACTCTCTCATCCTGTCCTCACAGCATAGGTGCTCCAACCCTCTGATCATCTTCGTGGCCCTCCTCTGGACCTGCTCCAACAGTACTCCAGATGGGGGTCTCACAAGAGCAGAGTAAAGGGGGAAAATCACCTCTCTGGATCTGCTGGCCACGCTTCTTTTGATGCAGCCCAGGATGCGATTGGCCTTGGCACACATTGTTGACTCATGACCAGCTTTTCGTCCACCAGTACCCCCAAGTCCTTTTCCGCAGGGCTGCTCTCTATCACATCATCCCCCAGCCTGTATTGATAATGAGGATTGTCCCGACCCAAGTGTGGGACCTTGCACTTGGCCTTGTTGAACTTCATCGCGTTTGCTCAGGCCTACCTCTCTAGCTCATCCAGGTCCCTCTGGATGACATCCCATCCCTTTGGCCTGTCGACAGCACCACTCAGCTTGGCGTCATCAGCAAACTTGCTGAGGGTGCACTTGATCCCACTGTCTAAATCATTGATGAAGATATTGAACAGCACCGGTCCTAGTGCGCACTCCTGAGGGACACCACCCCTCTCCATCTGGACATCGAGCCATTGACCACTACCCTCTGGATGCGACCATCCAGCCAGTTCCTTATCCACCAAACAGTCCATCCATCAAATCTGTATCTCTCCAACTTAGAGAGAAGGATGTTGTGGGGGACCATGTCAAAGGCCTTGCAGAAGTCCAGATAGATGATATCCATAGCTCTTCCCTTGTCCACTGATGCAGTCACTCCATTGTAGAAAGCCACTAGGTTGGTCAGGCAGGACTTGCCTCTGGTGAAGCCATGCTGGCTGTCTCGAATCACCTCCCTGTCCTCCACATGCCTTAGCATAGCTTCTAGGAGGATCTGTTCCATGATCGTCCCAGGCACAGAGGCACAGCTGACAGGTCGGTAGTTCCCAGATTTATTTTATACCCTTTTTAAAAATGGGTGCGATGTTTCCCTTTTTCCAGTCACAGGACTTCACCTGACTGCCATGACTTTTCAAATATCATGGAGAGTGCCTTGGCAACTACATCAGCCAATTCCCTCAGGACTCTGGGGTGCACCTCGTCAGGTCCCATAGACTTGTGTATATTCAGGTTCCTCAGGTGGTCACGAACCTTGTCTTCACTTATAGTGGGAGGGACTTTGTCCCGCAGGCCCCCGTCTTGCGATCCTTCAACTTGGGAGGCATGAGGAGAAAGGCTGGCAGTGAAGAACGAGGCAAAAAAGTTGTTGAGAACCTCAGCCTTCTCCTCATCTGTTGTTACTAGTTTGCCATTCTTGATCGTCAGGGAGGGTACGCTTTCTTTAACCTTCCTTTTCTGGTTGACATACCTGTAGAAGCCCTTCTTGTTATTTTTAGCATCCCTTGCCAAGTTCAGCTCCAGCCACGCCTTGGCCTTCCTGACCTCATCCCTACATAACCGGACGGCATCCCTATACTCGTCCCAGGACACCTGATGCTACTTATCGTCAGGGAGGGTACGCTTTCTTTAACCTTCCTTTTCTGGTTGACATACCTGTAGAAGCCCTTCTTGTTATTTTTAGCATCCCTTGCCAAGTTCAGCTCCAGCCACGCCTTGGCCTTCCTGACCTCATCCCTACATAACCGGACGGCATCCCTATACTCTTCCCAGGACACCTGATGCTACTTGAACTGCCTGTGCACTTCCTTCTTACCTTTTAGTTTGACCAGCAGGTCCCAGCTCAGCCATGCTGGTCTCCTCCCTTTCTTACACCTGGAGACTGAGAGCTCTTGTGCTCTATGGAAAGCATCCTTGAAGATCTGCCAGCTCTGTTCTGCCCCCTTGTCCCTGAGGACCATTTCCCAGGGGATCCTATTAACCAACTCCTTGAAAAGCATGAGGTTTGCTTTCATTTCTGAGTGGGTCAATACAGAGTTGTTCCTGTCTTCAGACATGGAGTAGACTATCTAAAGAAAAGCCACAGCTCATGCTTGCATTGCAGTCTGAAACACTGAGTAAAAGGTATTCAGCCTGTCTTTCTGCAGTTTTGGGATGTGGCTGGGAGTTACTTAATTTCACTGTGAAGTTTTCTCTCTTAGAGCACGTGTACTAGCCAGGCTGCTGGAACTATGTTATCAACTCTGCTAGCTGCTGAGATGCTTGATAGTCTTGTATAAAGATAGTACAGAGCTATTTACATTAAAATTGGTAATAAAGTATTATAACAAAATGATTCCTCCGTGATAAGGCTACTGATTTTATTGGAGAGAGACAATGCTGATTCTGCCATCTTGTTGGCTTTATTAGTGCAGCGCTCCCAGGGGGATCAGGGCTCGAAACCTGCACCACAGAAAACATGTGCAAAACTCACAAGTAAATTCTACCCTGATAAATTCTTTTTTATCTGTTTCTGGTTTTTATCTGTTTGGGACTGTTTTCAAGGCCATGCCTGCCCTGGCTGCTTATTTGTCAGATGAGAATGTGTGACAAGCATTCATAAAGCTTTCCTCTTCTATTTCCTGACAAATCTGTGGCCATATCACAAAAATACTTAACAATAGTAACTGATTAAACATGGAGTTCAACCTTTCAGACTCATATTTTGTGCTCGGTAAGATGTGTGACACACCCATATCACACGACTGACCTTCGGTCAGTTCACCATACATAAACCCTGAGATGTTATACACATCACGAGGCAGGTATAGCCTTATCAGACAATGCTTTCAAACAGCTTTCATGCATTTGCATGTGCTGTTTAATATTAAATCTGGCAGAAGGTCACCACCCGTTCTGTCCATCAACCGGACCAGAAGCTGGAATCTGTGCAGCTGTCACACCAACGACAGTGAGGTCCCTGGGTCTGCCCCTTCTTGGTTCAGAGGCGAAAAGGGCTTTGCACCTTCACCCCAGCACTTGGAGGCAATGTTTAAAAAACATAAGAATAATTTATTATATTAAAAGACTTGAAGTGATGAACACTAGGAAGGGCTTAATCTAATGTAACTCAATATGATGCCCACCAGGAATTGTTCCTGAGCTCTGCATCAGGATGGCATGGTACCATACAGTACTTACAGCTTGGTGTCGGATGCAAATCTCTCAGGAATCCTTTTGGTCTGTCCCATTAGCCCTGAAAATAACGTGATGGGCCTTCTCCCTCTAAGGCTCAACATTCACACATCAAATTATTTCATCCATGCCCCAGAAAAGTAACAGTTAAATTACCACTATGTTAACATCACATATTTTGCTTGAGTGGCAGGTTTCCCAGCAGCTTCCCTGCTTCTTGGCGTGGGCTGCTTTTCACTGATGTGTTCCCTCCTCCTGAATTTAGGCTCAGAGCTATACTCCTCCGCAGCCTTGCTGTCCTTTGTCTTACAAGTGTCCTGCCTCTACTTTGCTTTTTAGACCAAAGCCTTGTATACTTGAAAATTAACATACCTAGGAAATATTTAAGACCTCTGTTTCCTACCAGTGATCAGAACAGTCCCCTAGAGCTGCTATCACCCATGCTGGTGAAATTGCACCTAACCTCCCTGTGAGTTGTGCCAGCCCCAGCGTGCAGGTTGTGGTGGCACTTGGGGAAGATGACTGTGTCGCAGAACTGTGTCTCCAGCAGACTGTGGTTCCCTTGTGCTCACTCAGTGGCATGCATTCCCACCACCCCAGGGAGAAAACAGTCCTCCAGGAATTGTCCACAGCTGAGCTGATAAAATAGATGCCAAAGGGCTCGCTGCACATGTAATCCCATTTGCTAGCCACACTGGAAATGGTGAAGCAAACAATAGGAGAACCAGGACAAGTTACGCTATCTATTGTTCTGTGTAAAAATACTGCTCCTTTATCAGAGCAGTCTCTCCCACAAGCTCCTTCTAACAACCCTGCTCCATGTTCACTGTCATACTTTGCCTCCCAGCTGTCTGATTTCTTTGAGACAGCAAGTCCCAGGGAGGGAATTGAAGCACCACAGGTGGCAAGCATTGCACCAACTGTGAAATGTCACAAACACAAAGTAGAGGGGCAAAGACAACTTGATAGATAGAGTTTTTACATCCATTCCTTGCTGTTCTAATATGTACCAAGGACTGTTATGTTTCCTTCCCACTGTTAAATTGCTGTGACTTGTGCCTATGCAGAAATGTCCTGTCATGGGGGAATTGCCTGTGGGCAAACAACAGCAGCAGCAGCAGGATATTTCTGGAGAACTCTTTCTCCTCCTTACCCTGGACTATTAAGCAGAGAAGCAAGTGAGCCTCTTCAGCATCCTTCTTCCCTGATGCCCTCTAGCGACTGCCACTCTGCCCTCCCAGCTCATTCTGCATAGAGGATTTCTAAAATACGGAGCTGCTCAGAGGCCAAGCCCACAGGAAGAAAATAAGTAGTATCGAGTTTGTCCTTTAGTAACAGTGTGGGATGTGAAACTGGGTGGTCTGGTCTAGTTTCCTGTACTTCATGCAGGAACACCTGCACTGCTTTGCCCCACGTGAAACAAAAACGAAGGAATGGCAAAAGTCCTTCTGCAAAGTCTAGGGAACCACTCTGGAAAAGTAGGAAGAACATTTCAGGATGGGCTTGCATTACCTGTGCTTTTGCCGCCATCCAGCATATTAACAGTCATAGTGGATTAGCCTTTAATTAAGAGACTGCCTCAACAAAGCTGAGACTGAGCTGCTCACTGGGTGCCTGTGAGGCTCTTTCTCCAGCACTACCTAGAAAATCCCCTCCTGTGCAGCGGCTCTGCACCGCTTTTGTGTGTTTGCGTGTCTGCAGCAGCTCTCCAGGGCTCCTGGGTGCGCTTGTGGAGCCTGTTTGCAACTCCCCTGTCTGAAATGGAGCCTCTCCAGACATGTGCAGCATCTCTGTGTGCTCTTACTGATGCTTTGCCAGCTTCAGAGAGCAGGGAACTGTCAGCAGCATGGTGCAGGCTGTGCCTGCAAGCACACAATGTATGGGGAGATACTTCCACAGGTTCCCCCCCATCTGCACAGGAAGCCCTGTGTGCACAGCCTACCCAAGAAGAGCTTCTGTGCTAGAGCTGCAGAGATCTCCCAGACCGATGCATCCTTGCCTGGCTGACTCCCAACTCCATGACACGGATCACCTCTGACAAGAGGATCCAGGGAACTACAGGTCTGTCAGTCTGACCTCAGTGCCTGGAAGGTTATGGAACAGATCATCCTGAGTGCCATTATGCAGCACGTGAAGGACAACCAGGCGATCAGGTCCAGTCCAGTCAGCATGGGTTTATGAAAGGCAGGTCCTGCTTGACAAACCTGATCTTCTTCTATGACAAAGTAACCCACTTGGTGGATGAGGGAAAGGCTGTGGATGTTGTTTACCTGGACTTTAGTAAGGCCTTTGATACTGTTTCCCACAGCATTCTCCTGGAGAAACTGGCTGCCCATGGCTTGGACAGGAGTACTCTTCACTGGGTAAAAAACTGGCTGGATGGACAGGCCCAGAGAACGGTGGTGAATGGAGTTAAATCCAGTTGGCAGTCGGTCACGAGTGGTATTCCCCAGGGCTCAGTACTGGGGCCAGTTCTCTTTAATATCTTTATCAGTGATCTGGACGAGGGGATTGAGTGCACCCTCAGTAAGTTTGCAGACGACACCAAGTTGGGTGGGAGTGTCGACCTGCTTGAGGGTAGGATGGCTTTGCAGAGGGATCTGGACAGGCTGGATC
>VYZM01007447.1:158219-187431 GCA_013398915.1 Dromas ardeola
GCAGGAACCGAGTGGGGGGAGACCAGAGACGTGTGCTGGGCCCGGTCGGGGTGGGGTTACGGTCGTGGCTGGTGGGGCAGCAGCAGGGTCCTGTACCCCCAGCTGCTACCTGCGCGTGTCAGGCAGAGGTGGCCCCGGAGCTTTTTGCGGGCAGAACGGGTCTTGGTGCCCGCACGGGCGGGGAAGGGCCGCGGCTGCTGCTGCTGCTCGGGGCCGAGGCACTCTTGAAGGAGTTGCGGGGGAATGGGGACGCGGGTGTCGGTTGGTGGACGTGGGGGTGGTTCGCGGGCTTCTCGAGCACGGCTTCGCGACGGGGGCTGTGGCCTCTGAGCTCCCACGGTGGGGTTTGCGGTGCGTGGGAGGCGATGGTGCTGGGGGAGTACGTTTGAAACACAGTGATCCCTTGCCTGTGCTGCATCACAGAGACGTGGCGCCGGGCTGTCCTTGCAGGGAGGGTGCCTGCCCCGCCGTGGTCCCAAGCACTCCCTGAAGCTGCGCGGGGCCCTAGGGCTGTGGGTGGGCTACCCTCCTCCCTCCCACCTACTGAGGACACACCACAGACGCAGAATTGGAAAACTAAAGTTCAGTGCAGGGTTTTCAACCTCCGTAACAGAGACTAAGTGCTGCATTTTTGGGACTCAAAACCAGAGCAGGAGTCCTCCATTTTTAAAGCTCAAAAATCGATTAGGTGCTGTGTTTTCAGAGCATGAAAACAGAGATTTAGACCTGTGATTTTAGGGATCAGGAGAAAAAAAACCAAACCAAAACACTTCCATGCTGTGTTTGAGGGACTAAAAATGCAGGCTAAGTTCTGCATTTTCACTGCTTGAAAACAGACTATGTTTTGGTTTTGGGGCCTTCAAAACAATTTCTGGGGGCTGGTTTTGGGTCTCAAAAGCAGAGTTAGAGCCCTGTGTTTCTGAAGCTCAAGAAAAAGTGTAACTCCTGTGGTTTTGGGGCTCAAAAACAGAGGGCAAGTGCTGCACTTCTGAAGCTTAGGAAAAGACTAAGTCATGTATTTTGGGGACTTGAAAAGGGAGGCTCAGGGGAAACTTTGGGCAGGTGAGGTGTGTGTGGAATGGGAGGGTGTTGGGGGCAGGGTGTGTGGCCCTCCACTGGAGATGGGGGTCATGTTGGCCCCTGAAGTTAGGGAGGCTGGCATATACCAGGCCGAACGCAATGTCTGAAGTGGATGAAAGGTGCTTTCTTCCAACTGTTCAATCAAGGTTTGTACAACCACCGGAATAGTTATTAAATAAACAATATTAAGACAATGTAAAATTATGACAGTTAATATTCAGATTATGAAAATGATTGATTTACAACCTTGTCAAAAGCCCAGGCTGCTTTAATTAGCTTTTAACAAGAAGGAGCAGTTATTAAGCCAGAGCTGTAATTACATGGACCTTGTCAGATAAAGGTCTGTCAGAGCTAGAAGCAGTGGGAGCATCTCTTCTCCAGCATGGGCAGTAGCTGGAGCTAAAATAAATCAGCACTTCAAATAACCTGATCTGGAATATCCAATCTCTGGAGATGAAATTACTTAAAGCACAAGTGTCCATCAGCCAGAGCTGTAACAAGCATGAGCACCTCATGCCTGGACTGTCCAGGAGCAGAAGCTGGAATTACCTGAAACTTGGAAAAGCCCAAATGTCCATCTGTTAGAGCTGCAGTATAGCTGGAGTATCTGTTAGCCAGAGGTGGAACGTCTCATGTCCCAACTGTGCAGTAGCGAGAGCCGTGATTTGGAGCAGGAGCTGAAATAACCTGGAGCTTCATATACCTGGAGCTGTGAGAACCAGGAGCATCGCTTATCCAGAGCATCCAGTAGCTGGAGCTATAACAAGCCAGGTGGGTACAGGCATGGCTGTCTCCAAGAAGGAGGTCTTCCCAGCAGGGAGGCACGTTGCCCTTCTGTGAGTGGGGAGTCCAGCCTCTTCTCTGAGGGGTTAAATCTATGCCATGTGCCATCCCAGTACAGCTCCTGAGGGCAGAAATGAGGTGGGGGTCCCCCCAGCTGTCCTGGCACAGCCCCGCTGTGAGGACGCAGGTGAGGCAGCAGCACAAAGCAGCAGAGTCTCTTCCCTCCCGGTGAGGGGAGAAAAAGTAGTTAGAGCTCCTGACTGCACAGCCAAGACCCAGAGACCCCTCAGATGCCTGTCCCCTCCCCAGCCAGAAGAGTCACATCTCTTCCCCAGAAGGGCAGGCAAGAAAGAGTATCTTGCCCAAACCCCTCTGCTAAGCCAGGTGCATTTCAGCAGAGCACAAAACTGCAGGGAGCAGCACTGGGGCTACCAAGGGGGTGCAGCTGGGTCAGACCCCAACAGCTCTGGCTCCACATTTCCTGAACTCCCTTTGCAGCTCCCAGCTGCTGAAACATGAGGCAAAAACCACTGGGGAGGGGCTTTGAAGGGTGCCTGTGGGAGCTCCCTACATGGCACTGACCACCCTTGGGCATTGTCTGCCCTGCACCCGTATTTGTATTGTGTGGTGAGAAGCAATGGGGGCGGCCCTGCTCCAGGAGTTCTTCAGCCCAGCCGCAGGAGCAGCCAGGGTGACCTAGTAATGGACTAGCCAAGAAGGGCAAGTACTGAGCTGGGAGGCCCAGGCATCCCTCATGAGCTCAGCAGGGAGCCAAGACCTCCTTGAGAGGCAGGGGACACAAACCGCAATGACAGCAGTCACAGAAACTATGACAACAGTGATCTGACCTTCTGTCAACAGCTGCTCTCTCAAGTGGTTTTCTATGCCTGCTTAACGTGTCTACACCAGAAGGGTGTAAAAGTAACGCGGTACCTACCCAAGACAAGTTTCTCTGCTAGAGCTGCTCTGCAGAGATCTCCTGAACAGATGGACCCTTGCAGGGAAGCCTGGCTGACTCCATGGTGTGGATCATCTGTGACAAGGATTCTCGGTCATCCTTGCTCCTGGCAGTGGTTTGGAGAGTGTGATGCCAGTAACACCTCAAATACCTATAGACACACCTGTATGTACTAAGTGATATAAGTATATACTTGATTTACTAGTTGTGCTTTGTAGTAACTTGTAATAAATTGACAGAAACAAAAGCCGCCGTGGGAGTGTATACTACAACATCCTACAAACCTGCTGTTGCAATCTTCACACACCTGAGTGTCATGTCACCCTCACAGGTTGTGGCAGTGACCTGTGCAGCCAAATCAGCTTGGCCTGAGGCTCCCACAGGGACACAGGCCCCAGCTGGTGTCACTCAGCTCAGCCTGGTGCAGCTGTGCACACCCCACAGGCCCTGCACAGAGGACGGGGTCCCCAGCAGGGCCAGCCCTGTGCCCAGAAACCAACACCCAACACCACCACCCACAGCAGGGTTTTCCTTAGCAGCAGCTGGTCCCAGCCCCGGCATGCTCGACCCCAGTGGGCTCTGTTGTGGGCACAGCATCACCCATCTCCCTACCCTGTGGCACAGCATGTCTCCTGTGGTGTGACCCTGAGACCCCTGTGCCCCGGCCAGCAGAGAGATACCCCCAGCTCAGCCCTGATGGTGCGGCTGGGTGCGAGGTTGTTTGACTGCTGTTTTGGGCACTTGCTGGGCAGCACCTGCAGCACCTGTGTCCCTCAATATTCGTTGGATGAGGTGGGCACAGGTGCCCCTCACCCAGGCTTGGGGCTGGCTGCAGCAGCCTCCTCACTGCACTGCCACGGCATTGCCTGCAAGGCCAAGAGCCGTGTGAGAACCCAAATTCCTGTGGGGGTCAGAGCTCTGGTCCCAATGGCCTGAACCCCTGTGCTCATTGGGGGATAAACACCTGAACCTGAGGGGACCCTGTGATCAGGGATGGGCAAAGCCATGGGGTCTCACCTGCCCCTGCCATGATGAATCGATGACTGTCAGGGGACCCCGTAGCAACAATTGGAGGTGGGGGCAAGGGGTCTGCAAGAGCCACAGGCTGGGGACACAGGGCTCACCTGTCACTGGAAAGAGGGGAATCCAGCAGTCATGGTTGGGTGGCTTTGAAGACCTTGACCCCAGGCACGATTTGTTCATCCATGAGCTCTTGGAGCAGCAGGACTGTTGCTGAACTGGCCATCCCAAATCACACAGCTGCCAATGCTGCTGGGGGGGGAGGGCTCAGAGCTGCCTTGCCTGGCAGGCTGTGGGTGATGGGGCATTTGGGACCAGCAGCCAGGAGTAAGCAGAGGTGACCCAGCAGGCCTGTGGGCCATGCAGAGGCCAGCACAGTGACATCTGTCGCCGCAGCAGACAGAAACACTTGTCAGCACCCAGCGGGGACTGGCACCATGCCACAGCCGCCTGCTCCTGCTTCTCTGTGCATGTATGTTTTGAGTGTGCAAACATATGTGTACATGCTGACAGCGGGGGCACAGCCTCACGCCTTCATGCCAGGGATGTGACAGTGCTGTGGCCACTGTGGAAAAAATGCAACAGGAGCTGCAGTGGGGAAAACGGGTGTGGGGGTGTGTGTGTGGGGTGAATAAAACCCACTCCTGAAGGTGCCAGGACAGAAGCACAGACGTGCCAGAGCCCAAGGGCCCTGTGCAGCCCCAGCCCACCACCCACTCTGGGCAAAAAACACCCTTTACTGTTAAAAGCACCAAAGCTTAAACCAATCTGAGCCAGCGCTCGGTGTCTGTAGGGCAACCTCAGCTCCGGAGTTACCCCTTCTCTCTTCTTTTGCCCTGGATAAACCACTGCACCCCTAAGCCCCAGCGAGGTGTCGGTTGTCCCAGCTCTCACAACACCCACACCCACAGCTGTGGGGGTCTCACTCCACAGAGAAGCAGCTCCCACGCAAGGGGTTCCTAACAAGGTTTATGCAGAGGAAGCCGAGTGGGACTGTGATCCCCACGCTGTCACCATCACTCCCCCGATGCCTTCTGTGTCTTGGTGCTGGGCGTGGTCCAGGCAGAGGCAGCGATGGGTGCATTGCTTTTGGGCCTCTCCAAGCACAGGGTGTTGCTACCACCAGCTCTGCACGCTGCCAGTGTCCACAGAGAAGCTGAGCTGTCTGCAGCAGGCTTGGGTTTTGTTTTGCTTTATTTTATCTTACTGAACTTTGTGGTCTGGTCTCATCCCAGTGTGGCTCTGCAAGAATCTCCTTTATCTGATAACTTCAGCATTGCTCTGAGTGCACAGCATACAAAAGCACAATGCTGTCCTCTGGTGCTGCAGGAGGACACAGAGAAAAAAAATAACAACACACAGAGAGGAAGACAAACTCTGCTCTTTATTGCTGGTGTTACCCAGGGAAGGAGGAATCAACCCACATGGTGGGTTTCACAACAGCCAGGGCAGCTGTGACTCCTGCCCGCAGTGGCTCTGCAGGGCACAGCGAGGTTGGTGGCATCTGCAATGGAATGGGAGAGGAGGGTCAGGGAACAGGGCCATGCCTCACCACAGTGACACAGAGAGAGAGAGTGTGTGCGTCCATCTGTCTGTGTCCCCCGTCCTGCAAGAGGTTCCCAGCAGCATTCTGCTGCTGGACAGGTCACCCTTTCACCTGGCCATTGCTGTTTCGGCACCACAGCAACGCTATGTCTCAAGTCAGGCATCAGTGGAAAGGGAGACTCTGGGAGCCCACTTGGCTCTGTGCAGCAGTGACTTTATAATCCAGCGCCAGCACGCCCAGTTTACCAGAATATGCCCAGCTCCCTCCTCCGGTTGATGTCTCTCTTCAGCTGGCAGAGTGAGCACATGGGACAGCACATGGTGGCGGTCCAGTCATCCAGAATAGAGCCCTGCGGAGTGAGGGACATTGTATGAATAACCCCTTCCCACATCAGCTTGTAAGTTTTCCTCTTTGTTATTGTCAACACCCCTGGGCAGCTCAGCCCTGTCCCCGCAGCACACTGCCACTTATGGCCAGCAAGGACTGGGATGAGGCAGTGTGCGATGGGATTAGCTCCAGCTCACAGCAGAGATGCAGATGGGTCCCCAGCCCCCTGTCTGCGGGGCTGCCCACGCAACTCCCCGCCACTGCTCTTCCCCTCAGGCACCTCTTTCTCCTTCCCTGAGCCCGCACCCCGGCACCCAGCTTGTGGCTGTTGTTGCCAGCGGGGCAGTTAGTCACTGACCGGGATGTTGTATCTGGTGCGGTAGAGCGTCCTCATGGCCACACTGGGGCCACACAGGCAGCACTCATCCATGTCCCCGGCCACTTGGCACCCCAGGCAGATAAAGCAGAAGGCTCCGCAAATACCTGCAAGACAGCAAGACACAGGCTTGGCTGAGAGGTGCAAAAAAAGAGGAAAGTGGAAAAGCCAGACAGGGATGCAGCCATGGGAGCTGTGGCTCTTGACCTCAGACGAGAGCTGCTCTGCCGTTGATACGCACAAAAGTGGGGTTTGCAGCAGGGGCGATGCCACAGAAGGCATGGAGAAAACACCAGAAACACATCATAAGCCAACAACAGGAACGAGGGGTATGTATGTACTCACACACGCCGCAGTCGGAGCAGCAGTCCAGCAGCCCCGACTGCCACTCGCCTGCCCGTGGGGCAGCCGAAAACTGGGGCTGGAAGGTGATCACATGAGAGGCCATTGCCAGCACAGGGTCAGGTCCCTCCAGGCAGTTCGTGGCCTGGAAGGAAAAGCCATCATAGAAAGATGCTTCAGCTGTTTCTGAAGCGGGTGTCTTTCACAGGCTGCTGCATTCGAAGACAGATAGGGCAGCACAGGTCCCCATGGGGTCCCCAGTGGGGGGGCACAGCTCTGCCAGGAGCTGCCACTGTCCTTTGCAGCAAAGCCCTCCCCAAAACCAGCCCCCCAGCAAAGGCAGCAGCACCTCATCCCCCTGCCTATGGAAGTAAAAGTAAAAACAGAGGTTCTTTTGTTTCAGAGCCTCAGTTCTTCAACACTTCAATCCTGTCTTCTCACCCCTAGTTCATCTTTCATCATTATCTGCTTAAAGTAGTATTTTTTTTAAAATGTTCACAGTGTCCAAAAGCTACTACAGCTCGGTCCTAACTTTCCTGAGCTCTCAGTAGTCACCTTAATCTTTGCTTTGTTCCCTGAGCATCTCAGCTTGTTTGCCTCCCTCTCTCCCTTCCTTCTTCACCTACTTTCTTAGCAGGCTTCAAGGCAGTGGGTGTTCCTTGTCTCTTTCCATCACCTTAAACCCAGCCATGAGTTCCCATCCCTCCTCCACTCGCCTGTGTGTGCCAGTGCTTCATCCTCATCTTCCTCTTCCTCCGCTCCCTGGGGCTACCATGGCCCCTGGAGCTCCGCTCCTGCCTCTGAGAGCAGCAGAGCTCTTGCTCCACAGTACCATCTCCAAACCCACCTGACCCATGTAACAATTCCACCTGCACCTTCACCTCCATCCCCATCTCCATCTCCACCTCCATGTGTGGCCCCTTCCCTCCCCACTGCCCCCTGCAAGGCACAGCATTCTCACTTCAGCCTTGGAGCTTTAATTTAAAAAAAACCCAAACCTAGAGGATGCTCCCATAGGAAGTTCCATACAGATACACTCGCTGCCCTGTGCCCAAGCTCGGCACTGCTTTGTTCAGCAGCACAGGGATGAGATGCAAAGGCTCGTGCTCTTACAGCTCCAAGGGCTCTCTCCCACTCCCAGCCACACAATCTCAGAGAAGAAATCATCAGCGGGACAGCAGCCTGAGTTTTGGACCCCGAAACCATGGGGAGGATTCCAGGGCAGCTCCCTGGGGAGGTCCTCTCCAGCTGCCACGTCCCCGCACAGCCCACGGGCATTTCCACGGCAGGCATTATGGCTGTTCAACAGAACACCTTTGGAGAGTTCGTGTCCTGCCTGCCCCTGCCTGGCTTTGACACGCTTGTCCTGCCCGCGCAGGGGTGATGGCCAGGCCTGGGGGGGGCCACTGAGCAGCCCTCCCCTCCTTGCCCTGGGGCTCCCTGCCCTTGTGTGACAAGGGCAAGGGAGTGCCTGAGTTTCAGGAGACGGGCAGGAGCAAAAAGAAAAACAGAGGAAGTATTTACATTTTGAAGAAAGGAACGATGGCACTGGTCCCTGTAAATGCTGTTAAAACACTATAAAGGGAATGGGATTATTTTCACAGCAGTATTACACATATACACAGAATTTAAGTATTAAACACAAGTCTCCAGGAATACGGTGGGATTAATATATTACTATGGCCAGCACTCAGATGATGCCATTGACTGCATTACCCGCAGCCGACACCAGAGAGGTAGACACAGGCTGTGGCATTGCATTTGTATTGCCCAACTGTCAACAGGTGGCAAAGGGGTCCGTGGCTCTGCTGGCAGCTCCTGTGGCTCCCCATTATTTACAGACTGGCCTGGACACACCTGTGCTGTCAGACACAGCCTGTTGCCATACTGCGAACCCTTGTCCCGTGGTACAGACAGGGAAAGGGATGTCGAATTACACCATAAGAGGGAAGAAAGTCCCCGTTGGCAGGGACCTTTGGAGTGAGCGCAAGCAGCCCCACCACCAGTGGGTGCAGCGGACACCATATTGGCCCTCGCCGGACACCTCCTGGCTCTGCCCCAGCCTCTGTCCCTCTTTGTTCATGCACAAGGCCCCAGGTAATTCCCACCACCTCTGCAGCCGATGTAACACCCCATGGCACATCAGAATGGCAGCCCCTGGGGGGAGCCTCAGCACGGGGCGATGTAAGAAGCAGCAGGAGACAGGAGCGGCAGGGGAGGGGACAGACAACAGATGGGCTGTGTGGCCGGGATGCCAGGCAGGGACAGCATGGGGGTCCCATGCAGGGACAGGGACGCCCAGCAGCAGGCAGGGACCACAAGGAAGTGCGTGGGTGGGACCAGCAGCAGGAGAAGGTTTAGGGGCAGGACGCCACCAACCTCCCCTGCCAAAGGAGGTGCACCCCCACCAGCAGATAATGAGATTAATAGCAGCCCATGGTGAAAACACAGCCGAGTGGTGCTTACCTCCACACACACTGTGCCCATTGCAGGCAGGGCTGACCACAGACTTCCCTTCCTCTCCCAAGTACAAGCACACCATGTGCCTGTGCGGATGGAGGCTGCGGTGTGGAGCAGGCAGCAGCTGAGAGAAGCCTCCGCTCACCTCCTGAGAGGTGGCCCATCACACCCAGCACATCACCCCGAGTGCCCCCTGATCTACAGCTTCGGCGCACCACCAGCAGTGTTGGAACGGCTGACGGGAACAAAAGGGATCCTGAGGTGCACACAGCCACAGTTCACGGATAACCAAGGTAACAAAGCAGCATTTTGTTATATATAGGCACAATACATTTGTGCCTTTGTGTATTGTGCACAAACGAACAATAGCGTGCAAATGCTGCCATCCTTTACCTCTGCTGCCCACTTCTGTTGAGATGCCTGTCAGCAGCACCCAGCACGCCCTGGTTTAGCTCTGAAGTGTTTTTCCAGGTAGAAAACCTCACCTCTGTTTCCACCCCTTCCCCAGCAACACTGCTTCAGCCATGAGCAGTTTCCATAGTTTTGCACTGCAGCTCCTGCTGAAGCAAAGCCAAGCCATACGTACCTGTGGAGCCGCCCTCGTCCTGAGAGATACGTGTCGTTTTCCTGGTTCTCATCCTTTATATGCTCTGGGTGCTCCCTGACGAACGAACTCTGCTCCCTCTGACTAACAGACCAGGTGCTGGCTTAGGTGCTGCTTTGCGCAATTGCAGCTTCCCTGCTGAGGGCAGCCAGCACAAGCTTGCTGCCGCTTCTGCCGGGCTCCTGCTGCACGCCCTCACCTCTCCCCACCCCAGCATCCTGCAGGACCAGAGACCCGATGGGACACGCCGCTTTTGGTAGTGGTTTTCAGAGAAGGACAGTTTGTTTTCAGGCTCCTGCACTGCCTTAAACCATATGCCACTGGAGTTGTTGCACCTTTCCTTCATTAAGCCTTGAGCACTGAGCCTAACTCCACTGGGTGACACAGGCACTGCCTCGAGGTACAGCTAACAAAATTGTACCACCCTGTGCTGGAATGAGATGGCAGCATGGTTTTTCTTCTCTCTCCCTCTCCACATTCCTGGCCTTTACATATCTTAGGCTAAAAATGCAGTTTTCCGTATTCCAGGGATTGTCCACAGGACTGTCTGGGCCATCTGGATTTTAGGCAGGTGGGGCTGCTGTGGCACAGACCCACCTCACAGCACTGACAGAGCCTCTACCTGCCCTTTACAAGGTTTGTGGTGGAGGGGATGAAGCTGGGGGAGATTTGTAGGGATGAAAAATCCTTTAGCATCTCTTTGAGAGTGATGGAGAGAGGGTGGATGTCACCTCTGCCTTTTGGACAGAGAATATACCGCTAACAGCCCAGTGCAGGCAGATGTGCTCTGCCTGGCCGTGGCCAGGAGGCAGAAGGGTTTGCCCATGGAGAGGACTTGGTCAGCCCACGACTCAACTAGGTTTTTAATGGCAGGCAGGTTGGAATTCATGCTCAGGGTCCGCAGGGGAGCGTGTCTCTGCAACATGGGAGGTGGGCTGGTGCCAGGCAGCCAAAAATCCCCTTGGCTTTATGCTCACAAAGGTGGGACTGGCCAGCAGCCTCGTATGGCCACCCAGGCCACTGCAGCAGCAACAACTCGGCACTCGGTGGCCTGCAGCCATCATCTGCCTGCCAGAAGCCCCAGCTCTGCCCTGGAGCAGAAGTCACTTTGCCAAATTTTACAACTTGGATGAGCAACACTGATTCCTTCTGTGTATTAAACATCCTTTCTAAAAACTGACTAAATAATAAAATACTAGTGAAAATCTTTCCCTGCAGTGGGCGTAGGGAAATCTCAGCTGCCCCAGGGGCTGCTGAGACGGACGGAGTGGGAGAAGGATAGGTGCTCTCAGGCAGTGCAAGAGTGACACACACAATGGTAGGAAGGCAAACTCTGCTGTTTATTTATAATGTTAACCAGAGAAGTGGGAATCGACCATAATCTAGAAAATCCCCCGTGGTGCGTTTCCCAAAGCCAGGGCAGCTGTGACTCCTGCCCACAGTGGCTCCACAGGGCACAGCGAGGATGGCGGCATCTGCAACGGGATGAGAGAGGAAGGTCAGGGAGCGGGGCTGTGCCTCACCACAGGGTGTGTGTGTGTCTCCAGTCCTGACCCCTGTCCTGCATGAGGTTCACAGCAACATTTTGCTGCAGGACAGGTCATTATTGTCACCTGTCCATGGCCATTCCCCCACTGCAGCAACCCTGTGTCTCACTTCAGCTGTTGGCAGGAGAGACTCTGGGAAGCTGCTTGGCTGCGTGCGGCAGTAGCTTTATAAACCAGTACCAGTATGCCCAGCTTACCAGAATATGCCCAGCTCCCTCCTCCGGTTGATATCTCTCTTAATTTGGCAAACGGAGCACATGAGGCACCATGTGGTGACACAGAAGTCAGAGCAAATGGACCCCTGTTAGGAAGAAATTGGTTAGGGACGTAGGCTTCCAGAATGCCACCTTTTGGCCAAGAAAATGTTAATCGCATTCCAGGTTGTGTGCCCTTTGTTTTCGGGCTGGCTCCAGCCATTGGAGCAGCAGACGCTAGAAGCCAGGGCTGGTGAACCCCCACACAGTGGAAAGAAAGGAGGGAGCCCTTTCTGCAGGCTGCAGATAGCTACTTCTCTTTCCACTTCCAAGGTTAAGACTGCAAGGGGGAAAACACACATAGAAAGAGACAATTTGGGCAAACTGGACTTGGGACATTGTGGTTTGCACTGGGGACGGTGGGAAGAAACCATTTCACATACGTCCCGTATGCGAATGTCCACCTTTCTCCTGCATCTGATTACAGATGTTTATCTGTACAACTGACAATCTATTCTTTAGTCTGCCCACAATTATCTCAAATCTTTGCCATCTTTCAAAGACTGTGGATGGCATGGCGAAGCAGCAGCTGAGGCTCTGCGAGCTGCTGTGGTCGGCGGCAGCTGAAAGCAGGACACGTGCCCCCAGTGAAGGGTGCTGAGAAGGAGCTGTGTCCAACTAATGAGCGTTGTTGGACACCCAGGGATCAGCATGTCCTAACCCCTCTCCTGTGCTCCCAGCATCAGGCAGGGTACGAAAGCGGAAAAAAGGGCAAGCGGAGAGCGCTGCTGATCATCTGCTCAGCCCTGATGGCTGAGAGAGGGGCCTCAGTGGCACCTCGTCTTTCAGCCTCACGGCATGGTGAGGGGGCAGGTTAACCACTGACCGCGATGTTGTATCTGGTGCGGTAGAGGGTCCTCATGGCCACGCTGGTTCCACACAGGCAGCACTCGTTCATGTCCCCGGCCACTTGGCAGGCAAGGCAGGGGAAGCAGAACATCCCGCAGCAGCCTGGCAGGGGGAGAAAGGCAGCGGTGGGTGAGGCTCCCCCTGCCCACCTGGCACTGCCAGCATTGGGGGAGGAATGGGGAGGACCAGGTTACATGGCTGCAGCTATCGCACCACTGACCCAAGTGGCAGGGGCCAGAAAAGTGTCCTGAGAGGGGGTGGGACCGACGGACCGCAGCATGTCACTGCCGACAGCTGAGAGACGGGACCACGCGAGGCACTCACAGACGCTGCAGTCGGTGCAGCAGTCCATCAGCCCCGTCTGCCACACGCTCCTCGAGACAGAGGGCACGACCACAGCATACTGCGGCTGGACCGTCACGACGGATGGGGTGGCCATTTCTAGTTGCTCTTCTGAAAGAGATGGGAGGGGAACGAGACATTGAAAAAACTGCAGGCAGTCTGATCCCCCAACCGAGCTGGTCACCATTGCTCTTCAGCAGGCGGCCTTGCACCAAGCTCCCTTGCTGCCGCTGGAGGTGATGGAGCATAACCATATCTTACCTGCATCTGTGTCTTTTCAAGTGTTTTGCATTTTCTGCCATTTTATGCAGCCTTCAAAATAGCATCAGGCCATTGATGTTCCACACTCCACCCTAGAAAGGCTTTGCTGGTGCTTAGACACAGTTCACCAATTTCCCTTGTGCCAAGCAGGGGTGGGCAGTGAACCTTGGCTAAAACCAGTGACTCGGCCATTTCTGTTGTTGAACTTAGCATCTTTTACACAAGATCACTTTGGAATGGGTACAAAGCATGAGAGAAGCAGCCACGGTCTCGCATTTCCTCGTAACGAAACCAGGCTTCACGCAAGAGAAGTACTGTAGAAAACTAGTATCACCGGTTTCTTGTCATGGAGATCCAGAAAGGCAGAAATGCAACACTAAGTCCAAAGTCTGAACCCCAGTCCTTGCCTTCCTGCGGTTAAGGAAGCAAGAAAACCTTGAAAACCAGTGTAGTGGTTTAACCCCAGCCAGCAACCAGGCCGGTGCAGTCTCTCACTCACCTCC
The DNA here is from genome assembly GCA_013398915.1 of Dromas ardeola. NCBI lineage: Eukaryota > Metazoa > Chordata > Aves > Charadriiformes > Dromadidae > Dromas > Dromas ardeola. The sequence continues at coordinate 171,472 of VYZM01007447.1, forward strand.
CTTTCTGCCCCAAGAAGGGTAGGGAGAAGAGGGAGAAAAGGAGCTGAAAGGGAAAAAAACCCAACCTCATGGGTTGAGATAAAGACAGTTTAATAAAAGACAGCACAAAGCATTCTCAGATAACAGTTTGTCATGGTTTTAGTTGGGATAGAGTTAGCTTTTTTACTAGCGCTGGTATAGTGCTATATTTTTTGATTTGGATGAGAAATACTTTTGATAGCGCACTGGTGTTTTCAGTTGTTGCTAAGCTCTCAAGGTCTTTTCTGCTTTTCATATCACCCTGCCAGCAAGTGTTCTGGGAGGGCACAAGAAGCTGGGAGGGGACACAGCTGGGACAGCTGACCCCAACTGACCAAAGTGATATTCCATACCATATGGCATTATGCTCAGTATATAAAGCTGGGGGAAGAAGAAGGAAGGGTGGGACGTTCAGAATTATGGTCTTCCCAAGTAACCATTACGCATGATGGAGCCCTGCTTTCCTGGGGATGGTTGAACACCTGCCTGCTGATGCGAAGCAGTGAATGAATTCCTTGTTTCGCTTTGCTTGTGTGCGTGGCTTTTGCTTTAACTATTTAACTGTCTTTATCTCAGCCCACACATTTTTTTCTCACTTCTACTCTTCTGATTCTCTCCCCCATCACAACGTGGGGGAGTGAGCCTGGTTTTAGCTGCCAGCTGCGGTTAAACCAAGACACAATTAAAAAGAAGCTTTGCCCTGAGGCCAAGTTCTTCTAGCTACGCGCAACTAGAAGAAAGGGGAAGGGAAAGGAAAAAAAACAAGGCAAAACGAAGCTGCCTGCTCACATTTGTTGAGGCTTTTTGCTACAAATTGGGGTGGTTGTTTTTTTCTTCTTTGAAATAGCAGCTTGGCAAAGGCAGAAGCTCCCTGCTATGCGGGCAGGCTCCTCCCCGCCCAGCTCCTGAGCTCAGAATCCAGAATAGAAACTGAAATAAAGTGGCTGATGCTGAGAATTAGGCGAAGGGGTGGGGGGGTGAGGGGGCACCCTCACTCTCCAGCCTTTGGGGCAACGCACGCTCCTCCAGAAACCCTGCTCCTAGCTTCACCTGGCAGCACACGCCAGCCTGCAGGCCCGGCGTGAAAGCAGCCAGAGGCAGTGCCAGGTGTGTGTCCAGGGGCAGACGGTGAGCGTACATTGCCTCCCAGAGCTTCCCTCTGCCGACCCACTGCAACACCACCGACACATCAAAAATCTCTCTGCTTTCTACACTTTTACAGTATTCTGTATATGAGTATTATTCACATACTTTCTTCTCGCTTAGCTGCAAACATTAACAAAGAGATTGCAATATTAAGATGCTCTTATTACCAATAGCACACCCCATTGAAAAGGACCACAAATACATAGGGAAACCAGGCAGCAACATATAAATATGACTGACATCCAAGCTTCTGGCAGGACAGGAGCTACAACCCAGCACATCCTCAGAGCCTACCAGAAAACACATAGAGCTAAACAGCCTTGCTAAGAGGAATTTGATCTTGACCATCCACATGGACAAGAGAGAGCCTAATTTAAACAGACAGAAAAGTACCAGCCAGATTCCTTTAACACAGTTATAAAAATCTGGTAGTAGGAGGAAGCAGCAAAGAAGAACTTACCTCTCCATAATCCAGCTTTTGTGCATAGCTTTTTAAAAGCCTCCCCCCTCCCCCAAGTAGGATTTGCCATATAATTTGCTTTAAATTATATGCTGAGCAGGAAAAAACCCAAATCTCTACTTTTGCACTATTATCCCACTCTTCCCAGGCTAACAAGTTTTTACTGTTTCCATGCTTTAAGAGAACCAACCTTCTGGTGAGCAGCTTCTGTTGGAGTAGCCTTCCTTGCTGACTGTGACCATCTGCAGAGAGGCTCTGGGGAAGATGAAACTAAATTTTGCCACTCTTGGAGGCTCTTATTGGCAGAGAGCAGTGAGCAAGTATAATGATGGGAGGTAACTGGAGGGGGAAGATCAGGAGCTGTGCGAAGCACTTTCTTTTTTCTTTTTCCCAGAATTAAATCATAGACTGCTATTCATTTTTTTTCAAAATGACTGCATGCATATTGTCTTATTCCCTTAACTATGTGTATACATGTGGTTGTTGTTTGGGGGTGAACAGCTCTGAATGCTGTGCATTTGCTGGGACAGACATTTTCCCAACATTTTTCCCCAAAGAAAATGCATACTTCTCATATCCCAGAACAGACTAAATGAAAAGCACCTCAGGGCGCTTCACTCTGAGCTTTTCCCTTTCCTCAAGGAAAAGGCTTCAGACAAAGGGGTGGCGCAGATGTGTTCGCTTTCACAAACAGGCTTGGGCGACGGTGGGTGGGCAGCGTGGTGGTGAACGGGAGCCATGGCAGGGGCTCCTGGGCGGCCGAAACATCCCTGTGGTGCCCAGAACAGCCCCTGCCCCAGCCCACTGATGCAGGGGGCAAAACAGGACACTGTCAGAATGGGGGAAGGGAAACTCGGGTTCAGCTGCAACTTTCCAGCTTTGTCATCAGGCTGGGATTTATAGTGCATTAAGTGGAGCCTATTACCAATAGTGCTGCTGAGATAACAGGGAGCTGTACCCTGAAATGCTCCTCCCCTTGGCTGACAACAGCTACAAAGTTTAACTGTGTCTCTCCTGGCTGACCCCTGGCTGGATCATACAACTTCTTTTAATTTTCAATAACTTTGCAAGAGGCTGCGGGAATTAAGGTTTGCAAAAAGTTGTAGTTCAGCAGATGCTTTCTAGAAGTGACATCCCACCAGCTGGCTAGACTAGGCTCATGCAAAATGCCAGCTATCCTCGGAGTCTGCTGGGAAGGGAGGGAAATGGGAAGCTGAAATGCACAGTCGGTATGGGAGAGAACATTAAAAAAAAAAGCTCATCAGCAACATTTTAAGGATTTTAACAGTTTTTCCTCTATTCAGAGCTGGGGTGACACTGACTGAGTAACCAGGCCCTGCAAGTGCTTTTCGTCCACGGAAAAGCAGCCCACTTCTACCTGCAACTCTGGTGCATCAAAGTGTAACTGCCCTTCGTCACCCTGAGAAAACACCACCGTAAACACCTACCTCAGCTCATTCCCTTCACCAGGCATTTAAGTTGGACAAAAATCACTGCAAAAGTCTCACCAGTGAAATCAAAACACGAACTCGTGAAACTCGCAGCAAGAGCATCGCCCTTGCCCAGTGCCGGCCAGGAGAGCACATTGCCTCCCATGTCAGACACTGTGGTTTCTGGCCAGAGCTCACCACGGGGCCTGACCTGGGTTCTGATGATGGCTGGTGGCCGTGGTCCCCTTCACGTGCAGCTTCTCTGGGTCCATGAAGTGGCACTGGAGAAAGATGGGCAGTCGGCTGCAAAGCACACCTCTCTTAGCCACAGCAAGACAACAAACAGCAACAAGTCTCAAGAGCTAGGGAGAAAGGAAACATGCTAACAAAGCCAAACCTGCAATGCTTTTTTCCATGTGGTAAGAATAAAAGATTATTTCCCAGCAGGCAATGAGAAAATTCAGCTGAAATTAATATTCGCCAATTTAATGTGTATTACAGTAAGTGCAATTTCAATAAAGATTCAGGAGTACAGGTTAAAAAAACTCTTTGAATACATTTTTGCTTTCTCTGCAAAGAAAAAAGTATAAATTACATGGTCTACCATTGTATTTTACAGAGAAGGGGCAACCAGAAACTACTTCATTCCATTTTACACCGATGCCATCCACATGCAAATGGTCCCCCAAACCTAATCTGCTTCCCACAACTTGGAAGGGGTCAGGCAAAAGGAAAATCCCTGCAATTATAAAAGCCGGAGGAGAAAGGAGCTGAGTACGTGCTAGGGGAAATTTTCACAGCCCACAGAAATACAGCTAAGGCTCAGGTTCACATCGCACCAAAACCAAAGCAAATGCAGTTGGTGCAAGGAGAGCGCTGTTCCCTGCTCACACCTGTGCATCCCTTGTCCCTACAACACCAGGGACACCACACATGGTGGGGCAGGTCTGCTCAGGGGGGCTGATCAGACAGAAAATGGGGCTGAGGTTATGGCTGGGGCCACCTGGGCAAGCTGCCCGAAGCCCTCATGCTGCAGACATCCAAACTCGAGGTCCAGTAGACAGCGGGGAGCTCACAGCTGGGGCCAAGTGTGTCACCTGCTTTACAGCAGCACACGGCCACAGCACGTCAGACCCATAGGAAAGTAGTAGGGGAGTGATTTCACCTCCTTCTTCAGTCACATGCTGGCTTGGGCAAGGGTTTGTCACAAGATGCTTTGTGCAGATGATTCTGCTTCCTGTGCTCGTCATCTGTTATTTCTCAGCATCCTTTCAGTGGTGCCGCTCTTCCTCTGGGTCACTCGGATTTACAGGACAACACCCTCTGGGAATCAAAGTTCATGTCAGGAGCTCACGAGGTAAAAAACTACTAAGGTAAAAATCAACAATCAGATCAACCCCCTTGTAACAGACTAGTCCAACTCGTTAATTTTGTAATCTGCTATTCATTAATTCCCTAACTCGCAAATTCACTGACTCACACCCACACACAAGCAGAAGAGGTACCAGAGGGTGCGAATGTGTGTCCTCCTGTCCCCATCTCCACGTGGCAGTGGGAAGCAGGGGAACCTCAGCAGTTCAGCTGCTCTTGGGCCAGCTCTGGAGGCTTTCTTGGGTAAGCTGACCTGTGTCTACCTTCCACCTTGGGCGTGTGCTCTCTGCCATTTCCATGGCCTCCCAAGAGTTTTATCCCAAGCTGCCAGCTGCTGCCACCATGCTGTGGGGGATGACGGACCTTACCTTCGCGGGTTCCTTGTGTCCTGCATACATGATACCCTCACTTTTAACCTGACAGTGCTGCTCCCTGCGTACATGAGGAGCAGGGCATTAGCCCAAGACCTGAGCAGGAGCTGAGTGAACAGCCACAAGTTATGCACCACAAAGTTAATCCAACATTAACCAAAGTAATAGCAGAATGACATCCAACACACTTTGCCAACAGAATTTGACATGCAAATACTTTTTAAATGTATTGATGTTACTTAGTTGTACTGTTGATTAAAAAGGGCCTCTACTACTTAATAACGAAGATGCTTTTTAAGACAGACGGGGGAAAGCAATCCAAGAGAGAGTTGGTCTATGAGAGATGATGTGCAAGAGGGGGAAGCTGTGCAGCTCTGCACCTGTGGCATGCACATGACCGCAAGTCCTCTTCAGAGGAGAGCTTTGCAGTTCCATGGCAGTCTCATTTCTCCCCTCCATGTGCACATGATGCCTCTTGTGTATGATGGGATTTCTTCTGCGTGACTACATCCACCTGGCACCCGGCTCTGGTATTTCCATGCACTGACACACCTTTCTAACTTTGAGTCAAGCCACCTTTTCGTTCCCACGTTATGCTACCAGTGGCTAGTGCTATGCCTGACCTGGTGCCCCCTGAAGCCTTCCAGCCATGCTGGCTGTCCCATATCCTCTGTCCCATGCTGTTTGCACACCACAGCTCCTGAGCTAGGTGCCTGCAGCGCATACTTTCCTGAAATTAGGAGGAGGGAAAAATCTGATCCCCTTGCATTAACGATACCATATTTACCAAGACACACACACAAACAGCAAAATCCAGGCACAATTTGATCTAGATGACCTTATGGCGAGTCCCTCCCCGTGGCAAAGGTGATTGTGAAAGCTCCTGTGTGCCACTGTCCCCATCAGGCATCTGACTCAAAGATCCAGCCCCACCATGAAGGGCTGCTGACGAGTTGGCAACCCCTCCCCGTATCCCCGCAGGAATGAGCACCCCTAGGTACATGTGGCTTCTCCTGGACAAAGAGCTGGTGTTGCTTTGATACACCTTTCTACAAAGTACAATGGGAGCACACAAAGACAAACATTTTTGTTGGTTACAGAGTTTTCTGTTCTGCTGAGCAACTGCCAGCGATTCATATTTGCTTTTGCAAGGCACATTTGACCTTCCTGCTGCCTCCAAAAGCATTTGTTATCTCAACATCCTGTGGAGGAACATTTGAAAAAGGAAGGGGAGGAGAAATGCAACATTTGACACTGGAGGGGAGACTTTCAGAGGGCTCCGTTTGTGCAAAAGCACACTAGCTAATAATGAAGCTGCTGCTTAGAGATAGATGTATTTGAGAATTCTTTAACAGACTGTATCTAAATACCGTGGAGAGTGTCTTTGTTAAGATTTGGGAATGGGAGGAGAAGATATGCACATATACCAGCCAGCAGATATGAACAGGGTTTTAGCCACTAAGTAGTTTAGCCTTTGTCTCTTTTGCACTTGAAAAGTTATTTCTTATTTATGTGCATTAATTGTAAAATGCTCACGCAAATAACACTTTCCATATTATAGCCTACAACCTAAACCTTTCTTCATTTTTCAGGCAATGAACCTAAAATACAGCTATGATTTATCTTTGTAAAATGCATTTCAAGATGAACTCGGAAAACCCCACAGAAAACATGCAATGATTTTCAGGTTTAGGACACAAGGACTGCTTCGAAACTTGAATTTTTATTCTATTTAGCTACACCACCTTCTTCCTCTCATTCAAAGATGAACACTTGCTTGTGACAAGTTGTCATTGGACAAAGAACACCAGTAGGTTCAAAGGCACTACAAAATGTGAGCTCTTCCCAGATCTAAGATACTTAAAGAGCTTTAATATGTTAAAAATGGATGAATAACTTTTGCCACAACCTCTCTAAGGGAATATTACAAGTATTTAGAAGCTGATCCACACTAATAATGTGACAAGACTTTATTACTAGTAAATGCCTTATAACCTTAGTTCCAACATGAAGTTGGATGCATCCAATTCTCCCTCTACAAAATGCAACTTTGTCACATAATTGTTCAGAAAATCATTATTTTTCATTTTTAAACTGCTTTTCTTCAACTTAATACCTCCTCCACACCAAAATTATAAACCCTATTTAAGAACCATTTCTGTGTAAGAACCAGAAAGGCCCTAAAAATCAGTGACACTTCTTAACATTTTCACATATGTCTATCTTACATGCAGTCAGTCTGAAAAATCTACTCATTCTAATTTGCTCAAAAAATATTTGACACACTTGTTTAAATAGTAAAAGAAGAAACAACTTTACAGGGTGTACATTAAAAAGAAGTGTTCAGAACCCACAGAAGTCTGTTCCAGCCCCAAAAAGGACCTTCTGTGACCAAAGCCATTGACTTCTTATATGCTTTCTCACCTCCCTGCAACAAGAACTTCATCTGTTCACCACCATCGGTAATGCAAAACCTGCCTTTAGCAGGTTAGCAAACCCTGAACTCACGGCTCTGGACTGCAATGTCTCCCAGACGTATCAGTTTAAGTAACCTTAAAATATGATACCCATCTTCAGAGCTAGAGCAGGACACAGCCTTATTTTTGGCGTGACTGCACGCAGTTGTGCCCCACCACTCAAGGAGCAGAGCAGACATGAGAAAAGGTTGTTGGAATACCAAAATGAGTTTGGCAACCAGATGCTTTGCATCACCAAATCACAGCTCTGCATGTAGGCATACGCAAAGCCACCTGTGGAGAAAAGTACACTCGCATTGCCTACCAGTATGTAAACTGAGGTAAACTCAACTGTATCATTGTCCTAGAACAGGCGTGTCCGTTGCACCTCCACAGAAATTAATTCCAGAACATGCCATAGAAGCTCTTTAACACAATGAGCCAAAGAAAAGGTTAACTACAGTGCAAATCATGTAACTGAGTATAAACCAGTTGAAAACCTGAATGGTTTGGAGCAATGTAATAGTTAGCCTGCAGTTGCTATTTTTATTGTTTATAGGCATCCTCCTATAAACAAGTTCTTCCTGTAAGACTACAAGTCAAAACCAGAAGGCATAAGTCAAAAGGAACAGAATTAAAAAATAAAATTAAAAAAAATGAGGATCACCTTGCACGATGAATTTGTAGCTCACAGTCAACCACCAGTCACACACACTTGGCAATAGCTCCATGCTGCTCTGTTTTTGTTTTAGTCTATGTTCAAATCATTCTTGATAAACAAGCTCTGCTCACTCAGTGCAGGCAACTTTGCAGAAGCCTGTTCTTTTCACGTGAAAAGGAACCACTGCCAGCAATCACAGTGAGAGCGAAAGGTAATTTTAAATGCTTCTCTACTGATTTCTCATTCTGGACCTCACACACTTACAGAGTCCCGACATCTCAGGATAAAAATTGTTATTGCAATTCTTTCACACAACAAACTCCAACTCAAACTGAAAATTATTCACGTAATAAATCAGAACACCAAATATGTACAGCCAGATTTTATTTACATCCTGAAATCAGTGTGCATTTTCCCACGTGCTGTCACTGAGACATTTATTTCATATAAAATCTGGGGCTCACAGTCTTGAGAGCTTGACATAAGTTTGCTTGTACTACACAGGACCGGCAGAGCAGCTTCATTTGCTGAATCATCTATGGAGGCTGAAGTCATTTAAGGATAATCAAAACTTATGTTGTAGAATAATCTTATTTGCATGTTTTTAGAAACAAGAATGTTTTCACCAGCTTTTATAAATGAAATGTATAAAGGAGCTATGGTTATGTTAAAAGGTTTTTTCCTTCTTCCAGTACTTACATTTTAGCTGGACTAAAATATCAGTATTTATAGTCATTTCAGCTACCTGTTTTCCAAAGCCTGTTCTACGTTTTTTGCGTCTTTTCATTTCCACAGATTTCCAAGCACAATCCCTGTGAAGAGCACAACTCCTACAGTACGATTTGAAGCAAATTTCTTCCAACAGTCTTCAGGTTTGTCTATGTCCAAAGTGTAAATCTGCAAAAGTGTAGTATAACATTCTGGTGTTATTATTCTACAGACTCGTAAATATTTGACACATCACAAAAAGACACAAAAAGATCTGTAACTTCAAAAACTGAATCTCAAATTCCAAAGTCCATCCTTACCTCTATAATAAACAGGAATATTCTGTGCTTACAAAGGATTTTTTGCATAACTGCCATCTATGTTTACTTGATAGATTTATTGAACATACAGTAGAAAAGTCAAGGATCACATACGAACAAGATTCCCAGACTCTCAATGAAGGACCGTATAAACAGCCTTGATACTGGTGTGTCTGGTTTGATATTTAAAAATATAAAAATATCTGGGCATGTAAATAAGTCTTTTTGAGATCTTCCTCAGTAGGTAGCCACCTAATTCTTCAATGGGAACTTTCAATAAATACCCCCAAATCTGCCTGCACCTTTAAATCTCTGCTGCAAGTGAACCAGGCTAACTGGAATGCACAGGAAGGTGCCAGGCCCTGCCTAGTCACACAGGGCTGGTTTAGTCCAGTTGCTCTTAGCCATGTCTGTTCAACTCTCTTGAAAAAAAGAACCAGGACACCTGCAACAACAGCTAGAAGCAAGGCTTGCCCAGCTTGGCAGCTGTGAGTCACAACTAGAGGTGAAAAAAACCACACAGTGCAGCAAGAGCAAAGTTACTGAAAAATATTCTTGGAAACAAAATTTGGTGCAAAAGTCTTGAGAAGGATGACAAGAAACGTTAAGCAAAAGAAGTGAAAGGATTAATAGAAAAGTACCCCCCAAAACCTCAAACCTTGCAATTCAGCCTCTGAAAAAGTCAAAACAACGTATACGATTAAAGGAAGTGAAACCTTTCCTGGGAAACCCGTTCCTCTGTCATTTGCAGTTGTACATAGACAACAGGTTCTGATCAAACAGGGCTGGATTCTGATCAAATAATCTGAAACAGTGTCCACAAGCTTCTAAGACAATTTCTAAGACATGATGTTGTCCACACCCTTGAAAATGTGTCAGCCTCTCAAGCACAGAGAACTGAAAACACTGAACTGACAAATCAAACCCAACAGCAGCCAAGCCATGAGATATACCTCCAGTAATGCAAAGCAAATAAAATGTTGAAGGATAGTAGTTGTTTAGCATAAATAAGTAAGTTTTAATTAGAATAAATTATTTAGGATTATAATATGGCATGACTTACGCTGTTTGCCTAGCTTTACTTAGCATGAGTAGCTAGATTTGCTGAAGCCTGTAGGCTGAGATACAGTTATTTTTCTTAGTAATTTTCCTAGCAGGTGGTACAGTGCTGTGTTTAGTCTTTTAGTATGGGAAAGATGTTGATATCACACTCATGTTTTGGTTGTGTTTTTCCCAAGTCTGGGACTCTTCACTTCTCCATGTTCTACCAGCGAGTGCAGCTGCACAAGGTGTGTAAACCAGAAGATAAGGAGTCTCCAACCCTCAGCTGAAACTGCAAATGAACAAGACAGAAGCCTGCCTGCCTGGACATAGAAAAAGAATCCAATAAGACGTCAGAAGACCCCAGACCAAAAATCACCACTGGATTAAAAGATGTGTGTGAGGGGCAGGTGCATGGATCACAAGGGTATAATTGCCCAGGGGTTTCTTTGTTCAGGGTCCCTCTCTTTGGAGGCACCCAGTCTGGGCTGTCCTTGCTGCTGTACCTTTCAATTAAATTAATTATTTTATAAAATACCATGCCTGAGACTGCTGCGGGAAACCGAGGGTCAAGCCTGAAGAAAGAGAAAGCATGCTTGAGAGTAAGTGTGTGCGCGCGCGCGTGTGACATCATGAATGGTATATGAATGCTTGGTCTACTTGCAATGCACAAACCTCTTTGCCATCACTCACCCACCAAGACCAGCAATTAATTTTCGTATAGACTGACTTGTCACCACAGGATTGGGCAACACAGTTGTTAGGATTCAGAAAGAACAGGGTAACAAGATCCTCCCTTCTCCCTAACTCTCCTGACATGGCTAATTTCCTTCTTTCTGTTATTTATTAAAATTTCTAACTGTGAATTAGAACTGTCAATTATCATAAAATTGTAATATTAACATCTGCTACAGGTGGTATGAACAAGCTACATAAAATTTTGTTATACGGTCAGATCCCAGACTGAAGCTTCAGACCACAGCACAGAATAATTATTTAGATGTAAAATTAACCACCTCTGAGAGACAGAACATGCGACATTCATTTTCATATAGCTACTGCACTGTTATAAAAAAAAAAGCTTGCATGTGTCCTTGAAACTTTAGACCACATAGTATCTTAAAGTAAGTGAATGATCATAATATACAATTGCAGTCTCAGATCATATGTGCCAGACATAGCAAGAGCTGTATCAGTACAGTAAAAACCGCAAAATCTTGCAGGATATTGAGGAGGATCTAGCTGCAGCTGCTACTGGAAGCGATAAGAAAACTGTTCCCTTGAGATCACAGTTTAATATAAAGCAGTTCAGTTGGTTAGGAACAGATTGAAAAACAGTGCACTACAGTCTATGGACCACTGGAGGTCTCTTCAAACAAAAGGTCTGCAAAAGGTACCTAAGAGAAGCAACTTTATTGTCAGAAGACTTCAGTTCCCTTTACAGGAATTGGTATTTTTAAGTAGTTGGCGAATTGATGGGGGTTGAAAAGCACTCCGATTTCTTATCAGGAACTGCCACATGTAAAAAGTATAAATAAATCCATCAAACCTGGTGTGCTAGGTGAGCCCCTACGGCAGCCACAGCTGAGTAATACGGGAACGTCTGGTTACAATTCATTCCTGCCATGCACAAACTCAGGAGCATTGCAAGGCTGAAGCCACTGAGCCACTGCTTTGTATCCTCCTTGAACTGTAATGCTGTTGACTTTACACCGATAATGATATCGTCCTTCTTATCCTAGAATGAAAGGATGAATTAGCAAAAAATCCACAATCCAACTGCCACTTCATAAGGAAAATAAGAAGAGGGGCCTTGCTTAAGTTTCCAACGCTTCTTATTAGGAACCCAATTTAAGTGCATTTGTAGGTCCCTACATTAACGTTTGAATTTGAAGTTTGGTCCTTAGAGCTGCTTTAGCAGCCAAGAGCTAATATCAATGTCAAATTATTTACACAATGCAAATGTGTAAGCACACAAAGTGCATTATACTTACAGCTTTCTACCTGATGTGTAAAACATTTGCAAACAGCAATAAAAGGTGCAGGGGCTGGGGTTTCTTTGGTGCTCTTTTAGCTCAGCTGAGGGTGAAGAACTGCAGCAGGTTAGTACTGCTGTTAGACAACAAAGTTATAAATTAAACTCACAAACATACACAGATATGTAAAATTTCCCAGTGTTACTCTACCTGATGTGCATAAATGGTATCATATACCAGAGTCCACATCACTCCAGCAAAGTACAAGGGCAAACACACGGACCACTCACATGACCCTTTGATGGCAGACCAGCCAAGAAGGGCTCCCCAATTAAATGTAAGTCCTAAAAACATAACGAGAGTAGAAAAAAGAAAAAAGTTACAAGACTGAGAGGAGCAATACCAATTACATGTATATAACTAAATATTACTTGTTCGAGCATATATCATATCAGCAACTTTTTGTACAATACTGGCATCTCTATTTTTCTACCACTTACTTTCAGGCAGCTAATAAATATAAGTAATTTGACATTAAATATTCTGGACATACAAGGAGAAATATGTATAGCCACACATTTTCCCCAAATTTAAATTTTACTTCTTTAGCAGAGGGAACCATTTGCACAGACTATTCCAGTGTACTCAAACAACAGGACTAAAGTTAAAATGCTTAGATGTCAGTATAACAAAACATGTCAGTATAACTGACGGCAAAAGAGTATACAGCAGCCAACTATGGTGCTTCAAGGCTGAAAATGACAATTTTGTTTGAAAAAGCTGAAGGCAGCTGGAATGTGAAGGCCAAGATACAAAGATTTGTTTTAGTAGCTCAACCTGAAATACAAACACCATCAGTTTCTGCACAAGAGTTATTTTAGAGGCTGAAGAATGAAATGCAGGACAAATGCATGTTTAAGTGCATTTCAAGATAGCCCTGAAACTAAAGCTGATTCTCAAATGACAAATATTTATTTTCTCACTCCATCAAAATAAGGAACTGATTTTTAACAAAAAAACACCAAACCCAAACATCAACTCTTATACGTGTTACAAATTATTTAAGAAGCTTGTGGCACAACAGAACTTTGTCTATAAGGTGTTTTTATTTTAATATAAAGTTATAAAAAATCAGATTGCTGAAGTTCAATTACCAATTTGTAAAACACTTCAAAAACTGTATCTGAAGAAAAAAATAGTAAAAATATTTCCAGCTTACCCAAGACTAACTGTGGCCAATATGTTATTCTCTTCATCAGAGGGTAGGTGACCACAAGAGACAAAGAGGCTGCTCCCAGAACAATACTGTAAAAAGTACGAAGAGGTGTATTGTTTGCCAGTCTAAAGATCACAAGATATAGTGCGGTATTACAGGAGCTGTACATAGTACTGAACTAATTCTTTTACTTTCAAATATAATTGCATGACTCATAACCTCCTCCCTCTGCCCCCAACACCTTTTCTGCTGAAAATCTCTGTGCTTAACTCTGGACCCGGAACCAAGTTTAAAAAAACCCAAAAGATAACTTATACGTCACCTATAGTAATTCAGACACAGAAGCACACAAAGCGCCAAGCTAAGCTGTCCCCCAAGAAAAACGAAGGACTGAAAAGTGGAGATATCTCCAGCTGCCAGGGGCCTACTTGCTGTCCTCACAACCTAAAAACGGAAAGACTAACGTTAATACCAAATCCAACATAACACATTCCACTGTATCTTAAAACTAAAAGTCACGCAATTGGCATGTAAGTGGAAAAATAAACAGAAACAGGTCACAGAGTGTATGAGATGAGGTTACTTCAACGATACAAACCTAGCATATCAACGCGGACATGACCTGTATTTCTAAACAGCAGTGCTCATAACAGAAGCACACAGGCTTTAAAAACTAGAGCAGAAATAAAAGTGCCACTTGTGTGCAATGAGGTTGATTAGAAACACTATAGATATCTTGTATATGAATTTTATTACCTTCAGAAAAAAAAAAAGGCAGACTTTAAAAGTTGTGAGCTGAGTATCCCGATTTCAAACAGCACTTCTGTGCTTAAACACTTTAAAGTGATTACCATGTAAAATACCGTAAGGATGCAGGGCTCCTCTAGCATACATAATCATTGTCTGTTAATAACTGTGAAAGGACAATTAATTTAATCGTAGTTGGGATACAATGTAGTTTAGAAGCTCTGTCTGGTACACGAAATTCTACAAGGCAAACCAACGGAAGAAACAAAGGTACTTGCCAAAGGTGACTGTTGTCAAAAGAACAAAAAAGAAAGACAAAAGTTTTGAAGTTTTGCATGTTGATGAAAATAGTGTAAAGTTGATTCGAAGAGGTTTGAAAGCCAGCTTTTTACAGAATAGTATGTATGTATAAAGTGTACTGCATATGCTTTAATAATGTGCATTTAAATAAACTCTTTTAGTTTGTTCTCGCCCCTCAATCAGGTTATGTTAAATATCAGATACTGCTTTAGCAGTTTAAAGATGTACTTAACATATTTGAGACCAATTCCACTGCACATCGTAAAAAAACACAGGATGCTTCATTTGAAGAAATGAAAACATTTACCAAATAAGTAACATAAAATCTAAAACTCCAAACCATCATAACAAACACAAGCCAACATCTTGCTATTGACCTGGCCTCTATCGCGCTTGTTCTGAAAATATCCTTTTAAGGTGTGCAAGAAAAAGCTGTGATAGGAATTTTTAAAGCTTTACATCTAACCACATCAGATGCATAAATGAATTCATTAAATTCAAAATTACATCTTACTAATCACACACCCCACCCTGTCAAATATTTTTAGCATATGTAGTTGTTAACAATCTCTGAACCCTAAAACATCCATAGCTGCTACAGAACCTGTACTGATTCATTCCCTTCCCAACAGCACAAATACAACAGTGCTGTAAGAAGAACTTGACATATTGGATTGGCTCATTATCCTGTCTCTTGCCAGCACCGCAACCCAAAACCCAAAACCAGAGGAACAATATAAGGAACAGAAAACAGAACAAGCAAACAGCGACACATCACCAGGATACTGCCCTCCAAGCCCGCACCTGTGCAGATTTCAACATCTGACACCGGGCACTGCCTTTTGCTTATTTCCCTCTCCTGAACAAAAGAGAAGTGAAAAATACAATATAATAGAAGAGGATTAGCTCAGGGTTGGGCATGATACTCTTAACTGCCATTCTCATGAAGAAATTAACAATACTCAAGGAAACCTTGCTCCTGAAAACAAAGAAACAAAAAAAAAAACGTGGTTCTTGGATAGATCATAACTAGTCTGTCATGCAAAACAAAGTTGAAAAAGAAACTTGTTCAAGTACTACCTACAGCTGACAACAACATATATTTTATCTTACACAGAGGTAACTACTCTAGAAGACTTCTTCTTTCTGTTCTAGACAGAGAAATGTTATACAAAAGAAAATGGTTTCTACCATTCTAAGGACGAAACATAGACAAATTAATTGCACGCATCTCAGAAACGTGGAGGAATTTCTGAACCTGGAGCCCTATGCCTGCATTCAGCGAGTTGGTGATGCTGGAGGTCAGTGGACACGTACTCGGTTAATTAACCAGCAATTCGCTTTCCTGGGTCTTTGCAAGCCCAGGGGAGTTTCTCCACCTTTTTGTCGTAGTCGCGATCCCACATGTCGTTGATGGTGCAGCCGGCTCCGCGCATGAGCACCGCTCCCACGCCGAACAGGGACAGCATCTGCCAGTCGGGGAGGCAGCCCGGCTCGGCCGCCAGGCCGATGCTCCAGGTGCACGGCAGGTACAGCAGCCACGTCCCTGGGGGATGACAAAATCCGCGGGTGGGGAGAGGGGGTAGCCAAGGAGCGCGGGGACCGCGGAGCAGGGCGGCAGCCGAGTAACGGCATGGCCGAGCAGACGGGTAAACCCTTTGGCAAAACCCTCTGCCCGGAGCGAGGGTGCCGTGGCCGGGGAGGGGTGGCTATTGCCACCGGCACCGGCAACGTCCCCA
>VYZM01007447.1:187696-224725 GCA_013398915.1 Dromas ardeola
CCGCCATCTTGCCGCCGCGCTTCCGGCGTGGCAGTGTCACGCGCGGCACCGCGCATGCGCAGCGCCCTCGCCCTGCCCGTGTGAGGGAGCGGGGCCGGGGGTCCCCTCACCGGGTCCTTGGGGCGGGTCGCTGCTCCTTGCTCGGCTGGCCGCCTGTGCCGACTGCTGCCTCGCTCCCGGGAATCGAAACCACGGGTCAGGTCGGGCGGAGCCCGCCCCGGTGGCGCTGGAGCAGCCGCTTTCCCGTAGGCCGCGGGGCCCGGCAGGTATCGGCAGGATTCGGTCTGCCGTGGGCCTTGCACAGGTACGGAGGACCGCAGCCAAGTCTTGTGGGGTGTGAAGGAGGCTGTGGCTTCGCCTGCCATGGGCTTCGAGCAGTGATTACTGACAGGACACCCAAAGGTACCAGTGGCTAAACAACAGGGTGCACGGATTTAATAACTTCAGTCATCTTTAGTTACCTCACTAAAAGCATGTGTGCTGTTCTTACTGCTAAATTTCTTCAAAGCCTTCCATGCTATCTGTTGAAATTCCATAGGTGACTGTATATCATCAAACATATCGTCAAGACATAGATGTTCATGCACGAGCATATGTCTTATCTCCCACAATGTAGTTAATAAAAAATTCAGATTTCATGTATGGCCTTTGGATCTCTGTCCTCATTCATTTCTCACGCCATCTTATCCCACCATCTGAGTTATTGCGTAAACTGGGGAGGGAAGGGAGCTTTGAAAGAGCCATGAAACCTTTGTCTTGGTTTCAGTGATAAAATGTCCCCAGATTTGCTGCTGAAAGATTTCTTAGAGAATTCAGTGTCCCTGTAGTGCATAACTTTTATCTCATTCCACACTTAGCTTGAACAACTGACACACTGACAAGGGAAACTATTTTGAACTTTAATTTTCCGAAGTGTTCACTACCAGGAGGAAGTAAAAAACCAATGTGATGGAGAAGTGACTTTCATGTTTTTCCATTCGCCATTTTTATGAGCAGTACTCCACAGCAGTAAAATGATTTGTGCAGGACCATAAAAGAAACGGTTGCTCAATTTTGATGAAGTTTAACTAATACTTTTTTTGTAACATTGGCTCCGTGTCACGCTGACAAGGTCAGTCATTGTAGGGTTTATTCAGGTACAGACCTGATATGCACGAGACGTGTCTGAACAGTGCATCCTGGAGGGCAGTGAGCGAGTCCCAGCAATGTGTGCCCACAGCCTTTCTGCCTGCTGTGTCCATAGGAGCTCTAAAACTCCGATTTTCACTAGGCGGGTGCTCCTGTGCAGATCCCATGGGCGTTTTTTTTTTTTCAATGTGTGGTGTGGTGAGCAGACCCTGGACCATCTGCAGACAATTTTTAAGGAGCTCATGAAAATGAAGCAGAAAAGCAAACTTATTGTCACTAGATTTATATTCATTATAAGGTGGCCTGGCCCCTCACTGAAAAAAAAATCAAGGGAATAGCACATTTCATATTTTGAAAAATCACCAAAAGCTATTAAGGCCCCACTGTCGCCTTTGACTCAAATATGAGTTGGTGGCCAAATTGCCCGTGATTCTAAGGAGGTTATCACTTTCCTTATTTTTGCATACATTAAATGGTCTTACAGCCTTACGCAACTTACCTCACCTTGCAGGAACCGATTTACAAGGTGAGTCATCCCAGCTCCAGAGTCAAAAATGCAAAAGTAAATTGGAACGTGAGAGATGTAATCGTTGTTCTTGGTCTCAGATAAGTGTGTATGTGTATATATACATTGACATTCAAGGTTGAGACCCCCAAGGTTTACAACATTCACAGAGGAAAAAGAAAGCCCTTGAGATAAGGTGCCCGTGTGGCAGGTGTTGCTGCTGCAGATGTGTCCTGCGAGGGTGCTGTTCGCCTCTGGTTCTGACTGTACCTGTGTGCTGGGATCCAGCGTCTCGTTTCCTCTGCTCCCCTCCCTCCTGCTTTGTTTGTACAGATAACAGTAGCTATGAACTTAGTATGCAACACTTTGTGAAGTCATCTGGGTGTGTAGGGCTTTTTAAGTTGAAAGCAGTTACGTGAGCTGTAAATGATACCTCTTTGCCACCTCGCCATATGAAGACCCAGGCTGTGTGCTCAGAGAAGGGACGTGGCTGGGAGGTGAAGCCGGAACAGCCATCACTTGCATGCCCAGACACCCCTGTACCCCTCCTAGTAGTTCCTGCATCCCAACCATCAGCCCCTGTATTGTGTGTGAGTCAGACAGTGGGGCGGAAGGCTTCTCAACTGGTGGTCAACTACAATTGAAGCTCACCAACCCAGATATGCTTGCTTTCATTTTTATTTACTTGGGTAATCTTGTTGGGAATCACACAAAGCACAGATGATGTATGACCAAAAGAAATGTAGGGACTTTTGCGGTATCACTATGCCAAAAAAGGAGTCTTTAAAAAAGGAAGATTGCCAAAAGCTGGTATAAATCACTTTTTAATTAAAATCTTCAAATATAAAAGTCACAAGCATTGGAATAAACAAAACTGTTAGAAAAGTTCTAAAAAGAAGCTACCAGGCAAACAGTTACTTTGATGTCTTAGTTGCAACTTATATTATTGTAATAATAATATATTATTAACTTTACATTGACTGTACGAAAGACTTCCCACTCCATTTTCCACTCTCTTTGCTTCTTTTATTTAACTTGGAAAATGTAAACAAAATTAGCCTTCCTTATTCTTATTTCTAATCTATATTACCCCCTGATACATAACCCTTCACAGAATGCATCTGCACTGTGGATGCAAACATTCCTTTGACACCGAACTTAAATATAAACTTTTTATTGTGCAATTTTTCATCACAGCTTCAAAAGTATGTCTGTTTTTAAAGTCTTCTCGCTAAAAAAGGTCCGTCCCCCCCCACCCCCCGTCCTGCGTTGAAACCTCTTGTAGAGCTGGTAGCATCCTTTTAAAGCTTAAAAAGGGAATTACAGTGGTGTGGTGGCGTTGTTTTTCTCTGCTGTGCTGAAAATATTGTAAGGCGTTGACAGTGGCATGGGTTATATGTCTTCTAGAAAAGCAGAAGCAAATAAACACATAGGGGAGACCACAGGTATTCCCCCAGGGGTTCTGCTGCCCTGCAGACTGGTGGCACACCGAACTGCAGCAGGGTGTGCATGGGGAAGGCACGGCTGGGGAGCAAAGCCGCTGCCAGCACAGATTTCTGGCCAAAATGGCTGTTTCCCCAGCAGGAGGGATGTCAGCCTGGCTGGGCAGGTTTGTCCCCAGGATGCTCTAAGGCCACTGAAGTCCCTCTGATGGTTGAGGGGTGGGTGGTTTGCTCAGTCTTCTTACTCTGCCGTTTTTCTTGAGGACAGAAGACACCTGAGAGAGTTAGGGAGCGTAAAGCAGAGCTTCACCTGCAGATGACAGGTTCAGGGAAGTCCCTTCCAGCTGCACTGCCTGTGGGGTGGTGATGGTTGAGGAGTCACGAGCCCTCGACGTGCAGCCCACTGACCACGGAGGGTTTGCTGAGGCGCTGGTGGGCTCCTCTCCTTCCCTCCTGGGGATGAAGTGTGTGAGGGCAGAGGTAGACATCCTGCAGGAACGGCCTCATTTTCGTGTGTCAAAAACTTGCCTTTGGAAAGCATGTATCCACAGCTCCATCTTGTGACTGAACTCTCCTGGCTTGGGAAAAACATGTGGTTCTGCACCAAATCCCATGGAGGACCTGGTTTCTTGGCAAGGCGTTTTCCACTGCAGGCATCCCAGCCACAGTTTGCTTTGAGTGTCCCTGCTTTCCATCCTGAGATGCCCTCAGCAACCACAGCCCCTCCTCGGGCTTCCCTACATGGTGCAGGCAAAATCACAGCTCTACAGCTACAATAAAAACCCTGCTCATCCTTTCTGAAGGCAAGCTTTTGAAGGAACTGCTTTAAGAGCTGTGCTTGCAGAAACGAAAGGGAGAGGGGAGGTTGCAGCTCCCAGCTGGCAGAGCCCCAGGCGCAGCATAAGAAGCTGATGCAGCTTCACATATGGCATGGAGAAGGGCCCCGTTCTCGAGCACAGTGACCCAGGCTGGATAGAGAGCAAAACCAGCCCCTGCCTGGGTTTTCTCTACCTAGACATTTCTCCCAGGAGCTTAACAAGTATCTTTCTTGTACAAATTACCCAGCATGACCTCATGTGTTCCCCAGCCCACAGATCGTACCAGTGCTGCCACATTTACATCCCTTGCCAGAACTAAATCTCATGGTAGAAATGTGAAATTCTAGGATTAAACTTCTACTAGCCAAGTGCTTTACATTTATCCTGCGCGCATGTATTAACTATTTAAATGCAAGCAGTAGCTTTGGCATTTTTGATAACGTAAAAGCTGTAAGAGAAGGCTGGAAGGCCGAATACGCCACCAGGACCAAGGGGTTTTTCGATAAGCCTTGGCAGCGTTCTGTCATCCACCATCCGTAGCACACGGCCATTCAGCTCAATAGACCTGGAGAGGGACAGAGAGACTGTTTGGGCAGCTGTGCTCTGTTTGCCATCGAACACAAACAGCTCTGGACCCAAGTGTAAACATAAACTCAGCCCAAAGACAAACTAAATGTCCCTGAGAGTTTGTGTGTGCGCACACACACAGAGCATCTGCTGCACTCCCTCTGCAAGGACTCCTTTAGAGTTGTGGCACAAGCAAGTTGAAAAGTACATGTTTCTTACTCTTTTCGTGAGGTTAACAGCAGAATAGGCTTTGAAAAGTACAAATTTTAATTGGTTTTTCTCCTGCAAATATTAAGATACCTTCTATGACCACAGAGCGGAGCCTTCCTGTGTGTTATCAGTAGCAACAAAAGAAACCATACAAAGTCGTAAGACATTGCTGTAAATCAGGAGCCAGCACTTGGGAAAACAATGTATCTGTGCGTGTGCAAAAGAAAAAGGACTTTAGCAGCCGGTCCAGAACCCTGAAGCCTGCTAGGAAAAAGCTTCCCGATTAACATCAAAAAAGTGTCCTTGTAACTTCGCAAGCTTGGTTTTTTGATTTTAGGAGACCTGATTTAACAGAACTCAGACCTTACTGAAAAAAAACCCCAAATGACTGAATGGTAACCTCTCCACCTCTGCCACTTGCAAACTGAACAAGGTGAGGTTATAAAGGCCATACAATTCTGCTCACAATCCTTTCTACAGAGACCGGAGGAATTGCACGCTTACCTGGAAAGTATGGTCTCTTTGCCATGAGGCAGTAAGAGGTACTGATCCACGTGCTTGCTCGATAAGTAATTCGGTAGCTGCAAATGTTGAGTAACGTTGTAGAGGTTTAAGGCAAACAGCGTCACGTCCCCTTCTCTGTACTTTGGGCTGCAAGGCAAGAGAAGATGATGGTGGGGATCAGGAGAGAAGGAAGTTTCACAGAAATAACATGTGTCCTCGTGCTGTCCCAGTTTGCTTTTGTTGGCCTGGGGGTGGCTCTGGGCTCAGTTTCTGGGATATTTTGCCCTTTCTGAAGGCTTACTGGAGGGCGTTAGTGCAGTGGAGGTAGACGCGGAGCTTCCTCTCATCGGCTCCCACCAGGCTGACCTGCAGCACCTTGGTACCCACCAGCTTCTTGTAGAGCAGCGATAGCCAGTAGTCCTGGGAGGCACAAAAACACACGTAAGCACTTGTGTACACAGCAGGTACTCCACACAGTGCTTAACATAATGTCAATTTTGCTCGTAATTTCAGGGTTTTTTTCTGAATAATGTTTTGCTTTAGCAAGTTTTTCACCGTATCTATTTAAATTCCCACAAACAGCATAGCTAAAAAGAAGACCCTGCCTCCAAGCTGCAGAGCAGCTGTGTTTACAAGGTACCTTAGAGTCATTTTCCCCTTCCTATGCAAATCTTGGAGCTCTTTTTGTGGGGGAGAGACTGTTTGCGTTTTGGAAATGCCCTTCCGGATGGATGGACCACTTGGTGGATAAGGAACTGGCTAGATGGCAGCACTCAAAGGGTTGCGGTCAACGGCTCAATGTCCATGGGGAAACCAATGATGAGTGGCGTTCCTCAGTGGTCAGTACTGGGACCAGTGCTGTTTAACATCTTTGTCAGTGACATGGACAGTGGGATTGAGTGCACCCTCAGCAAGTTTGCCGATGACACCATGCTGTGTGGCACAGTCAAGACGCTGGAGAGAAGGGATGCCATCCAGAGAGACCCTGACAGGCTTGAGCGGTGGGCCTGTGCAAACCTCATGAAGTTCAACCAGGCCAGGTGCAAAGTCCTGCACCTGGGTCATGGCAATCCCAGGCACAAATACAGGTTGGGCGGAGAATGGCTTGAGAGCAGCCCTGAGGAGAAGGACTTGGGGGTGCTGGTGGACGAGAAGCTCAACATGAGCTGGCAATGCGTGTTTGCAGCCCAGAAAGCCAATCACATCCTGGGCTGCATCAAAAGAAGCGTGGCCAGCAGGTCGAGGAAGGTGATTCTACCCCTCTACTCCACTCTGGTGAGACCCCATCTGGAGTACTGCGTGCAGCTCTGGAGTCCTCAACACAAGAAGGACATGGACCTGTTGGAACGGGTTCAGAGGAGGGCCACAAAGATGATTAGAGGGCTGGAGCACCTATGCTACGAGGACAGGCTGAGAGAGTTGGGGTTGTTCAGCCTGGAAAAGAGAAGGCTCCGAGGAGACCTTATAGCAGCCTTCCAGTACCTAAAGGGCACCTACAGGAGAGATGGGGAGGGACTTTTTATCAGGGAGTGGAGCAATAGGACGAGGGGTAACAGTTTTAAACTGAAAGAGGGGAGATTTAGATTAGATATTGGGAAGAAATTCTTTACTCTGAGGGTGCTGAGGCACTGGAACAGGTTGCCCAGGGAAGTTGTGGATACCCCATCCCTGGTACTGTTCAAGTCCAGTCTGGACGGGGTTTTGAGGAACCTGATCTAGTGGGAGGTGTCCCTGCCCATGGCAGGGGGGTTGGAACTATATGATCTTTAACGTCCTTTCCAACCCAAACCATTCTATGATTCTGCAGGGTACAAACACCTCACACTTCAGACACAACCTGAAGCCACAGGGGATGAGCTGCCCTTCCTTGCAGGAAAGCCTGCGCCCAATCCACAGGCACAATGGCAGAAAGAAGCCCCCGACAACTTTTGTACCTTTCACTAACATCATGATTTTGAACAGGTCTCAGGATTAATTTCTGAACGCCAGTCAAGAATAAATACTCTGACACCCCAAGATGATGACCGAGAGCAGGGCAATGCCCAGTTGCAGACTTATTTTTTCTAGGTCTGCTTTGTCTTGCATCTTGACCGGTACTTTTCCTCTATGAAGTCTGTGACCAATGAGAGCGCGTGGTCTTCACAAATGTGTTTTGAGACTAGGAGGCTGCAGAGGCTGAATTTTGCAGCATCACTTCTTTGAGCGCAGCCCCAGAGAAAGATGTGCTCCAGCTGGTGTGTTTCAGAGAGCTTATCCCAGCTCATCTATCTTTGTCTTTGAGGTTTTCCTAGAAGGAAAACTGTCGTGTTTCTCTCCTGACTCACCACGAGCTTGCGGATGTGACTTTTCCTCTTGGCCTGCATGCTCAACCCTCTACAAGGAGGTGCAGCCTTCTGACTGATGGACCTGGGTTTGGATTTCCCTGCCTCTAAACCATTATTAGCTTGATTAGCATCTGTACTGCCTACAGGTGAGGAACAAGGCACATCCTTTCAGTCCAAATTAAATCTATTTTAAAGGAGGGAATAAAAATCCCAAAGCAACAAGCCTGACAATGTAGCCCCTGGCACAGGGACCAGCTGAACAGGCAGGACAGAAAAACCCCCTATGCTGGGTTTCCTCTCAGATGGTCTCTATGAGCCTATGAAAATCACAACTTGGAAGCAGAAAAATGAGAAGAAAGCTAATAAGAAAGTTGCTATCCTCTCTCCCTGAGGTAAGTGCTACTAGCACAAAGAAATGGGCTGTACATGCAAGAACAACATATAGTTCAACGAATGAAGTTTCATCACAGCAGAATATCTTTTCCTAATAAATCAAACTATACAAAATGCATGTTTTCATTTAATTATCCTTCAGCCACTACTGAAGGCTAAGTATGCTCACTATCCAAGAAATGTTTGAGTCTTGACTTCATATTGGTTTGGTTTTCACTTGGGATATAATTTGTTATAATACCTTGTATCACTTCCGTTTAAAGGCTACTCATCACTCAGCTGAAGAGTACTCAAACCAAAAATGTCCATCCAGAAAAGCCTTATGAAGTCCAGAAGTGTCTGCATATAAATCAGAGCATCATGTCCCAGAAATCAGTCCCTTGTGCTGAAGACAAGCTGCATCCCTGCAGTGTCAGTAAATATCTTGTATCTATATATGTAATACGTGAACCCATAATGAAACATGAGCTAACTTCAGGTGCAAGGATAGCTGCAACTATCCTACAAAATCTGTCTCTATCTAGCATTGTTAAAATAGCTGACTTGTGTTGCCTGTGCAGAAATACATGCAGCATTCAGATGATATAAGTGGGTTTGAATACATACGGGCAAAGGCTCAAAGTTGGCATCCACCAAGTGATAGGTCCCCGCTCCGAAGAAAACCTGTCTCATCACCACATCAATCCCCTGCCTGGCTGAAAGCCCGAGTTTGTCCAGCCACCTGCCAAAAAATGAGGCAAACCACATGCAGGTGAAATTTCTGACCTCAGCTGTACAGCGTTGCCCCTCTCCAAGTAGGAATGCAAGAATTAGGGTACGATGCTGACTTCCTTAAAATCACACAACTAATTTCAATTCAGGTCTTGCATTGTTTACCTTAAAAAATAATTTCAGACCTCTGGAGGTCCAAATTTTTGGGAACAGTTGCTCCACTCCCCTGTTTGCAGGCAGTGGAAACAAGGAGTGGCAGTGGGTGCTCCTGAACTGGCCAAGGGCCCGAACGCTGTGAGAAATCATCACACCAACAACAAGGTTGCCTGCCATTACCAGGCTTTGACTTGCTGACCCACCAGGCCCTGATGGAAAGATCATCATGCCTTATAGGGGGGGAAAAAATACATTGCAACCATGTTTTTGGTTAATTTTCAAAGTATGAACCACACGTTCACATGCAATTATATCTCCCTGAATCTTCAAACTGATCAAAGTGCTAAGAAAAGCCTGAATTTTTTTATTTCAACAAAATGCTACAACGGGAGTCCTTGGAGAAAATTATTTTCATGACTAAATTTCCCTTTGGTTAGTTATTTCATGGTGGTCAAAGGATGACATTGGAAAAGGACACCCATCTCATGAATGACTTTGTCCTCACAAAAGGATGGAGTTCGCATTGCAGATTTGAGGGCAGAAATACAACTTTCTCATGCTTCTCATCCCCCATTTCCCATAGGAATCTATTACCTTGGCCTACATCAAACCCCAGGCACAGGGGAAGCACACAGGGAGTGGTGGGATGGTTATGATCCTCAACCCACCCATTGCCTGTGCTCCCGTGGAAGCCTGACATAGATATTCCTCCCATGGTGCATGTTTGCAATCTAGTAAAATGTGTAATTTCCCCACATATGTGACATGGTACTCACATAAAGCCAGCAACATAAGTGTTGGACAGTCTGGGAGCTCCACCTCCATAGGCAGAACTCGTCTCTCCTAGCCAGACCTTCTTGTTGGGCACGGTCCCACCAACAATCTGGCCGGTGTGGCGTAGGGAAAAAGAGAAAGAGACAAGAATTAAGTTTTTTGGCTACTGAAATAATGGGCAATCAAAATTTTGTGGTTTATCCAAATGCCTATGTGTAACATTTGCATTTAAGGGATAACACCAACTGAGGAGGGATGTCACCGAAATTTTGATCATAAGGATTAGAAGCAGATTCCCCCTCTCCAAAAAATCATGTCTATGTGGGTAGAACAAGGCATGAACGTGGGTCTAATATTTGGCAGGAACATTTACTAAAAGCCATGTTCTGTAAGTCTTCTTGTGCTGAGTAGTGCTATACTCTAAGTTATGCTGTTCTTAGGATCTCAAAATACAAAGAAATTGGTGGTGGGTGGGGTATGACCATAAATTTACATCCCTGTAATGTAATGACTACATCGATAAATGAGCATGTCATAGGTTTGTGATATATCTGGCATGATGCTTCCTGCATAGCTAACTATTGGAGCTCATTTATTGTTTGTATTGTTAATTTATTTATTTTTTTTATTTACAATGACAGCTGCACCCAAGCTTTGAGGATCCCTCTTTATTGCTAGTGAGAAATTGTACTATATTCCAGATTCTCTGCTAACCCCCTGAAAACTGAACATGTGAACGATTGAACAGGACAAGGCACCTCCTGGACTTCGCGTATGGCTGTGGCAAAGGTATCCAGCACTTCAGGGCTCAAGAAATCCTCCCTCGTTGCACTTCGTCCATTCACATAGTAACTGGAAATGGGAAAAAAAAACCCCGTGGGCAAAATTAAGGAAAAATACCACCACAGGTGCAAAACACCACCAGAAGTAGTCAGTTGCTTGAGGCATTTATCCACAGCACTGTTTTTCTGTCCGGTTCTTTTTCTTTTTTTTGTTTTGTTTTCCAAATGTGTAGGTATGTTGTTTGTATTTAAGGGACTATCAAGTATAATTACCTCGATGGAGGCAGGATATCACAGAAATTTTGATCAACAGAAGTAGTAGGGGTTTTTTGCATCTACTCATTTAGAACAAGGAAAACATCACTGAATAAGAGCCAGCTTCTATAAATCTTCTCTTGCTGAGGAGTCTGACACCGCTATGTGATTACTTGCTTTACTGTTTCAAGTTATATATTAAAAATATTAGACCCCAGCTTCTGTCCCTCTGTTGGAGTATTTTGGCCATCTGGAGGGGAACAAGGTGGCGGCATCCCTACAGGATGAAGGTTACCCTCCACCATGAGCAGAAGAGCTTTGAATTCTGGTTTGTCCGAATAAAGAACGGGAAATGTGGATCCTTGTGGTTTTTGCATTTCATCTACCACTCAGTCCTACCAGAAGTAGCTGAAGTCTTCCAGCCACAAGAGGAAGTCAAAACCCGATAATCCCAAATTAGTAAAGAAAATAACGCATGTCCATTTAAAGCAAAGGCAGCCACAGGGCAAGAACAGCCCAGGAAGGAGAGAGGACACATTTTATGTCTTGCTAGCAGCTCAAAATACATCGATAAATCATATATGTCTACATATATATAACAGAAGCACGTGTATCTTTTCCCACTGTTACCCAACTGCTGCATGAGAACACACTGCATTTGACTCTGGAAAGAAAACCACCTCTCTCTGGAAATCCCTCTCGAACATGTGGAATTCATGGCAGGTGCCCTGGGGCCAACTTACCCCACTGCCCACCTGAGCACTTTAAAACTGCATCTCTGAGCCATGGCACAGGAGTGAAGGCCTGGGACTGAGCCGATGCTGTTTGCACGGCGGGTGGGATCTGAGGGCGAGTTACGCGCACACAGCCCCAGCTGACTTGGAGAGCAAATGTAAGGGAGCAGGAGAAGCTGCTAGCACTTCTCTATGGGTAAGGGTCAGCCAGACCTGCAGGGCTTTTCATTTATATCAAGCAGAAATAAATAGAGAAAAAAGTCAGCATTTAATGCATCAGCTAAGAAGGCTTCTGCTGCATTTTTTACAAGGAGTTGGGTGCCTTTGCCAGCAGGGTCATCAGTGACTCCTTGAATTCACTTTTTGGGAGCAAAGCTTTCACTCAAGCAGATTCAGCCTTTCTAATGCCAAGGAGAGCACCAACGTCAGGGGTGCTGACTCTGTTTCAAAGTCCAGCCACCCACGGGTTGTTTAAAACCTTACATTAAATACTTTCTGCTCTTGCAGAAGTTCAGCAGAGGCATCTCTGCCTGAGTAAGTCTGAGCTACCTTCTTTTCCTTTATACAACATCTCCCTTCTTCCCGTGGGAAAGTGCATTTTATTTGCAAGGGTTGGCAGCTTGGAGCTTTGAGACAACCGGGACTGATGCTCAGGTCTCGCTAGCTTTTGGTAAGTGTTGAAACGGCATATGTAAAAAGGCTCAATCACTGTAGAAAGTCTCCTCGTGTGGGGGGAGAACCATGACCTACCCCCTCGTGCTCTTCTTAGAATTAAAGCTGCACGCCATCTTTTCCTCCACATCCCACTTCTGTTTGTCTCACTGCATATATTTAGCAAGCAAAATGACCGTCTTGCACATTAGCGTTCCCCACTGCTGTGCCCTGTGTTACAAACCCCCACCACTGCTTTTGGGTTTCTGCACCAGGTAGCCTCTTTGGAGACCTTCTGCATTTCTGTAATGTGGTCCCTCAATTCATCTCTCATTCTGAGCAAAGGAGTTTGCAGAGAGGCACCACAGGAACTGCTGAAAGAGGTGTTTCACTCCCTCCTTCCTGTTGAGTCCTTCAAATTGACGTTTTGTAAAGAAAACAGGCGATCAGCAGAGTGACAATGGTATCCAGGCAGTACTTACTGGTGCCACGTGACAGAGTCGATCACCTTCCCTCCTGATTTAAGGAAGCTGCAACCAAAGGGGATGTGGTGGAGAGCAGGGGGTTAGTGGCTACCGGTGACAGGTCGTGACCCCCCCATGAGCGAATAGCCATGCACAGCCCTCCCTTCTCCCCCCGGCTGGCAGTAGTGATGGTGAACTGCTTTGGGACCGCAATTGCAATGGCTTTTAAACAGGCTTTGGGCAGCCTGGCTGCCTCAGCGCATTACTAGGAGGCTGAATTAATGCTTGTATAACATGTGGAGATTTCTAGGGTGAAAAGCCCTTGCTAAGGCAGCACTAGAGCCAGCACTCAATTGAAAGGTGTGCAGATCACTGAAGTACTGCTAGTGTTTTAGTTTCAACTGGCTGAGTATTTAAGCCTTGAGCTGATGCGTGCAGGAAGATTTCAGTCATCCCCAGTCAAGGAAAAAAATTTCACACATTTCTAATTTAAGGAAAAATGCAGGAAATTAGTTCTCAAATAGGTTCGATGTATCCATTTGTACATCCTTACTGTTGATTTGGAGCAGAAAATCATTAGACTCTGCCCAGATGCCTCCTCATGCTCCCTGCATCTGCGTGCAGATGAGCCACTACTGTCCACGCCTGCCCACCCCTGGGGGAACTGCTGGGGCCCCACACCCCTACCTTCTCAGCAGCTTCTGCGTGTGCTTTCGGGGCTGCCCGACATCAGGACCGTAGAGCTTCGCGTGCCGGTAGAGGGTATAGTCACTCAGAAGTTGGCGTAAGTGAATAAAATCTTGCCCCAGCTGGAAGCCATCAATGTAGATGCCAGATTTCTTCCTGAAGCTATTGGGCTCTGGGGAAGACACATATGCATCAGGACCCCACTCTAGTTTTGGATCATAAAATAAGGCAGCTCATTCCACGTGGGGAGTACCAACCCCTTATATTTTCATGTGATCTGACACCGTACGTGTGAGATATTTGAAGGTGATGAGCATGAAACTGAAAGCCCGGGTGACGCAGCATGCTGCTCTCCAGCACTCTGTCCCAGCCAGTCCCCATAGGTGACATCCTGCACCTTGCGTAGTTTCATTCACCTCATCTCAGAGCCTTGGTAGGAGCGGCAAAATCATCTCAATTTGCTCATTTGTTGGACCTTCTGTGACATCCCTCCTCACAAATTAAGACCTTATGTTTCCCAATAAAACATCGCTTTGCCTTTATGGGCTGTCATCCAAAACATCCAAAATTACCAGCACATACCCAGCGGTCGTACCTTTCCAGGTGTCCACTGGCCTGGCCCACAAGCAGGCTTCGCACTTACCATTCCCAAGCTCCCAGGAGATGTTGTACCTCCGCGAGGCGCAGTAGTCCAGCAGTGCCCGGGCATTTGAGCTGTCCCACTGCAAGCCATCTTTCCGCAGCAAGGCGTTGAGCCCAAAGATCAGGTGAAACCCCGAGCAGTTTGCAAAGCTGTAGAGAATATCAAGCGTATTTCCTGTGCAGAGGAAAAAGGGAGGATGTTTACCTCAAGGTTACGGCGTGCTAGTTGAGCTTCAGCCAAGTGACAATCTTTTCTGCCTGTATGTATTTATTTAGCCTGATGCTACAGATGTGCCAAGCTCTCCCAGCTGGAGAGCCCAGACCTTACTACACACCATCCTGCCCGACCTTGAGATCCTCCCAACTCCTGCAGCAGATGAATACTATTAGGTATGAGGTGGCAGACAGTAGAAAAAGATTCTTAGAAACATTTCACCCACCTACTTAGAAAATATTCATTTTCAGTGGTTTCAGCTCCTAACAGCCTACAACCCTTTTACCACGGGGCAGACACTTGCAGTCCCCTGGTTATAAACCCTAGCAGAAAACTCCATTGAAGTCTTACTTGTAATGGTGGTGTTTTTGTGATTTTTCCAGTTTTGCTCCGCAAGGATCAGCTTCTCCTGGCTGGGCCACTGGGACAGCAGCAGCTTCTCAACAGCAGCAAATGCAGGCCTCGAGCCACAAGCCTCTGTAGGGCAAAAGAAGGTTGATAGCAATTAAGTCCTTGTCTTCACGGCCAGGGTCCAGCGTGCAAAGGGCTGCATCCCTCAGGAGGAAGAACAACTGTTGGGTGCCCGGCTGAGAGCCACTCATGCGCTTCTGTAAAATGCAACCCTACTTTCACAATGTTAACCACATAGAAAAAGAGGGCTGGCTTGATGCATAATTATATATTATAGATATATAATATGTATATTTCACAATTTAAGGTGATGAAGATGGGGGTGTGTGGGAAGACTCTACTGAGCTTCTGGAGGCTGGTATCATGGCAGTCACATTCCAGTAAACTATTTTAGCTGGAGCACCATCCAGAAACCCTTGTTCCAGCGAACTGACAAAGCGTGGGCTGTGGTGCCCGAGGAGCAGATAAGCCACCCCGGCATGCAGCGGTATGGCAGGGTTCGTGGCCCGCTTTGCTGTGGGCAGATATTGGGCCATGCTTCCTGCGCTGCCCATCTCATGCAGGGGAAAGCACTGACGGAAATGCTGGCAGGAGTCATAAGACACTTTTTCTTCCAAGCTCATGGTTTTTCTCGGCATGCAAACAAGGAACAAGCCATAACCAGATAGGAAGGCACGATCTGGAGTCAGTTATCCAGAGGTCAGCAGAGCGGTATGGGGGGAAAAGTACCACTTAACTCTAAAACTGAGCATCTCCAGTTGTACAGTGATGGATGATTGCACTGTTGTGTTATGTACCGCAGGAATAGGTGGGAATTTTTTCATCTGAAACGTGTCTGGAAAGGTTTATGTGCTTTTGCTAGGTTCAAAGAGGAAATGGACTTCAATGCAGTGGGAAACCTTGTGCACCAGGACCAAGCTCGAGCAGTTAGCAGTGGTCTGGTGGGTTTGCAGTTGCTGTGTCGAAGCAACAGGAAGGCAAGGCCGCGCCCCCAGCCTAACTCTGGCTTTGGCCAAGATAGAGAAAATGGACACTCTGTTCTCATCAGATTATTTCTTCCATCCATTACTTAATTTTCATAATGAAACCACAACTTTCGAGCTGACCTTGACTGCCTCCCAGGCAGCGGGGGAGCTCCCAAGGCTGCTGTGGGGATCACAGGGCAGCAAAGGGAGAGTCCCAGTGGATGCCAGGGTGGACATGAGGGCCCCTGCGCCCTTCCTCACTTTCCTGTGGCTGGCACAGCTCCTCCTCTGGACTGTGCTGAAGGTCCACAGATCTCTTCTCCATGGAAGAACGCAATGCTGACCCCATGGAGGATTCCCAGCATTGCCACCACGCCCTTGCAGCAGTCCCAAGCTGCATCAAAGCCACCTCCTAAACCCAGGATGGTTTCAAGTCTAACACGTTGATGACCATTTTACCTTGCTGGGCCTGAAGTTTCCAGAGGATTTTTTCTTCCAAAGTTGAATCTTTGTTGGGATCAAAGATAAGAAAATCTGTCTCGGTGCCGCCAAACCTCAGGAAGCCTGGGGACAGGGCCGTCGCCAGGGCACGCAGCTTGGGATTGCTGAGGAAGGGACGTCAAGAAACAGAAGAAACACTGTGTTCATGCAGACTGTGTCTTTGGTGTAGAGGCTAAACATGGCAAGTACTTAGAGGAACACACTGCAGTAGGTGACCTGGGGCTACCCAGTAGCCTCAGGGGACTCCTGACCCCTTCATGGACCTGCGCCCCAGCCTTCTGCACTGTGCAAGAGGGAGACGTGCTGCAGGGAACATGCTCACGGACAGGGAGTCAAAGTAAGGTGGTACTTCAAAACAGGTCTTTTTTTGTCCTGAGCATCCTTCTCTCCTAGATTTTTTTGGTTTTGTTTATATAAACTAACATACCAGTTCCATGAGAAGGTGAATGTAAAACTCAAAAAAAAAAAAAAAAAAGCATTTAGCTTTACCAAATATAAAATAACATTTTAGCTCTGCTTCTGCAACTTGCATACACCCCACGCAGGATGTGAGGCACTGACACCCGGCCTTCACTGGGGGAAACCGCGAGGCATCAGGGACGCCGGGCGCACAAGCACTATCTGCTCAGTGATGAAACACAGCAGATAAGAGGCCACCAAGTACTTCCCGCTCCTCGTGGCAGTGGGGCTGGCCCCTTACTGAACCCCAAGGTGTGCAGCTGGGGCTGGAGGATGGAGACCTGAGCACTTCCCAATAAAGCTGGTGTCAGCTTTTCTCTCACCTTGGTGAGGAGGAAAAGATGAAAGTGGTGGGAGGAGGGAAATCAGACTGGAGAAATACCATGGGGCTGAAAAATGGGATCAGACAGTGAAAAGGAATGAATTAAGATATCTTCCAAAAAAGGCAGAACAAAAAGTAATACAGTACAAAAAAAAAAAAAAAAAAAAAAAAAAAAAAAAACAGAGCAAAATCAGGGAAGAAAAAGCAAGAGAGGTCAGAGCCAAAAGAACAGGCAGGGAACACCATCACTTGGCAGTCCAGAGTTGTTCAGTGTTACCCAATGGGGGGGAAAAAAAGGCTTCATTTTTAGGACCTCTCGATTCAGCTTTGATGGTGACAGACCTTCCTCAGCATTTATTTGACTTTATGTTGACAGTGCCCCGGCAAATGTCTGCAAAGCTGCCCCAGGACTCAGAGTATTTCTCCCTCGCGGAGCGGCAGGGCTAGCAGCCCCCAGGCCCACCACAGGTAGCCCCTCCCCTTGGCAGTTTACTTCTTTTTTTTTCCGCTTCCAAAGCAGCTCCTCTCCCAAGCTGAACCCCGTCCTGCTTCCAGCGAGCTGCGCTTTCCCTCCATCCACCCAGCCCTGCCACCCGCTCCCGGAGAACAACGAAACGGGGCCGCTCGCACCCGCGGCAGGTACCTCCTTGCCGCCCCGGGGGCATGGAATTAGTGAATCCCGAAGCAGAGAGGATCCAGCAGCCTCCCCCGGCCGCAGCTCCAGGGATGGGGTCTTCCCGTTCCCCCCAGCTCCCTCCCCCTGCCCGGGGGAGCACACCGGGCAGCAGCGCCTTTGCCGACTCCCCGCCGGGATGCCCGGGGTCCCTTCCCCGCGGCTGCGGACATCTCTGCCTGCCGGGGACCTCGCCCCGGCTCGGGAGGATCCCTCTGCCCCCACCCCCCCCATCCCTCCGGGGCCCCTTTTTCCTTTGCCCAAAGCGGGAGGGAGGCGGCTCACCTGAGCAAGGCGACATAGCGCGGGTCCCGGGCCAGGCTGGCATCCAGGGTGAGGGAGAGGAAAGCCGGGCTCACCTCCCCGCGGGGGCTGCCCCGCAGCCCCAGACGCAGCACGGCCGCCCGCCGACCCTCCGCCAGCGCCAGCAGCAGCGGCAGCAGCGGCAGCAGCATCCTCCCCTCCCGGCCCGCCGCGCCGCTCCGGAGGTACTACCCCCGCGGAGGGCGGGCCTGGCACCCGGGGATGGGGGTGCAGCCCTCCGCTCCCCGCCGGGAAGGATAGGGGCGTCGTGAGCAGCCAGCGCCGAGACTCCCCTTATCCTCTGAAAGGGGCTGCGGGCCACAATAGCATCCTTGAAGTGCAGCCCTGTTCTTCGAGCCCCACCGCCGTGCGGTGTCTCAAACCAGCGCTGACACCTGAAGCCCGGGGTTCCTCTCCCAGCAGCCTCAACCATTACAAAATGAACCTGGGTGTCAAGCTGGTTCCTCACCTGCTCAGACCTTTGCAGCAACGCAGCACACTGCAGCCGACCAGCCGGCTTCTACAGCTTTCCGCCTTGCCTGTGCAACCCTGGGCCGCTGCATGCAAAAACGATGGGCTGGAAAGTCGCTGCACACTGAACACTGCTACTGCTGCTGCTCAGATGAGATGTCAGCCTGCCATCCCAGCCACGGGCCTCCACTGCGGGAAACTGAGTCACATCAGCACGCAGCGCACCTGTGACAATGCCACTTGGTGAGCTTGCTGCCTCAGGCTGAAACCCACCTTCCCCATGCTGCAACACTGTTGCAGCAAGGGTACTTCTTAATTACAGCAAACATGCAACTTAGAATTTGTTGCTGTTACAAAAAAGGACTCAAGCATGCTCTGGGTCTGCCCCCGCGGTGCTCCCTGCGGAGTCCAGCTTGTGGTGAAACTCCTTCTTCTTTGGCAACACCTAGCCTTGCCAGGGAGCCCTGTCGGGAACAAGCCAGCTGCAGCCACAGGGCAGGTATTGCTTCATATGCACACTATTGAAACATTTGCAGAGTTTTTAAAAAATGACACTTAATTCACCATTACTTTTCCCATCTGCATCAGTTCATCCTGAAGCATCCACGTTTCTTACTAAGTTTGTTTTCAAAACGGTTGCCTGCTGGAACACACTGCAAATTGTCCAGTCCTTATCTGTTACTTTATTGGGGTGCAGTGCTTCCCACGCTCACTGAAGTCGGGGCATTAATCAGTGTAGCTCAAGCGCTCGCCTGCCTGGCCCTTCCTGTTCCCGCTTGCTCTACATTTTTGTACTATTGAGTAACTCACCACCAGGACGAGAAGAACTAGACCAAATTAACTCTGTTTTTGATAAACACATCCATGGCTCTGCCAGAAAGGAAACATCAGTTACACTCCTGACTGTCTCAGTATCTTAGTCAGTGTGACATTTCCTATTTCAGGGGTACACCACCAATTATATGCCTACGCCTGCAGGAAGGGCTGGGGTGACTGTCTGCCAGAGGAATAATTCATCTATCAGCAGGTGACTGGAGCACCCCACAAACTACCTGACCCCACGAGTGAACCAAGGATTTAAGAATGCAGCTCAGGGTGTGACAAATCATTGCTGCGAACCAGGTTAAAGTCATTACTACAGGTACAGAAAATGTTAATAGCCATCAGCTGAGATACAGCCTGCACACAATTTTTTTCTGTTGGAATTCACTACTTCTCCCTTAATTTCCTCAATGTGCATCTTTGGACAGAGGCACTTTGTGTCACTTGCCACCGTGCTGTATTTCTCATGGCAGAGACACAAGGTATGTATTTCAAATGATCAGTGCTACATTTTGGATTCAATCGTGGTATGCAGATGTGGGTATGAAAGGTGTAGCATGTGTTGTGCTTTTAGCAGCCCGCAAAACCTTGTAGCTGGAAAATAATGCCTTCCAGCATTACTATCTGGAAGAGCTACAGGTATTAAATGGGAATTAGTAGCTTTTGCCTGGGCATTTTTCACATTCTATTATACCCATTTTTAAATATTGCGAAGTAGGGGAGATCAACACAGAGGTATTTGGACTCTCATGGAAATAAGGGCAGAATTTGAGTGATGGCCTGTGAGCTACAAGGGGACAGCATAAGAACCAGAATGAGGCTTAAACCCACTTGCGTGTTGTTTGAAGCCAGCTCCATAGCAGCACCCCAGCCCGCTTCCTTGCTCCGCAGAAAGCCTCGCCCCTGCCTCGTGGTGCTCAAATGCTTTGGTCATGCAGCTCCTATCCCGCAGTTCTGCTTCTCCCACACCAGCGATACCGTTAGTGGACACACTGTGCCCACTAGGCTTTTACAACTAGGAAGAACTCAAAACTTTCCAGGAATTCCAACAGCAGCAGCACCATGCTATTGCTAACAGCGACCCCACTGCTGTTCCTGGGCAAGAACCAAGAGCTGATATATCTATCTATATATCTATATCTATCTCAGTGCTTTATCTGTGCATATTAAGGGAATTCATAAGGGATTGTTGTTGTCTGTACAAAAGGCAAACAAATCTTGTGACACAGCAGTGTTTGGGTGGATGAACAGAGCTGATCCATGTCAGAGTAGCACCTAATCTATGCTTCTGTATAAGAAGCCTCAGGAAGGTGAAATTAAGACTAAGCTGATGCCAAGAAAGCCTGGAAACTGTAAAAACTAAGAGATGCCTATCAAGGTGTTTTTGTAAGCTATCCTTACTCCCTGCCCCCAAACCCCGAGCCAGACCTTGTCCAGGCACACCAAACCATTTCTGAACCCATCTGGTTATGAGACTCTTGGATGGCACACGCTCTGTGTATTCAGAGATGGAAATGACACTTTGGGTCTAGTTTTTAACAGTTCTTTTTGATGTACATGCATCTTTATAGGTATTGCTAGAAGACTTTGATTCCACTGAGTCTGCAGCTGACAAACTCAGCTACCGCAGGAGCTGCTGAGCTCCAGCACACTAAACAGAGCACCACGAAATTACTCAGCCTCCCTTCTAATCAAATCAAAGCTTTTAAGTGCTAATATTTGGCTCTCATTATAACCGATACTCAGTGCTGGCCCACCATGCTGAAAGAGGCGAAATGAAGCTTTAAATGCAAAGACAAAGTTGAAAGCTGCCTAGGCAGGGCTAGGTCACATGGGAGCGGCTTTCCAGAACACAGGAACACAATAGGTCTCGTCGCACAATGAAAATTAACAGCTAAACATTAACCTAAGCCTGACCCTATTACCAGCCCTTCCAGAGAGAGAGTTTTCAGTAAGTTACACACAGGGATTCCTGAAAGTACAGAATTATGCACTTGGGGGAGGAAGGGAAGGGAATTGCACAAACACAAGAACTGTATACTCTTTTTCTCTCTCTCATCTCCACCCACCCAGAGGAAAAGCCCAGTTAAGAAAGCTTTGTGTTAAAAGCATTTAATCACACGTTAATACATACTGTAGAAAGAAAAAACAATGTGAAAGATGTGTACTGCCTTGCTTGGTGAGTTTGATTTCAGAAAAATGAGACAAGCTACATATAGGAAAGTTTTAGGGCAAATCATTGTAGTTTCATTCATTTAACTTCTGATGTTATCAAAGGTCACAGAGAAAGCCTTGGGGGAGTTGCACTCATCCATCTGGCAAAGCACAGCCTGTATAAACAGAGCAGCAGAGACAGCAAACGTTAACCTCATTTTCTTTTCAAACCAGCTTCACGCAGATCTGAAACCAGCCACTTGTTTCAAACCTGCTTTTGCGACCATTTCCAAAGGGGCTCCAGCATTTGTAGGGAATACTTGACTTCATTCCTAAACATGCATCTCATCAAAACCCGACCTTGCAACAGCGCTGGTGTGTGATGTATGGTGATGTACAGTGTGAGGATGGGCAGTTAGCAACCCAACAACCAATAATTTTTTCCTGCTGTTCCCCTCTGCAATCCAAAAATAAAAAATTTTTTTTTTTAAGTTAGCATACAGGTACAAATATCACAAAGTATTGTGACAGAGCTTAATGGCTCATTAACTACTCCTGTAAGTAATTAACGGATTATTTCCACAACATCAGTTATTGCAATAACTCAGTACTCAGAAGAATTTTACAGTAATTTGGTCTCCCCCCCCCTAAAATCCATGCAAGACTGTTTCAAACTTTGGAGGAACACCGTCAAGCACCAATAAACCTTTAGAGCAACTGGTTAAGCCTTAAAGGCATCTCTGAAGTTTTCTTACATACATGCTACATGGAGATGTACTCACATTTATGCTGGACTGAGCATCATCTATCTTTTGAAGATAACACAAATAAACGAATAGAGAATTTCATTTTATTTATCATTCAGTCAAAAATATATCCCAATTAAAAGGGCAAGGCATTAAGAGACAGTTAAACTCAAGTCATGGCAAATATTGCTTCTGTACTTTAGTGCCAGTTATACCTTATTGTTAGAACCAACTTATGTTCTCGTTTCTAAAACCATTTGTGCCTTAGGCACTTAAGTATCCGTAACAGGATTCCCCTGGGGGCGCTGAATCTAGCGGTGGAAATGAATCATGCTGCCTCTGAAAAGTGCTGTTTTTAAATTCTTGACCTGGTTTAACACTGAATGCACTCAAACATTTCACTTATCCAAATTTTGTAAGCAACTATGAAGTATCATAATTACGGTCTTAAGAGGCATGTTTCTGCTAAATGAAGGCTTATAAAGATTTTATTCAATTGCTACCTATTATTTCTCTAATGCAACAACAAAATGAGCAGTAAAATACTAGCCTTTTCATCAGTTTTTCACCATAACCCCTTTCAGTCAAGTGTCAACTTCTAACCACCCCACTGGATTTAAAATCATTCCTGTTTTATCTCTAGAATCCCAGCACAATTAACCTAATCTGAATAAAAAAGACACTTTAACTAAGGTTATCTTGCTTTTGCTTTACTGAGAAGGGACACCTGATTTTACATAGAAATGTCACATTTAAGTGTGTCACTGTACTGGCTACCATAATTTAATCCAGCAGTCTGTCACAGCTTTCATGTTTTTCTTCATGTGCAGTGCTCTAACATTATCACGTACCACATATCAGCTTTGAAAAGGGGTTTACTGTACCACAGCTGAGGAAGTTCCGGGTATCTTCAAAAATACTTTCACAAAGCCTTAGTTTTTGCTGGAGTATATATGGTTCAAATACCTTAACATATCCTAACTAGTGTGACTGACTCATGTCATGTCATCTCGGAACTTAATACCACTTCTCAAAAATCAGTTCTTCAAAACTTTGTCTTTATTAGTCTTCATACTTAAGCAAGAAATTTAAAAACATTGAAAAAAACTGTAAACTGTCTGTTTGGAAGACTGCTACAGAAACATCCTGAAAGAATTCTATCTCAGGGAATTGCTAGGGGCTGAATATGAATTTAATCTCTGCATCTATTAATAACAAGGCTTAAACTAGGCATCATTTACAATTTCTTCCAGAACTCTGGGACAACTCCTTTGTTATGAATTGCAACTCTATTTCTCTCCTTCCATTAGCTACACCTAGAGTACAGAGATTCCTGCAAGTAGGAATTTTGGAGTAGCTCACTCAAGCGTCCTAAAGGGAATATCCAATGTAAAGGCATTAGTTGTCAGCTATGAACCTAAGCTCTAGGCAGAAGTACACACCAGGCAGTTAGTCCAGTCCCCAAAGCACTCCTAGGGCTATGTCTAAAAACAGGAATGAATTAAGATCGCATCTTTTGATTCTAGCCTATTGTTCAAGAGGTTCATAATCAAAACCTTCAAATGAAGTCAACTCTCCCAGAAACATTCTGAACGCAGAACTCACACAAAATTGAGGTATACAAAAGACATTAAATATTTATTATAATTGCAGCAGCTTTACACAGGAAAGTTAAAAATTTAAAAATATCCCAATTTTTTTATTCATGATTTTTCTTCATGACAGTTGGTCAGTAGGTCCCTGGGATATCTGTAGGCACCTTTAAGAGTTCTTCAACTTCTTCTTGTAAAGCCTCAGCTTTTTCACTCAGCAGCATCTATAACAGAAAAAAAACCCCAAACATTAGAAAATGAATACAACCATTAGCTTTAACTGTTCTACAGGTTAAAACACCAATGTTTCCTTCCAAACTTGCATCTAGTCTGTAAAAGAATTGCTGCTGCTGCTCACAGGACCACTGTACCTTTGCCTCAAAGGACATTTTCACAAGTACTACCACCACCACTGTTTACTGATTAGTGTATACCCATACGAAAAACACTCACAGAACAATTTATACAGTACACAGCTGGTTTCCTCAGTTCTGTCATCACATAATAAACAAAATTTAACAAACAAAGCAGTTTTATCTAGAACTGCGTCCTGGTTTCAGCTGAGAGAGTTAATTTTCTTTCTACTGGTTGCTGTGTTTTCAGATTTGGTATGAAAGGAATGTCAATAATGCATACTGTTTTAGTTGTTGCTAAGTGATGTCAAAAAAAGTCAAGGACTTTTTTCAGCTTCCCACAGCAGCTGAGAAGGAGCACAGACAGAACAACAGAATGGCCAATGGAATATTCCATACCATTGATGCCATGCTCAGTATATAAATGGGGACCGGAGTGGGGTGGGTAGTGGGATCTGCGATCTCTGCTTGGTTGGGCTGAGCAATGTATTCACTGGGCAGTGAGAGTGAATTGTGTCTTGTATATTCTTTTATCATTATTATTATTTTCCTTTTCCATTATTGTTCTATTAAACTGTCTAACTCAACCGACGAGGGTGGGCTATTTTTCCCTTTCCCCTCCTTTTCTCCTTCTTGTCTCTACCCTTCTGGAAAGAGAAGGGGGGTGAGTGTGAAGCTTCACGGTCCTAGTTCCTGGCTGGGGTTAAACCATGACAAACTTAACAAGAGCATTTTTAACCTTAAGCATTATTTTCCATGTTGGAATAAACATTTGTAAGTTGTGCCTGCCAAGTTGCCAATTTCTTGCTTTATACAAAATTTCTTACTGCAGCACTTTACATCAAACATATAGGACCCCAGATATTAGTAACTTTTTAATCTACTGCACTAACTGTTTGTAGCTGGCAGTTGGAATATAGCAGTATAACTATTGCACGTGTAGCATAACACATGCAAGCACTCCTAACTTCTCAGAGAAAACTCCATCAGTTTAATATCTGAGCAGGACAGAAAGCTAGATTGCTGGATAGCACTGATGTAGATGAGGAGTCTGCATATATCCCTTTCTTTTAGCTCACACAGCAGCAAATAAAGCAGTAAGGAGCCTACTACAACATTAAATGGCCATGGTCTTTCAAGTGCATAAACCCCAAAGTTAGTACTTGTACTCTATGAGAATATACAAACCAAGACTTTGTTATTGACTACATCATTTTTACACCAACCACCCATTCATTTATTCTAGGTATTCCCTTACTTTACCGAA
Organism: Dromas ardeola; assembly: GCA_013398915.1. NCBI lineage: Eukaryota > Metazoa > Chordata > Aves > Charadriiformes > Dromadidae > Dromas > Dromas ardeola. The sequence continues at coordinate 212,697 of VYZM01007447.1, forward strand.
AGCTTGCTATTTTAGCAGAATTAAACATGAAGCCAATGCCACTGCAACAGCAGATGATTAATGGAGATTCAGGACAGAAAATACAACCACTTGATAAATAAAGTACTTTCTGTATTTTTTGTTTAGGCACAACTCCATGTTTGTTGCAGATCCTTTCCCTTGGATTATTTATGTGTGCTTAAGGCACTTAGTGTGCTTTAGAAGCAGATATTAAGTGAAGGCCCTTCTCATAATGCATGTTCAAAATGGAAAACAATTAGAAAGGAAAGAATAACAGGGCATGACAAAAGCAATCTAAACAGGTGAGGTTAATGCAATATGTTGGCTTCCATTTCTACAGTCCTGAAAAACCTGTTCTTTTATCACAACTACCACGAGAATTTCGGTAAGGTAAGTCCTGAGATATTGCCAGAATCGAACATATTCAATTATGACTCAAGGAGTTCAAGGTAGTCATTTAATTCCTGCACTTCATCAGACAAGCTGTCAAACATTTTTGCCCTTTCCTCCCCCTCTGAATAAAACCCCAATTTTCCACTCTTGTATATAAAAAACTGTTTTAAGAAAAGTTTAAGTTTGACTGTCATTCAGGAGTACGAAGGTCAGCAATCGCTCAATTCATTACTCTTAACCATCTTTAAATAGATGATATTGTAAAGAAAATATTTCAATATATTCTTAACACATTGTGTCTGGATCACAAATATCCAACTAGTGCCTTTACTAGAAAACTAAATCCTTCACTTCATTCAAACATCCACTTTTGATATATGGAAGTTCTGAAACAGGTTTTTATAACTTTGTTTCTAACTTACCTTCGCAGATGAAACGATCTGTTTGGCTTGACGTAGTGACAAGTGCTCAATCATCTTGACCAGAGTTTCTGGATTTGCATTAGCCAAGTGTGCTAAAGTTTTGTACCCCGCATTATAAAGCTGTTTCGCTCGTGCCTGCAAGTCCAAAACTGTGTTAGACTACTAGAACCAGCAATAAGAATTACCGTTAAGTGCCAATCTCTGCACCAACCTCAAACGTTACATCTTTGCATGATTCCAATTCTCTTTATCTTTCTAAGAACATGAACACTCACAGAGAATCTCCACTCCCCCAATATACAGCTTTACCCAAGATCACTAAAGATTTACCTCCCCATACATTCTTACCCAGCTCTTAGGAACCCATTCGTCATTATTTTCTCCGAGCCTAGATAACACTGACCCTGCCACCGTCTTCTGTTATGTTTTCTGCATTCACTGTCACTGACAGGAATGACTGTCTCACATTCTTTGGAGATGTCTAAGTGAAAGAAGGGCTGATTTTATCAGATTTTTTTCCCCACAGAATTTTCACAGAACAGAGCTTTCACAAAATTCCAGAAAAGACTACACTTTCCTGTTTTGAGCTTATAAATATTTTTCACTTTCGTATCACAGTAACAGGGTGTGCATTATCTGCTTCTCTTAACTTGGTGTGATCCTGTTGCTATGTAAGGTAGTCAAGCAGTATTTGCTTAGCAGAGGGTCTCTGGGCAAACATTTCTTTTGCAAAACAAATATTGCTAGAACTTTACAAAGTTTAAATTAAAATGCATTTCTACACTAGTAGTGGAGGGTAATTTAGTATACCCAAGGCTTTAGTATCCTGAGTTATGAAATAATACCCATTTGATGAACAAGTGTTACAGCTCCAAACATTTGGTCAATTACTTTTTGTTTCATTCCCCTCACCTCTTTTAAAGACAGCAAGGAATAGAAAAACATTCATTTGACAGCATACATAGATACCTAGCATCCAACAGGTAACAGCTTACAATATATTATCTTCCTCCACAGTAAATGAGGATTTTGCATGTTCATTGATGTGAAGCAGGTGTCACTAATTTCACTAAAAATAACCACTAATTGCCAGCAAATATTTTCTGTGCTCTATTTGGCTGTTATATGCACACTATGACTGATGATGCAAAAATCTTTCCCCACTAATGACTTAAATCTCATGAAAAGGTTTTAGATTGCTCTTTGAGAACTGTGTAAGTAAATGTGCAGAAAATAATTTTCTCTTTCACTACACTAACCTTAAGATTGATTTTATCATTTCCTCCACATAAATCTAAGCAAATCACATATGTTCAACATGACAGTCTACCTGCTACAAGCATCAGCTGTCCGTATAGTTTTAACTCCAGTGCAGAAGTACCTTGGTGATAGCAGTAATTTTGAAAGCTACCTTTAAAATACAACTTCAGCAGAATCGCGCTGTCCAGGCTGGTTTTGCCCTTACACAGAAATGCTCCCATATGGAGTGAGCCATGAAAAAAAAGACTATTTACCTTTTGCATCCAATTCAGAAAATTTGATATATACCAAAAAAACCCCATTAGGGTCTAAGTCTTCATCCTTATTTAGCTTCTCAGAATAAAACCTTACTGCCACTAAATTCAATGGTTTGCTGGCAAACTGATTCTACAATAGGCTGGACAGGCAACTTAGATCATTTTCCAAAGAGGTCCAGTGATTACTTATAACCTTGCACTGAAGCCCAAAAAGATTTTCTACTTTAATAGGAGTCTTCAATAAGTTTCTTATTTAAAATACACGCAGCACTGCAAGTGATTGTAAAAGCCTAAGTTCCCAATAGGACTTCACATATTTCTGTGAGGATCTTATAACTTAACTAAATATGTAAATTCTTATTCCTCTTCACTCCCATGAACTGAAGAATGCGTACCACAAAAGAAACCTGGACTCTGTTTTCCAACTGAATATACAAAAAAATTATTGTCCAAATAGAGCATTTTCACTGTTGCAGTGGTAGCAGCCAGAAGAAAAACATCCAGCCCACGTTTCCTCAACAAACCACTTTTTCCCCAACCTCCAGGACTGTTGTGGGATATCTGCGCTATGCCAAATTCTCAACAAAAAACTAGCTCGGTCTTCTAGATATACTTGAAAGGCACAGCAACATTTAGCATACAAGTTTACATTGAAAAAAATCTCAGAAAGTCAGGTTTACTGACCTCTAGAACCCCTGCTACCTCCATCAGAGGGACAAGTTCTGTCTTAACACAGTATGTCAACTGCTTGGTAAGTTCTGTCAGCAAGGCTTTATAAACCCAGAATTCTTCCAATTCCTGCGGAGACAATTATCACTAAAAATCAGATCCCAAGTTCTATATTTGGGGGGGAGGGGGTATGGCTGATAAGAGCTCTACTATGGCAACAAGCATATATTTGGCTTTTAGACAGGGGAAACACTATTATTTCTAGTTATCCTTTCAGCTACTTGCTAAGTTGTATTCAGCGCTCTCCAGCTGAAGAGCCCAAAGTTGGTGCAGTTCTGAAGGATAAGCAATGCATTATTTCAATAAAGGGGAAAAAAGCCCAAGAGAACAAGCCCAGTTAGCTGTTTTCCTGAGATGACATTCCACAACCAGATGGCCTTATTTCCAAGAGAAAGGTAAAACTGTAAATTATTTCACCAACAGCACTAACATTGATCAATGATGCCCTGTACAGTTTGTGTATTTTCACATTCTCAATGCATAAAGCTTATTTTTAATACAAGAAATATCACTGTACCAGCACGCTTTTCTGAGCGGGAAGAAATTTTGAACCGAAAAGGTGAAAAAACACATTTTTGCACAGGAAAGGTGAAATACAATACCTGTGTTCAGTTCTAACATTAAAGAACAAAACTCCAGATCTTGTAAAACCAGTCCCAAAGAATTTAATGGAATTCATTTAACACACTACCTCACAGAAGTGTAGAACACAGGAGGTGAATGAGGCAGCAGAATTAAGGAGATTTTGCACATATCCTCGGGACATATTAAATTTCTCTGAAACACTCCATATATTGGTCTCTTTCAGTAGGGTATAAAGGACAAATGACAGGTAGAGCCTGTTTACCACAGCACTGTCCACATTCTAGGAATAAAGCAAGTCAGAGTTCAGAGACAATATCACATTCAAGATATTGTTAGTGCTACAAAGAAATTATTTTCATCTCTACTTCTTCACATCTCTAAAACATGTCTATATTATACCTGAAGACATTAAACAACACTAAGAAAACCAACCAATGGTAAAAGAACCTTAATAAGTAGAACAGTAACAAAGAACACTAGCAGAAAAAAAAAAATCTAGAATTTGTAAATAATAAATGAAATGACTAAACTGTCATCTTAGGTATGAGAAATCTCCAGCCTACCTTTCTGATGGCTTGACCAGAAGCCTTTTTTGTAATAAAGCTTTCAGGTACTCCCACAATATCCGCTACTTTTTGCTCTGCTGCACTTAACTGGTTGAACTAAAATAAGATTGACTACAGTCAAGATTACTTATTAACAACTCATTAATAGTTACAAGTGTTACAAATCAGAAGAGCTGCAGACAATGTGAATATGCTCTATCCAGCTATAAAAAAGTAATTCACATCTAATTTACATAATACTGATACCACCTGCAGACAATTTGCTTTGCCTTTTCCTCCATGAAAGACAAGCTTTCATTCTTTTTCACCTTGAACTCCACTGGTGTTCTGCTGATAAGCTTCTGGTGTGCATACATACGAAACTTTTCTTTTATAAATGTATAGCCTACTCTAGTATAAAGGTGCACACACTTTCCTCACAACCCTTGGTAAAAATGTCTACTTGTACATTTAAGATTCAAGATGAACAGGTTAAAAACCTCTGGAGAACTAAGTCACTTCTAAGTGCTCAAATATTTTTTTTCAAGAAATGTCATCAATGTTAAAGTATTTCCTGGATTTAAGGTCTTCACCAAATGGTGATCAGAGGCTGTTCTCCAAACTTAATTGCTCTGCAGACTCCATGATAGTTTTATAAAGAATTTTCAGATATTTGTTCTCTTATTATTGTAGAAAACACAAGTCTATTACTCAAAGTGAAACAGTGTTTTTCAATATCTCCATGTAGTACTTAGTCACTACACTAGTACTATAGTCACTAGACACAGATCTGCAGTTTCTTTGCCTACTTGTTTGAATTATCCATCTCTGAATGCCACATTTAAACAAAATCAAATAGATTTTAGTGCTACCCCTAGTATATAACACTTTACAGAAAAGGGAGTAGTGAATTATGGGTGGATCTTACACAGTGTGCAAGACTAGGAAAAGGGCTCTGCTGCTAAGGCTGACATAAGCATAGTAGTCTGTAGCAAGGTATCGGTCACAGTGTAATAGTTGCAATCATGGCTAGAGTTAAGCATTAGACTCAGATATCAAACAAAGATTAAGACTTAACACTCTCTAAATGACATAAAATGAGTGAGCATCAGAAGGTAAATATGGCTTTTGATTAGTTTAATAGTGGTTTTCTTGCAAGACTACAACGATGTGATTATATATAATAGCTTATAGAAACAAGACTCTGGTGATAGCAAGGCTAGTACCAAGGTTAGGGTCAGGATTTGAAGTACTGGCAAAAAGAGATGATTTTCACTCCACTGTTTCCCCCAAAAAGGGTCAAATACTATAGATGCAAAAAAGAACTTTATAGTTTTTATGCAATACAGGAAAGCAATTCTGCTCTGTGACTTGAAATAAAATAGCATATCTTAATTTTGCATCAAATCGTTAACCCACTATCTTTATTTCCTATGTGTAAAAACTTAGCTAAAGTTTAATAAGCAGGATTACTATATGCCCCAATGCATGTTTGCTAGTAAACTCTCACCTGTCTTAAGTATATCATCCAATCTGGGCTACAGTGAGAAGTCATATCATATGGAGTTGCTAGATACAGAAGATGAAGATTGCTCTCAAGAATCAGCCCTTCCAAACCTTTCTTCAATTCTCTGTAAAGAAGGTTGCAGTATGCCAAGTCTATGGACCCTATAATAAGCACACAATGTATAGCAGTTTTAAACAGGCATACAGAGTTAAGTGTAATAGATATTAACATAGAGTCAGTATTTCCTTTATCTTCCACAAAAGCTTGTTATGCTGTCTAAATTGAAGAGAAATAACTGTAACCTGAATAATTACTCTAACCTAACATGAGCAATGAAAAGGAACTGAGGAAAGGCAGTCACCTATGGATTGTCTGTGAATTTCCTTGGCTTTAACGAAATCCTGGAACAATCCTGTAAACTGAAGGAATCTTTCAGAGATTCCTTCTATTCCAATTGCATTCCATACCCCGTACCTTTACACTATGACAGCAAAACAGAACTTTCTGATACTTTCTACTTTATTACAGTTGGTCTACACGTCATATGCTTCCTTTCCCTATTAAGCCTCCCTCTAGGCCAAGCAATCCTGTTCATAACAATGAATTGTAAAATGAGGTCAAGCATCATTTTGATTACAATCACTAAATCAAATCATTAAATCCTTTTTTTGGGGGTACAGTTCTGGTTTTACTCCCATTGTGACCAGTATTATTGTACTTCATTCCCATCATGTTCAGTCATGCAATACTTGTTCATTCCCAATTTCAGTCCAACAGTTGAAATAAAGTTGAAATAAAGATTATAGTAAGAATAAAAAAAAGTCTTACCTTTGTATGCAGCTTTACCCAATGGTGTGATTGTTAGCGTACATTTGGAACTGTGGTCCTTCTCAGATAGTCTTCCTTTTAGAAGTCCTTTTTCTATCAGATTTTCTAGCCCATCTTTAGTTATCTCTGAGAGGCTCTTCTCTCTAGACAGCAGCTGCTGCTGAACACCCAGCAAAGTACTGCACATAAAATTGTCGACTTCCTCATGGGTAACTGCTATCTGCATCAGTTTTGCAAGTGATTAGCATGTTTAAAAGTGTCATTTCACCTAAGACATTTCATAAGCTATATGAAAAACATTTCTGAATAGAACAGTTTGATATCCTGTTAATGCATTTCTATAGAAAAACATGACAACAAATAGAATGATAGTCTATGACGGATCTGATGGGACTGCTCTCCATCTGTTCTATTATTCTAGCTACTGCATCATGGTAATTTGTTTCCACTGTTTGTATTTTGAATCAAGTATCAGAAAGGGAAATATTATTAATACTGTAATATATCATAAAGTACATATAATTTTGACTTTTACACATAAGAAAATTGTCATGTTACATGATTACTTGATAACCGAGTTAAATAAAAGGACTAATCCAATCTTTGTCCTTCTTATCTGATTAGAAGGTGTTCTGAACTTGTAGCCAATGTGTTTAGAAATCTGTTTTTTCTATAGAAACAACAGATAAAATTTTGTTTGCATTCCCAAGCACTTAAGTTACTCACAGAGAAGAGTTAACTGATACCTTCAGTCCAACCAAAGACAACAACAGGCTCTGCATTCCCTTAGTCAACTCCAGCAGAAGATTGCTGTAACAGTTCTCCAAAGGGCTGTTAACTAAATCCTGAACCTAAAAAGAGCAAGAAATACATTAAGTTCAGGGAAAATACCTATGCATTAGTTTTAAATTTTTCAAGATCCTGACACAGATCATTGAGCTTATAAAGAAAATAAGTGTAGATGTCTAAAGTTTACAGTTCCCATCTGAAAACAAACCACATAAAGGGAGTTTATAGGTATTATTACATAAATCAAATACTTGAAACGTTGAGAAGTGAAGAAAAATTAAGTTAAGCAGCTCAGCTCCTCCTGTTTGTCCCACCAGCTTAATCCAACAATTTAAATTACCAATAGCTTTATAAAAATTACCAAGTGTTTGTCTTTTTCTTGCACTATGAGAATACTTTCTCCAGCACTGTCAATCCCAGCTCGACCAGCTCTGCCAATCATTTGTTTATACTGATTCTTCTTCAGGAAGTCATTGGCAACATAAGGAGCTCTTAGAATAACCCTGTAAAGAAGTCTTTAGTAAGTTATGCTTTATATTAAAATTACTAAAGCAGCAATAACATTTTACAAATGCATGCTTTATATATGCCCCTTGCTTAATAACCAATAAAAATCAAATGTACCTGTTTGAACACACGTGCAAATCAACCAGGAAAACATTTAACAATTTAAGGTTTACTGAATGATAAGCCATGTTTATTATGTTTTGCAGAACCTTTGGAACTAGTCATTACATCTACTCAAAGGCCTGAGTTTGGGTGAAAAATTGCTGAGATATAAAATAAACCCTACTAAAAAACATAAGGAACACTGAACATACATCAGTTATGCTAGAAAGACAACACTTGTCTGTATACTTCTTTTCCCCGCTCAGATGCATTATTCCAACATAGCTGCACAGAAAGCTGGACTCTTAGCAAACAGTGTTTCATCATACAGAGTACAGCTGCCACATCATCAGCACTTGTATAAGAAAAGATAACACATTTTTGTTAAAAACTATAGTTTGCGTATAGTTAAAAACTACTATTTTGTGTTCAAACCGTAAAATAAATCCTTTCCAAGGAGATACAATTTAACTACTGTTCTTAGCACAATATCTAAAGAAACCACCATGAATTCCTTATTCTTCTGTATAACATTACTAAAATACTGAAGCATTTCCTCAATTTATTGTAATTTCCTTAATCCATTTAGATAAGTGCTCTTCAGCTATGCATTCTGAGGGACTTGCTACTGATTCACATTTCCTACGTAAAACCTTTGCAGTCTGAGCTGAACACAAAATCCCTTATACTTCCAATTTACTAGTAAAAGCAGAAAAATATTTGAAATAGCACTGATATTCCCAACTTAGAGAATTTTTTTTACAAAGTAAAAATCAATGCAACAATGAAATACGTTTCAGTTACAAACCTTCTAGCTGGCAGGTTGACTCCAGCAGCTAAAGTGGCTGTGCAAGCAAGTAGACACAGGACACCTGTCGAATATCCTTCCTCTATACTTTTTCTTTCATCATTTGTAAGGCCACTATGGTGATAGGCAATACCAAAAGGGATTGTTTGCATCAGAACAGGACAGACACTTCCATTTCCAATATTCTTTAGATTCTTGATAAGATCTTGTTTCTCTTTCTCCCTGTGAGCTTTAAATTCTCTTGGAGGAGGAAAAGCATTTCTTTAGACTTCGATTAATCATTAACTACTTTAAAAAAAATTACTCTTTATTTCAGTTTACTGTCTATTTCTGCTGATTATCTATTCCTCTAACATCTAGGTTGGAGAAATAGTTATTTCCAGTAATATAAAATAGCAATACAAGGGAGATTGATTAAGTTGCAATAGAATCCTTTTCTTATTTGTAGACACAGGTACAGAAGGGATAAAACACTGACTGGGTGTGGGATTGAGTGCACTGAAGAAAGGAAATGGGGCTAGTATCAGCTCGTATTGAAGATTATAGATACATCAAAAATTTTTTCAATTTTGATAGCAAGGGAGAGGTTTTGATTATTTTAATGTAATTTCTTCCTACATAAAATTTATCTTTGATAGATCATTATGAGTTGATCACATCACATTTAAATGAAATCAAACATGCTTTCTTTGCTTTACTAATGAAGCCTGGTTTAGATTTTACAACTTATATTCACAAAGTAGGTATGGAACAGAGATACTTGATCTACTAGTAACATAGATGACCAATACCAGGCTACAGAGAAAATGTTTGTTTTCTGAGCTTGCAGAGACCAGTGCCAAAGGGATACAAGGTTAGATTAATTTAGTGTGCTTTTCCTTTTTTCTTTATTATTTGTCCTCTAATAAGCATTTTTTCAACTGGTTTACTTAAAATATGATTTTTTTTTTTTGGTAAAACATTTCTTTAATGGGCCTTGAGCAGTTTGCTGTCATTTATGCAGTTAGCAACTTTACATGATTCCATATTCAAAGTATTTACTTCTGATCACCAGGGAAAGTCACTTGCAAACTAGTGAAGATTAATCCTAAATTATGGCCAATTGTTCCATATGTAATTAAAAAAATCATGACAGAAACTTACTTCTTGAGGTACTTGCACACCATTGAAGCCACGTTTTCACAGTTCTTTTTAGTGGGACAAAAGATTAGGCAGGAATATTTAGGAATAACTTCAGTAACCAGTGCAATGATGTGGTCAGGATCTGCTTTCTCCAGATTACCAGAATACTATCATAAATGCAGATTGACAAACATTTAAACTTAGAAATTAAGTCATAAATTAAGTATTCAAGATTTTTTTCTCAACCTTCACTAGAATACTCCCATTTGTTTTAACGTAACATAACCCCAAGCAAATGTAGGATAAGCTTTTCTCCCAATCCCTCACTTTAAAGAGTTTACTAGCACACCTAGCTTGAACTGAGGAATACATGCATATAAGAATCAAATACTTTGCTTTCTTCCTTTGACACTTTGATTTCTTTTAGCAACATCATAGTGACATTACCTGTGCTACTGGCAGTGTACCATAACACACATTTTTCTTTTTAAAGGTTGAAATGAATCCCTAATGAGGCACTAATACACCAACAAAAAACAAAAGAGATGTCTTCTTTTAATACCATCTAAGAGTAACCAACCGCTGAGAAAAATCTACCCAAAACCATAAAACATTGGGTATACTCAAACCCATTGCTCTTCACACCTCAAAATATTGAAGAAACCTCTACCTTAAAGAGGGGCAAAGGAGTGAAAATCAAGTAAGCTCTGTAGACAAATCATTGTAAAATAATACATTTCATAACTATAGTTGAAAGAAACTATAAGCACTTCGGTTTTACCTTGAAATTAAGGAGACGTGAAAAAGTAAAACCATTTTCTGTTTTGCTGTCAACTGCATAAATGGTGTCTCCTATCTTTATGTATTCTTTTAATTCTACCTAGGGGGACAGAAGCCATAAACAGAAACTTTAATTAAATCGCCAAGTCTTCTCTAAAGATTAACCTATTACTGATGTACAGCTAATGCTTTTTTTCTAAGCATCACATTTCGTATACATACATACTTGCATGCACGCAAGCACACATTCTATCCTAACAAGAACTTTTTTAAAAGTTGATTGTTTTCATTATTTTCCTTGAGGAAGTATCTAATTAAAACAAAGAACACGACAAACATTGTGTCCCATGAACTATTCATAAATCATCCTGATGATAGCATTCAAGCACCAGTAGTCCAGATTCTAGCTATATCAAATGAACTGTAATGAATTACCACAGTAGCTGTAATTTAGAAATTGGTTTAGTTAAAATGACATAAATGGCTTAAAACAATAATACAAAGGTACTGACATTTGTGCATTTACAAGTGCATAGTGCTATTCATTGTATTGGTATAATTGCAAGCAGTAGCAGGCATTACATTACATTACACTGTGAAATTAAGCACAAAAGCTGTGATGTGATGCTGAGATATGCTATGATTTTAAAGCCAAATATCTTCTTCATAGTTTATGTTATCTTCTATACAGACCGGTCTAAAATTATTAGTATAGTACTCCGCTTGCAGGAACTTCTGCAGGTCTCCAACATTATTTAAAGTTGCGCTCATTCCAATGATTTGCGTATTTTCTGTAAAATGGAAGCTGAGATCAATTTATTGCCATATTCATAATTTTTAAGACTTCTGCATGGGGGAAGGGGTCAATAATTTCATGCTTGCCTGCAACAAACAGTGGGGCAGCACATCAAGGGCAGAGGGATGAAGTCCTAGTAAGGGCTCTCAACTTGTTGCCCTGAGGCATGCCGGGGACGATGCACTGGGACATCCCAAGGGAATCAAGGGGGTTTTGCACAAGAGGGTGACACAGCCAGCCCAGCTGAAGTGCCTCTACATGAATGCACGCAGCTTGGGCAATAAACAGGATGAATTAAGGGCCGCTACGCTGCTGGAAAGCCATGACATAGTAGCTATTACTGAAACTTGGTGGGATGATTCCCATGACTGGAATGTAGGGATAGATGGATACAAGCTCTTTAGGAAGGACAGGCAGGGTAGGAGGGGAGGAGGTGTTGCCCTCTACATCAGTGACCAGCTAGAATCGATGGAGCTCCATATGGGGAAGGACAATGAGCTGGTTGAAAGTGCATGGGTTAAGATTAAAGGGAAGTCAGGGAAGGACGATGTTACAGCAGGGGTGTACTACAGGCCTCCTGACCAGCAGAGCCAAGCAGA
>VYZM01007448.1:5320-63609 GCA_013398915.1 Dromas ardeola
AAAAAAAAAAATCCCTATCATCCTGCTACAGAAGAAAGTTTATAAAAGTTGACAAAAGATAAGACACAGTAAAATGCATCAAATATTTAAGATAAAATAGCAACGATAAGGAAGCAAGGCTCTTGCCAATGTTAACGATCAGTCTCACGACAAAGAGGTGAAATCCCAGGACCTGTATACGGTTGAAAGTCACCTCAACACAGTATTTACTTTCAGGACCACGAGGTTAGCAACTCTTTGGGGGACATTGGACTATGCACCGTGGTGACTGGCCTGGAGGGAACAGGTACTGCCATCGCTGCTACCCAGTCCATAGGTTGTAGGGATTCACCTTTGGATTCCAGCCTCTTCCCTGCCTTCATCCAGAAAGGATGCACCTCCTCGTCACCGCTGGGCACAAACACTCCTCCCATCGCCTCCAGTCAAATCCTAGGCATGAGGCTCACAACCAAGGTTCCTGCAGTACTGCTCTATGGATGTTCTCCATCCCCATTCCTTTATCCTCTTGCATTTTCTATCAAACACATCTGCTTTGGCCAGGCAAGACAGATTATTTCAAATTCCCAACCAAAAGGCAAACGCCTTGCACTTCAACTCTGACATAACCAAAGCTTTGCCAGGTTCTGCTGCAGTCGATACAGCAACCACAAAGCCCGTCCACCTCCCGTAGAGCTGATGCCGATGAAAGCCAACACCAGAAGCTGTTTTTTTCCACCCTTGCTATCATTTTTATCTCCACCACACTAGTTGCAACAAGCCAAGAGAAACCTTTTCTGTTTCCCGCTAAAAAGAGCGGGCTGTATTTTCCTGTCACCCAAAGGACTAACAAAGCTAGGTTTTCCTCCCCAAAAAAAGGCATTACATGTTTTAGAAAAACAAGAAAGAGGTTCACTTAAATGAAAAAAAAAAAAAAAAAGTGAGGATTTTGGTTTTATTTGGGTTTTTTTGAGATTAAAAGGGGGGAAAAAAAAAGTCTTCTCCACACCCTTATTAAAAGTCTTCACAGTCAAGGGAGCAAAGCAGGAATACCTCGCCGGGCAAGCCCAGCTCATGTGGCTGCTGTCACACCTCAACACCGTGTCACGGCCACAGTCCGGCTGGCGACCGGGGCTGTCGCCAGCGCCACATGCCAAGGCCGGGCCACACGCCGCAGCCCCCAGCCAGCCCACGGCCCCAGTGGCACCCCCAGACCAGACCACGGCCATCCCCCTCGCTACCTGCTTGCTGTCCTGCCGGTGCCGCACCAGGCTCACCTCCCCGTAGCTGCCCTTCCCCACGGCTCGGAGAAAGCAGTAGGCGGCCAGGGGCATCCTCCCACCGCCCGGACCCGCTCAGTGCCATAGAGATCGCCGCGGCGCCCTACTGCCATAGAGAGGCCGCGCAGGGCGGACCGCCGCACGTCTCTATGGTGGGGGCGCTTCGCGGCTCTGCGGCGGCCATTTTGGAAGCGGGCGAGGCGGCCATGTTAAGAGTGGGCAGGGAGCCTGAGGGAGGTGTGAGGCAGGCGGTGAGCAGTCGTGGTGAGGCTGGCTTTCCCTCTAGTTAAACAAAGCCGTCTCCTCAAAAACAGTGTCTGACGAGGGTCCTTGGCGTGCTGCTCCGTGTGCTGAGCCCCGGGGAAGGGTGGGCAGAGGGCCACGGTGACAGCCCTGGGGAGAGGTCCCCAACGAGCCCCAGCACCCTGGGGCATGAGGTGTCTGTGGGGGCCTGGCAGAGCACAGCTGCTCTGCAGAGCCATCCTGTCACCTTTGAATGAGGCAGAGAAATGGTTTAAAAAGCTCTAGGCTGGTTTAAAAAGAGCTCCTGGACCTGTCCTCTTCCGTCCCTCGCACAGCTGCCCACCTCAGACTGCAGGAAAAACGAAATACTCCAAATCCTGTAAACTTGACTATTTTATTACCACTCAGCTTTTAACTCCCAGCCCTCAAAGTCTGTGTTTCATGAAAACAGTTAAAAAGATGAAGACAGCTAAAAAGATGAAGAGAGAATTAACGCTGTCAAGATAACAAAGAAAATGAGCCTTGCAGCAGCAGGCTGAATGGGTATCGATTGTGCAAGATGCAAGACCCTGGGAGCTTGGACCAGGGTTTCAGCCGTGAAGATGAATAGGGAAGTATGTAATACGAAGTTTCTGGACTAGTCAGGACACATGTCAAATAACGATACCTAAATTGGGTACCTGAGTGATATGCAGGATTACAGGAGGTAGCTTTTGGAGAGGAGCATAAATGGGTTTAAGAGACTGCAAGCTCCGTTACAACTGCAACAACTACAACTACAACTGCAAACTCTGTTACAACAAATTTAAGTCAGGGACAGCCTTTAAGAAGGTATCAGAAAGATGATGGTTTTCGTTTGGAAAAGAGGTGAGTCTGGAGCAGAGATCAGTCTCAGTTACCTGTGCAGAGATGGCTGTTGAATTTCCGTTTGGAGATACTACATAGAAGAGACATTCTGAAATAGTCTGTAAATTCTGTAACAGTATTTTGTAACAGTATTTGGCAGATTATGCAAATTCAAAATTCAGTATTTGATTTTTTCCAAATGCCTAATGGTTAATCCCACTTTTCACACTGGGTTATTTATTAACACTCAGTAAACAAAGAATTGTATATTTATGTGTATCATTCAGATTGGAACCTTACTTTTTTCCAAAATGGAAAACCATCTTTTGTTTTGTATTTTATTATTGATTCCTGCCTTTGCCTCATCAGACTTTTTGGTAACACATGTCAGAAACATCAAGGTAAGTAATCAGCCATGTATGGGGCTCCCATTCTTCATAGATTAACTTCCTGCCATTTATCAGCATTTATCAGAGAGTTCATACAGTGCTGCCACCAGGAGCTTTGTGTTCTCTGTTACCAGAGAACACAAGGTCAGACCTGGGACTCCGACTAGTTTACCTCTAATCAGCCTCAGTTTTGAGTTAGCTATCTTTCCTATCTCTCCTTTTAAAAGCGTCCCTTTCCTCTGTTTTCCCTGTCATCATCACATAATGGTAAAATGTTTTAGTGGTCATATATTTAAATGTGTAAAACAATTGGTGCTGCCAGGGAACTGACTTTAGCACCTGTAAAGCAATGCAAAATATCAGTGGAAAGATGCCTCCAAGTAGCAAAAAATAGAGATACAACATGGCATCCAGATAAATATGTCCACTATCCAAGTGACATGGTAGGATTTTTCTCAAAAGATTTGCATGTTAGCGTAACATGAAATATGTCTCTGTCCCTCAAAGAGGCCATTCTGGTTTTGACTGCATCTCTGAGTAAGGCAGTGCTTCCTGACGTTCTGCTAAGTTTCTTCAGTTAAGTTGCTGGCCACGACTCCTCACTCAGTAAATTATTTTTCTCTCTCAGTAGTTACATATTATGAAAAGCTACAGAGGGCAAATCTCTTTCGGGAGCCTTGTAAGATAGTGGGTAGAACAGGACAAAGCCATTTACAGTTAATTTCTGTTGATTAGGTTATGGTCTTTGGACTTGTTAATTTGAAAATCAGTATAATAACATATCTAACTTTTTAAAATCAGCTTGAGATTTATTGCTGCAAATTGGAGATGCCGTGGATTATTTAACCATTATGTATCACAGATATAATGTAGCTTTTTCCTTCTGATTACCATACTACCAGTTGTTCTCTGTATGTCTTGCAGTGCTAAAGCCTTTCTAAATGGAAAGTGGCCAAAGCTCAGTGCAGTGCTCCATCCGTACGTTCCGAACACTACAGAAAAGATGGTTCATTCTCCCAGTTTTGTTATAGGTTTTATGCAAATATAATTTGATTGAAATGGAGGAGATAGATTGATGTATAGTGTGAAAGTCTTAGTCCCCATCCCTGTCTTACCTCCTTTGAACAAGTAGTATGCCAGTGAGGAGTGACGAGGCATTGCTGGAAGTCTGGCTGGCTGATGACCTTCAAGCTGTAAAAGCTGCTTTTAAAGCCGTAGTCAGGTAAACACAATTGGCTTCCCCATTCTGCTGAAAATCGAACAAAAATCTGAATCAAAGATACTACGTGCACTTGTACACCTTGTTCCTATGCGTGCAGCTACTACGGGTGGGGATTCTTTTTTCTAGATTAAAAACTACCCCTAGAACTACATATTCAAAGCATTCAAAGCACAGGTTGCAATGATACAGCATGCCTTTTAAGGCTCTCTCATTTTGACAGCAGCGAGACTCCTACATAGCTCACGAGGAAGTTTAGTTTTCATTGCTTAGCTGCATTATCGTCTCTTCTCTGTGATTTCCAATTAGCATCACTTGGGATGATGAAATCTTTAATGTTGCTGTAGATCTGGAAATAATTTTCATGCCTTATTTTTTCTGTGTAGTACTTAGGAAAGTATGCAAATACCTCACTCAGCGTTGTGAATTCATGGAGGTCACTTCAAGTTAACTGTACCACCTTTGCTGAATCTTTTAGTCACGCTGTGTTTTAGTTTCCCAAGCTGTAAAATCAGGGCTTCTTTCAGCAAGTATTGTAATGGGAGTCCTCTTTTCACTCCTTGTTTTCTTGGGAGTTCAAATTTCCGTTTTCCTCTGCTCTACCTCTCCAGTTTCTACAAATTTTTTGCACCTATATTCTTTGCTGTTGCCACAGCAAAACAGTATTAAACAAAAGCAGAATTCGTTACTTTTATACAACCAAAAAAAATTAATAATTGGCACAACTGGCAAATATGTGGAAACACTATAGAAACATTTTATCAAGTAACTGTAATTACACAAGGTAGAGGACATTAAAATCTCAGTTTGGTCTAGAATTGCATACCGTATTTTTGGGACACTATCACTTTCTGCCCATGTAGCTTAAAATGACCTTGATGTTAGTGAGGTCTCTAGCTACATACAAATGAATCATTAAGAATAAAAAAAAATATATCACGGAATCACAGTGTCACCTAATCCCCTCCTCTGTGCAAATCAGGGTCAGGTAAAGCAGGTAGCCCAGGACAATGTCCAGCTGGGTCTGGGTATTGAAGATCAGCCCAAGTACAAAGCAACTAATACCTTTCACTGGGATATTTTTCTGTATTTTCTTTTTCAATGAAAATGGCAGAGTACTCCCCAAATTATTTACATAATCAGAACAGAACTCTTTCAAAACTGCTGTAGAACCCATAATTCTGATAAAGAATGTGCACAACAGCAATTCTGTAAAAATGAAATGTGGATAGAGTCTTTTAATTTAGGAGGTAATAGTTAGAATTTCAGAATTTCTAACTAAAGAACTCATTTTTATAGTTTTTTTGTATTCTTAAACTGCTTGGTAATTCCACTTTAAGGAAAAGTTTGTACCAAACAAACTGACGTTTCAGTGACTTCCAGCTTTTCATTTCCCAGGGTCCGTACCTCAGTTCGTGTTTTGTAAGGGGAAACGATTAGCTGTAATGAGGGTATAGATACAGAAAAGATAATTTCAGTTTTGGAAAGGAAGGATTTGAATTGATGCATACTTTACACAGGCATTAAAAAAGCCCACACAGGTTTATGAAATAGGAGAGACGTACACACAGAAATCTCCTGTATGGCAACAACAGTTTGGAAGAGGAACCTGGAGAAACATACACAGACTTTTTGGCCAGACTCTTACAGAAGTTGAGAAGCCTCCCCAAAAAAACCTTGCATTTTCATAGATTTAATATAGTGTCTTGAAAAAAACCTCCAAAATAAACAAAAAGTAACCCTCTGTGTCTCAGTTTCCAGCCTGTAAAACTCCCAACTGTGAAAGGTAACAAAAGAGATAAATGTGCCCGAGATGTATATCTGGCTGTGTCTTTACCCCTCTATTTGGTGGATCAGGTAAACACGCTTGCACAAAATGTGACCCATGAGGCTCTCAGAGCCAAAAGAGATAAGGTATTTGCTTCCGAGCTTACGGGAATTGAGTTACACAAGCTGTTATTTTAACATGATTCGGTAAGTATGTTTGAAGCCTGTTCTCTCTTTCAGAAGAGAGCACATGGTATTTTATAGAGCATCAGATATTTGCATCTACTCTGGGAGCAAATATGCCCCCAAAAAGTCCTAACAGCTTTTTTTTTTTCCTCCAAGCAGCCTTTCATAGTGACCGCCTCTCCTCTCTGTAGGCCTGCTGAATTACCTTTTACTGATTCATGTTAGAATGAGAGGCTGCTGGGGTGAAACAGGAAAAATTTAGGAGTAAGTCTGAAAGAGTGTAAGTATGGGTCTGCCTGATAGTTTGGATGTGTGTGTGACTGCAAAAAAAATGTGCAAACTGTTTTTTTATGCTTTGATACAAACGCCTTTTTTCTTCCAAAGGAGAATTAGTTTGAAAAGACAAAATGCATGCCATAGGACCTCGAACCAGAAATTCCCAAGAAAAAGATGTTACCCTCAGGACAAGATATTCTGTTTTTACTTCGATGTCACCACACAGCCAACCTATACTCAAGGAAGCTGCATTAAGCAGATTTTAGCGTGTTCTTTAGTCTCAACGACATTTAAATATAAATGGCACTGAGCATTCAAGCCTCTCTTCCTCTCACTCTCCCCTCATCTCTCAGGCAGTCCATTATTGTTTTTCAGCCCAAAGAAGATAACATCTTCTTGTGTCTTTGTGAGCAAAATACAAAATCAGCAACATTCAAAGTTTAGCTTCTCCTTCAAACCCACAGTATTTGAGATGCCCTAACATCAGATGAAAACCAAAAGATTCACCAAAACTGGGAATGCTATAAGCAGAATAATTATACCTTCTTCAGATGCCTTACTTGCTCTTCAGTTTACTAATGAGGACCTTTTTCAAGCCTTCCTTCTCCCGGACAACTTCTTTTGACTTGCAAGCAGAAGACAACTACATAGGTGCTAAGTGATTTATTTCTAAATGCAGCTTTCCTACCTTAGTCATGATTTTTTTCCTTGTTTTTTTTTCTCTTCACAGAAGCGAAATGCTGATAATGACTTGGTGAGTAAGGCTTGGTTTTGTTTGGGCTACTGAGAAAGATTTATAGTGACAGGAATATACTTGCTGTGTTCACAACATGTTTCTGTGAGTCCAATCTGAGCAAATGGATATTTCTGCGCACGTGTGACGAGGGGAATAGCCCAGAGCTGCTTGGTTTAGGCAGTAGGACTAACTAGGCAGTTTCTTTCCAAGCTCTTATGGAAACTCCTGGACAAAGAAAGAGAATGAACAAATGATTTTTAACCTCGTTTTGTTTGAATAAATAGCAAAGTTGTTTGAAGTCATTCTGTACCTCTAACAGACATCCGTTCCATGTTGGTTTTATTTTTACTTTTATTTTATGTTGTAGTTACTTCTAAGGAGGGCAAGAGACCTCATCTCTGATGCTGATTCCACTTGGCATCTGGACTCCACTTCAGCAATGCTTAAATGCTTTGATTATTTGGGTACCTTCCTAATCCACCAGCCAGAGATCAGGCCAACCATAAAAACTCCAAGATTCTTTCCAGTGTGGGGTTTGCTGCAAGAAGCAGACCTTGTTGTTGTGGAGTTGCCCAAGGAGTCACGTCTGTTGTTACCTATGCTTTCATTGTTTCCCGCAACCCTATAGCTGAGCATTCAAAGAAAATAAGTATTGCCTTACCCATTTTCCTGTTTAGAGAAGAATGAGCCCCAGTAGCGAGGAAGTTGAGAATAATATAAAATGGAATTTGAGCCATCTGGAATTGTTTAAGTCTATTTTTAAACAAAATGACTGCGTATATCCCTGCTCTAGGAGTCATTCACTCAGCTGATAATTACAGTCACAGTGAGGCAGCAGTAAGTTGTTGTGCTCTTTGACTAATCAAAAACAAGAGTCACAGTCTCAGTAGAGAAAAAACCTGATTCTTATAATGGCAGTGTCTTTGCTGTGGTAGTAGTATTTTGTTAAAGAGGCTATAGTTATAACTCGTGGAACAGCACCATGATGGCAGTGTGATAGATATCCAAGGAAACACAGCTGTGCTCCAGTTCTTATAATTAGGTCTTCCCTGTTTTGCTTTGGAGTGATAGAATGTCCTGCCGTGATTTCTTTTTAAAAATATGATTATAGCCGATTAACACAGACATCAATGTAACAGCTAGGTCTTTTTTTCTTTTTTCGTTTTTCAATCTACAGGTTGTCAATGGGATAGAAATCTATAGCATGAAAATTGATAGTAAAGTAACTTCCCGATTTGCCCACAATGTCATCACCAGTCGAGCTGTCAATCGTGGAAATGTGCACAAAGAAGTCTTCTTTGATGTTGAGCTCCCTAAGACAGCCTTCATTACCAACTTCAGCATGTGTGTAACTTCACAATATTATTAGAGAAGACTAAAAACCTGTGCAAATGCAACTGGGAGAAACTGAACCCAAATGTTCATTTTTACTTTGCCATTTGATAGATTTCTAAATGCCTCCTGGGTAATTTTCTGGTACTATTAACTTGACATGCAAGATACGTGGAGAAAGGCAAACATTGGTACAACTATAGAAAAGATGACTAATTTTCAATTATTTCTATTCATCATCATGGACCTTAGGGAATGGGGGATCATCTCTGGAGATCCGTTCACCTTTTCAGAAATATCACTTACTTACTCTGGCGTTATCAAACCAGAAAAGTTCCATTACTTAATTTCCCTGATGGCATTATAGCTTAATTTATCTTTTCCTTTAAAAATCATATTTGAATGAAAGGCAGGAAATAGAATTATTCCTTTACATTTTTACCTTTTGTTGCAATAACGTGCAATTCTCACACCATTATGAGGTTTAATTACATCCATCTCTGCTAATCACACTATGCCTGTTTTATTTTCAGTGAAAAGAAACTGTAGCTTTTAGGGCACAACTACTCGTAATGCATGCTAGAACTTTTACTGCAGGAAGAGATGAATCCCCTACGAGAAATGCCTTTTTAATGGTGCAAGGAGCCTAAGGATGAAATGTTCATCTGTAGACAGCTACATTTGGACAGATGAGTCTCATCCGGAGAGTCGGCTTGCCATTAGATGAGATGAGATGGTCAAGCTGATGAAGTGTAGGAATATGGCAGTTGCAAGTAGTGTTGCTATCACCCTGGTTTTGATCTAATTCATTTTCAAAGTAAAAATTGGTTTAGATTCTCTGAAGATACTAAGCACAGAGCTCTTCATTCCAGCTAAATTCACTGAGAAGACTAACTTTAGTGCAAGTGCTCAAATCTTGGCAATATCAGATTCCTGAAAGTGCTTTTTAGCAAACCAATCAATAAACAGAGAATTGCCTATAGTAAGTTTTCATATATCAGTGCAAATCATTCAGCTAAACTAGGATTTTTTCATCTGCAGGACAATTGATGGTGTCACTTATCCTGGAACTATAAAGGAAAAAGAAGTTGCAAAAAAGCAATACGAGAAGGCTGTTTCAAAGGGGCAGACTGCTGGTCTTGTCAAGTAAGAATGATGTCTTTTGTGGCTTCCACGCCATCATCCCACAGCAAATTGTGAGGCTGGAAAGACTTTGTTCTGACATATTTCTGAAGTGGCTTGTGTTTTCTTTTTACAGGACCAAAAAACAGTAATTAAGTTAGAGTTATTGTAGCGTAAATTATAAAAAGAAAATACAACTTCTGACTACGCAGGCAGTATCTGCAATTATAGAAAGACACTTTCTGTACCTTTCACTGACTTTGTATGACCTGTTCCCGGGATTAAGCTCACTGGGAAACTTAAATAAAGTCTACAGTTTATGATTTGAGCAATAGATCAAAATTCCCATCTTTGTTTTACTCCTTTTTGAAAATCATACTCCACCAACCCAAACAATAAATACTGAGACGAAGATAAAGATATTCTTTTTCTTACTCACTTAAATGTAGAGCTTCAGGAAGAAAAACAGAAAAATTCACCGTCTCAGTCAACATTGAAGCAGCCAGTAAAGTCACTTTTGAACTCACATATGAGGAACTGCTGAAGCGACAGTTTGGAAAATATGAGATGTTCATCAAAGTAAAACCAAAGCAGCTTGTCAAAGATTTTGAGGTAAATGGCAAACTGTATCAAATTAGACTGTAACTTAAGAGATGATGAAATTCTGTGCATCTGTTGAAAGTGGAGTACCATGGTCATTCCCATTGCATCACAGGTGAGCTAAAGGCCCATGATAATATTTCTGACAAATCACATGGGGAGTCCACACCAGTATGCTTTAGTGCAGGTTTTTATTTGTAAGCCTGACAAATTGACTCAGCTCCTAAGCCTCCAAAAGAGATGATGTATGGAAACCTGAAAAAGCCATTACGATGTCTTGCGGTAAAACAGAAGACTAATAGCTTTTATAAATGTCTTTATAGCATAAACTACACCTTTCTCATAGAAACTGCATCATCTTAAATTAGTGATACATATATCATGTTCTAGAATACTGTGGCTTTTGTGTGTCAAAACTTGTCTTTAATCGCTCCTATCTGCCTTGCTAAAACCCAGCTCTGAGGCAAAATTTTTTTCTCCTTTGTATGCCCAGAAAATACTGTGTAAAAATCCTTACAAAACTAAGCATCTATAAGAGTTTATGCAGCGTTATTTTAAACACACTATGATAGAAGGCATACTGAAATATAGATTGAACTTGGGCACAACTCACAGCTAATGGCTGGGTTATATTTTTCAAGGACTTGAGTATTTATTGACATTTTACAAAATTCCAGTATCTAGCTTTCAAACAAGTTATATTTCTGTTAGGGTTTATTTGTTTCTAGCTTTGTTTCTGACTTGATATATTGTTATAAGTTGATATATATCGACATAAGTGATCAATATATATAATTGATTAAATGGTATATGTTGATATAAGTTGATATATTGTGAGGTAATCAATGACAATGAATTTTCAATTAATTTTTCAGATTGAAGTAAATATCTTTGAGCCCCAGGGTATCAGTGATCTGGAAGCGGAAGGAACATTCATCACCAATGATCTACAAAACGTCATCAAAAAAACTTTTTTAGAGAAAAAGGTACAATGGCTACTGCATTCATAATTTATTTATCACGGTTATAATTCTGAAATAATAATATCAGTGCAAAAATGCTGTAGTGGCTAGCAATGGAAGTGAGAGAAAAAAAAAAAAGAGAAAATGCAGTAAAGGCTTGTCTGTGCAAATGGGCTCCGAATTCCAAGCTATCAAGTTGAAGGCCATCTCCGTGCTGTTCAGAAGCCACGTAGCTGTTAGCACTGTACCCCACACCGGTACGCCTTGTCCCACAGCAGTAGTTGGAAACCCGGCTACCAATAGGACTATCTCTTACAGAAGAACTGAGTCAGTAAGAAGTAGTTTTCTCATGCATGGAGGTGGTAGAATTCCTAAGACATAGACTGCCCAACAGCCAAAGGTGTCCTTCAGAGTGGAGGGCTGAACCGAGGAAGATGGGGAAGTAAACATATGAAGAAAGCTCTAGATAGCAGCCTTCACATATCAGTTACCCGTCAATACATATATAAAAACATATGGATACAAGCTAATACCTAACCTGATAAAAGAGGTTATTCTCATGTATTATTATAAAATGTATTTATATATAAATAATACTAGTTTTACGAAAATGCAAACTTCTTTGTGATCTGTAGAAAATTTTCAGCTTATCAAGGTTCAGATCTAATGAAGGCTTTTCTTTTCAGGGCCACATCTCTTTCAAGCCAACTCTTGATCAGCAGCGAACCTGTGCAAATTGTTCACAGTCTGTCTTGGACGGGGATTTCACTGTAAGATATGATGTGAAGAGAACAACTCCAGATAATTTGCAGGTAAAGCTGACAGCTGGAAATTTTGAACTGTTGAACAGCTTAGCTTACATAGTAAAGGTCAGGGAGCAGCGAGGGCCAGCTGTTCCCTAAAGGACAGCGACCTGAGTGCGACAACACAGCTGACAGCACGGGGGCTTCGCCAGCCACCAGCCCACTCCCCACAGTACCTGAGCAAGGCAGACCCAGAGATGGTAGTCAGATTCAACGGAGAGTCCAGGTCACCAAGCAAGTTTGTGGTGATGAGGCAGCCCAAGGTCGAGGTGGGAAGTCAGTCTGCAGGGTGGGATCCGAACCAGTGGAGTCCATGGACAGGAACAGCTCTAGCTGTGACGCAGCTGGAGGCAGGCATTCTTACAGTGTCGCTCAGGCAGGGACTAAAGGCCCAGGCTTGCGCTTAATGAAGCTCCTTGGCCCACGGACAGAGGTGAGACTGGTCAGGGCCATCAAAGCCTATTAGTCCACTCACAGGCTAAACACTAAATGAAAGTAATTTCTTCTTTATCCATTCTGTCTTTATGATATACAAAAGTTTTTGGGGTTTTTTTGGTTTGTTTGGTTTTGGGTGGTTTTTTTTACATTTTATTTTTCAGATTGTCAATGGCTACTTTGTACACTTCTTTGCACCAACAAATCTTCCAAAGTTGCCCAAGAATGTTATTTTTGTAATAGATATTAGCGGCTCAATGTCTGGAAGAGAAATAGAACAGGTAAGTTATTACATTACTATTAAGTCCCAATGGAAGAGCCTCTGTTGTGATGGAAGGGACATGGTGGCTTATAGTGCTTATGTGCAGCTTAAGCTGTACAAAGTGGTTTTATGCTGTGACCTCTCTAATGCTCAGTACCATAAGTACTAGTTTGAAGCGTTACTGTAGAACAAAATTCTATACATTTAGGCTATATTTACTTACTTATAAATGTTATTAGTTCAAAAATCTCGATATCAATGTTTCCAGAGAGCTCTGTCATGTGCACTGGACAGTTCCAAAATTAAAATGTGCATACAGTGTTATGTGCATTATCTATATTGTTCATTCTGTCTCCTCTGGGAAGTGGCAGGTCTTCTCATAGTGAGGACTCCTCATTCTAAGCTAATGCTCAGATTTTTCGGGTTTTGGTGCTGCATCAAAATCTCCATGCTTGCTTGTGTATGAGCTTCTCCACCAAGCTGTAGCTACCCATTTCCCATCCCTCTCAATTTGCCATGCCAGCCTACCGCAGGGCAAGCAACGATCCATGATGTGAGACGTGATTTTCCTCTCAGCTACAAAGATTTACTGGATGTAATTGCAACTGGCTGACTTCACTAGAGTTACTCCGAAATAGACACAGGGACTGGCAAGGACAACAAGCTCAGAATTTTTGCACGACATAGTGCGTAAAAGTTAAAAATACCCAAATGCTGAGAGATTAATCGTAAAATCTGTAAGCACCTATTTTGTTGAATGTTGAACCATACATTTAAATCTCTTTGTCTTATAGACAAGAGAAGCACTTCTAAAAATCTTAGATGACATTAAAGAAGATGACTTCTTCAATTTCATACTGTTTGGTAGTGAAGTACACACCTGGAAAGAAACATTAATCAAGGCCACTCCTGAGAATTTGGATGAAGCAAGGAAGTTTGTTCGGGGCATTGACACTGAAGGCAGTAAGTACTTTACTGGGCTTGCCAATAGGTCATTGCATAAGTTAGTTTATCAATTCAGTCTGTGAACACAATGCTACAGCCTTTTTATTTTATTTTATCACTGATGAGACACTGCTAAAGTTTAAATTTACTCAGAACATGATGTCTATTTTTATTTATGTTTCCAAAGTCCAGGTATTTTTCTGTCTAAACATCCCCCTGCTTGCAGACCCAAATCTTTCATTTTCATGCTGTAATGAGATCTTGTCAGATTGCAGTGAAAAATGGGCCTTTATTTTGACTGTTTGCTGAAACCAAATTTCTATGTCTACCTTGCAGTGACGAATTTATATGGTGGTGTAATGAGGGGAATTGATATGCTGAATGCTGCTCATGAAGAAAACCTTGTGCCCAAGAGAAGCGCTTCTATAATTATCATGTTAACAGATGGCAAACCAAACGTAGGTAAGTTTGTGTTGGATGGAATAATAGAGTGAATTAACTAACAAAAAAATGCTCGGTTAAAATTGGCCTCCATCTTTGATTTCTGGATGTTTTCATGATTTAAATGCTACTATACCAGCATCATACTATTATAACATGTTTTTGATAGTGGCACCTAAGAGATCTGAACATGACTAGCCCCATTTCATTTTGTGGTAATTTTATCTATTTATGAAGAAAACTCAAAACTCAAACTTTTTCTGGTTTGATGCAGGCATATCAAATACTGAGGACATTCAGGCGCATGTAAAAAAAGCCACAGAAGGAAAATATCCCTTATACAATCTTGGGTTTGGCTATGGTGTTGACTACAGCTTCTTGGAGAAGATGGCGCTGGAGAATAAAGGATTGGCCCGTCGGATTTATCCTGACTCTGATGCAGCTTTACAGCTTCAGGTACAGTAATCACCACTTAAATTAGATGAGGTACACATTAATTCAGATAACTGTACAGACTGAATATTTAAATGTTTCTTCTAAAATACATTTTCAGTTTCCATTGCTGAAATAGCAGGATGTTTCTGAACACAGAATGAATGAAAGAATTCTTGGCACCTATGAATTAAAGAAATGATGATAGTTGATGATAGTTAAATGTTTTCCTTTTTTTTTTTTTTTCTGTCCTGTAGGGGTTTTATGATGAGGTGTCAAATCCTATGCTCACGGATGTGGAATTAAACTACCCAGAAAATGAAATATCAGACCTAACTAAAACCAGTTTTAAGCATTTCTATGATGGGTCTGAGATTGTGGTGGCTGGGCGCTTTATAGACAACAACCAAAACAGTTTGACTGTAGATGTGAGAGGTGAAGGTGTAAGTATGGATTTCTTTGACTTAAGTAAGGTACATTAAATGTCTGAATGTTCAAAGCTGGCAATACTTAAAATATTTACTGGTACAGCATATGTGAGAAACTAAATGCACCAAAATAATTGCTTTTAAAACTGCAAGTTACTTGCCTGACTCAGTCAGGTATAGCAGGGTCAGTCTGGCACAACTTTGTGCAGTGTGACTGGATTAGCTTTGCTAGCAGGTTGGTTGGTTGTTTTTAGTTTAGTCTCTAAATACCCTAGCTGGTTCTTTCAGGAGGCAAATCTTCAGTCTTCACAGTCACTAGCCTTCATTGGGTGAAGAAAACTGATGGATAAGATCAGGTCCCTTCCAACCCAAATCATTCTATGATTCTATGATAAGCCAGCTGAATATTTGAAATGCTTTCCTCTTAAAATAGAAGTCTACTTCTAATACGAATCAAGTGATCTAAATACCTCTCCAGATCTGGATTCTGTAAAAATATTTGCCCCCGATACTCAAGAAACACAACACAAACATGTTACAGATCATGTTATCATAAATACTGTGAACTGCATATATGCACCACATATACACCATGCGCTGTGGTGCATTAAATATATTATATGAAATTAGGTATATTTCAAATACAAATAACTGTATTATTAGTAAGTTAGCCAGCATATCTGCTTGAAGAAGTTCCTGAATGAAATCAGCATAATAATCAAAGTTCTTTAAATCCTGAGTAGCCAAATTCTAATGAACTAAAATGCCATGTGACTTTGGAAACTGCATGATGTCCTATAGCGTACACTACTAACTTTCACAGAAGCAACGGAACAAAGATCCTGATACAACACTGAATATTTCCTGGGCAAGTGCTGTGTAAGACGAGACTCTTTTTCAATTTAATAAGATTTTCAGATGTGAAGGTCTTGATTTTGGGGTGTTCCAGAATTCTCTGGCTACCTATGATACAGAGCAATTCCCTTATTCCTAACAGGCAAATGACGCCCTGTCATATACTACACAACAAGATGCTGAACAGACAGCTAAAGCTTTCCAAGAACAAGATTACATATTTGGAGAGTACATTGAAAGGCTCTGGGCTTATCTCACCATTGAACAACTCCTGGAAAAACGGTAATTATATCTAGAATAACATCTTTGCTATGAACCCGTTAAGCCATCTGACTGGTGCAACTTCTAGGATGTGAAGCTGAAATTCACATCGCACTGAGGTGTCAATGGGAAAGCATGAAAAACAGTAAGGAAAATCCCCTCCTCCTATTCTCCTCCTGAACCGCAGCATTTCTGTTTCAGGTTGCAAATATAAAGCACAGTTTTGCCTTTTTCTTGGATAGCCAGTGGAATCAGAAGTGCTTTTAGACTGTAACAAATATTCCTTAGTGATGAATTAGCTGCAGAGAAATGACTTCACTTGAAAGAAAAATATTTAATCCAGAGTTCAGTGAGTAATTTAGCAATCATTGATGGTAGGAGTTTCTACCTGTATTCAGTATTGCAGCTACAGGAGAAGAAAAGGAGAATCTTACAGCTGAAGCGCTGGATCTCTCATTAAAATACAAGTTTGTAACGCCACTGACATCCATGGTGGTAACAAAGCCAGAAGACAATGACAATCGAGATGGGATTGCCGATAAACCCATTGAAGGTATGGACATTTTCACAATTTTGCTTTATTTGAGAAACCAAGTGTTCCTTTGATATTCTCCTAAAGAAAGGCTTTTGTGTGGGGACAGTTTTAAACATGTACCTGAAAAAATCTACTTCAAACCTTGTGTATGGTTGATGCAAAATTACTTTCCATTGTAAAGCTCATTTCCATCAAACCATCCTTCATCACTAAATCATACAGGCAAAGTACTATAAATTCAAAATAATTGTATTTTAAGCTAAATATATAAACTATTACATCAGAAAAAAAACCTCCCAAAAACCGAGGAATATTTCTAGTCTAATAATCCAGCAATATTCAGTTTAGTTTGCATCACTTTCTCCTTTCTTTTTCTACATACTTCAGCTTAGGAGTAGATATAGTAACATCTTTCTACATGAAAGGGGAAAATTTGTATGAGATCTTCCTCATGCAGGGTATATCAGGTTGTAAGAAGGTGGAGATTGTATCTGTAAAACGCAGTAGTCATATATATTGCAGAAAGAGAAGGAATTATATTGAAAGCGCACGATTTGTTCTCAACTCCTCTGATACTTTGGCTAATTATTAACATCTTGCTGAGTAAAACACTGGGCTTTCCTGCAGTTCAGCCTCTTCGTTTAACCTGTGTGAAACGAAATGTCTCTATTCCTCTTTGGCAAAATAAGGCAAGTGCGATCCACTCAGTGCAGCCTAAAGCCACCCTAACCTCATCTGTGTGTGTTGTTTGGGCCATCCGCCTCTCTCCCTCCTTCAACAGGCCTGACAAACCTCTTGTGAGGCTTTTCAATCTCTTCTGTTAAGCATCCATTATTTTTTCACAGAACTTTTGCTTAGTGCAGGTTCCTCCCGGGCTCTGTGCAGGCTCTCTGCTGGCTTCTAGATGAAAAACTTTCTTATCTCCGGAATTTGGCATGGTAACTTAAGGCGTTTTAGCATAACAGAGATGCATACTAGAGGTTAGTGGGTTTTTCTTTCAACTGGAGTAAGTCCTGAAACCAGCATTCTGCTGATAAAATTTTTGCATTATTATTTAACTGACGTTAAAACACTTTGTGTTTAAATTAACATTCAAGTCACGATACAGCATGATGACTTTAAAGTTTACAGCTGCACTGCATAAGATGGAAAATCTTACATAAACACCTGACAGAAATGGCATCCACTCAGAGTGATCTTCAGCTCTTTGCTTTCCCTTTCCAGGTACTTGGAGTACAAAGGCCCTTTTCTGGACTTCTTTCCAAGTGAATCCTCTTTGTATATAGAAAGTATAGAGCTGTAATAGCAGAAAATACTCAAAACACTGCTGCTGTATAAGAAAATAATTTTTACACATTCTAGAGCCTAGATACACAAACAGATTACTGAATCATCCAGTCAGTATTAATAGAGTGACGCAAATGCCTTGAAAACTGCAAAAGGGTAAAACCAATAAGGAACATTGGCAATGTGGAAACAGCGTAACAATTAAACAATTACTAATAGTGCTCTTTTCATATGCATGATTAATTGCAGCTTTTTTACTTTTAGCGTGTTTCTGTTTGATCTACAAATATTGAGTTGTATCATTGGGAAGAAATGGAATTGTGAAATACTGAGGATAACTAGTTGAATTGTCAAACAGTTTTTAATTTTTTTTCTTAGAATATGTTTTAACAGGGTCAGAATCCTTTCTGTTTAATCATACAACTGAAACTAAATTCCTCTTTTTCTTTCTTTTACTTCTTACCTGCCCATGGTAACAGCTGAAGGTATGTACATTTCTTATTAAATTTATTTAATATTTTTAACTGTTAGAGATGGATTGCCTTCATCACTCACTTGATCTAAGATGAAATAGTTTCATAAAATTCTTGGTGTGTAAATCAAGACTCTGCTATAACTAGATTAAAAACTTTTCAGATGGAAAAAATTGTTAATACCGTTTTCAGTGTGGTTCCTCCTATCCCTGATCATCGCATCATCCACAGTGAGGCTTTGAGCAGCCTGATCTAGTGGGAGGTGTCCCTGCCCACGGCAGGGGGGTTGGAACTAGATGATCTTTAAGGTCTCTTCCAACTCGAACCATTCTATGATTCTATGATCCCACCATCCCGAAATTCAGGCCCAGTACAAGTAAGTTGCTTTGCGGGGCTAGCACTGTTGACTCCGAGGTACCTGTGGGTAGCAGAGTCTCTCGTGCAGAGATGTCTTCATTGCTGCTGAGATTGCTACTTCTTCAGACACCCCTCCATAGTTTCAGATGTAAAAAGAGTAGAAGACTAGAAAAATGTGGAAGCAGATGAGTAAATCTTACTGACTTCCCAGTAGTACAGTTTAGAACAAGACAGAGAAATCGGAGAAGAGCAGGTTGTCCCAGCCCCTTACAGAGCAAACCACACGCCTGGGAAGTAATGTTTTTGCTGAAAAGCAGGGCGTGCTCTCTGCCTGTTCGTGACATTTGCTTTGTTGCAGTACTAAATGAACTCTTTTGACTAACTTTTTCTTTAAATATTTAGAAATTTATACATAATTACAAGATTTTTGAGTTGGTTTTGGTGGAGGGAAGTGGGAGAGATTGTTTTTTATTCTTTCTAGCCTCTAAATTAACATTTTTGTTTCATTCACAGCACAGGGCATCACAGCTGTTACGCTGGGTAAGTCACTAGTTTAAGTTTCTGAACAAAGCAGCATCTGTCAAAGGAAATCAGTTCAGACAACTGAAATTACCGGAGAGACAGGAACTGCCTTTTCTGGGTTTACAACTGTATTTTAACAAATACTACCAAATTCTGCTCACTGATAAAATGTTGCTCGCTGCTAAAACACACAATTAAAACGTTGAACACCACCAGATGAAAAGGTTTCAGCTAAATAGCTTTTAAGGACTAAATGCCAGTTCATCAAACCACCATTTTTTCCTGAAAGCTGTTTCCCAAGAACAGAGGATGGACTTGAATTTGCATCTCCGTTGTAACTATGTAAATCCAGGGATTATGATGTCAGCATCTCTGGCTAAATTAATATGTTCAGTTACTTATATAAAAAGAAACTGTTCTATTCAAGAGAGAGAGACAGCAACTGACCCTTCAGATTGCTGGTTGGGCAATCCTGGAAACGGGTGAGTTAGATGTAAGTTTTTGCTCTGGAGATTAGTCTCGGTTCTCTCTGTCTGATTTTCTCAAGTCTTCATTGAAAAGACTTAAATTCATTCTGAAAAAAACAACAAATGTCAAAACCTCAAGAGTTTTCAATGGACGGTGTTGCATTTACTTGTTGATGGACAGCTTAATCCATAAGTCTGAGACATTTGTGTCCTACAGATACATTACTTGGGCTTGTGGAAACCTTCAAAGCAATTCAGACGACAAGTGAAATCTATCTCAATCCTGAAGCTTTGCTTGATTCAAAAGGGGAACAAACTGTCATCTCATGGACTATATGCCTTAAAAACTGGGATGGAATTAGCAATTTACCTAGCATATTAACTTCCTGACATCTTAACATGTACTGTGCAGATAGTGTGTAAATATTCCATTTTGATGTGAGTTTTTTCTAACAATTTTTTTTATTTACGCTCAGCAGCTCCACAAGTCTCTTACCTATATAATGCGCACCCCACGTGGTATACTAGTGGTGAGTACTTTGAGTAGCGTCTGCTTAGGAGAACAGAAGAGAGGGTATTTAAGACTAAATTGCACAATTCTTCTGAGTCTTTTAGGTAATTCATTTCCACAAAAACAGCCATTTTCTTATTTCCAAGGGGCTAGTATTTTAATTTACTTTAAATGTCTCTAAATGTTTTTTTAAAGATCAAGTCACTGTGATTATATATGGCCATTTTCTTAGTCCTCCTTCCCATTGGTAGGCTTTGTGTTGGTAACTGCCTATTCTCTATTCAAGTGAACTTCCTGCCCTCAGTAATACTTTCATGGCCCTCAGAGAGCAGTTCGAGGTGGCCTTCCTGAACCTACAATCTATGTGCCAAATTTTGCAGTAGCCAAGAGACACAGGATATATATCCTGTACCTGGGAAAGATGAGGGGAAAAAGGACGTCGTTCACTTTGGGGAGATGGTAGCAGCTTCCTTGGGACCCCACCACTCCTTTGGAGGATGGGCTGGACTAAGCTGGCCACACAGCTTGTGCTGGGACCAGTTCCTGCTGGTCCCCAGCATCAGCCATTCCATTGCCACAACATTAAATGGTCATGCGGAGCTTTGAACCTGTGTATCACTGTGCAAATACCAGTGATTTGCCTTTACAGTTGATGGAGATCCACACTTCATTATATCAGTGCCACAAAAAGAAGATGCCATTTGTTTCAATATCAATGAAAACCCGGGTGCTGTGTTAAATTTAATAAATGACCCAGTTACAGGTGAGTTTTTATTTTTTTTAAATACAGTAAATCAGGATGCTTATAACAAAATGTCTTATGTTTAAAGGCTATTTCTCACTTTCATACTGCGTAAGCTTTTTTCTCAGCAGTTAGTAGCAGTTTACTGTAGCTGTGATAGGGTACTATTACCATTGCTGTGTTTTCACTTCTTGGAGAAAAATGAACTTTTAAACTTTGTTTGAAAACCACTGTGAGAGTTGAGATACGTAATTTGTCTCAGTGAGTAGTAGCACAAGCAATGGAGTAACCCTGAGGTTGCCATTTCTTGGAATACCTGGTAAAGAGAGACTGATGGCTCACAGGCACTTGTGCCCATCATAGACTATTTTGGTGCTCTAGGAAATATTTAACTTTTCTCAATAAAGTGATTGTTGTCTTTGTGAAAATCCACACAACAGCTCCCAGAGCTTTATTCTCTTTTGCACAAGTAATTCTGATCGATTTTTCAACTCTTATTTGTTTCCTTGAGTTGTTAAATTTCCACGACACTCCCTGACATCAGTTGATAAGGTCCTATCTATAAAAAAATAGTTGCTGTTTCCTTTTATATTAGGCATCACAATCAATGGAGAACTCATTGGGGATAAGAGAGCAAATAGTGCTGCAAAGATCCAAAACACATATTTTGGAAAACTTGGCATTGCAAATAAGCACCTGGATTTAAAACTGACAGTAACTCCTGAGAAGATCACAATTCAGAATGGCAATGAAAAAACAAGTTTCACTTGGCTGGACTCAGTCACCTTACAACAAGAAGGGTAAGGCTTACAGAAAGAACGTCAGGCTCCTTTAGTAGTTTCTACACTTTTTTAGTGTTGATAAATAATATACTTTTAAGATAGCTTGTCTAAATATATAAGAGAAACTGATTAAAGTCCTGCTGGATTCTGCTCTCTACTTTATTGTGGAACTGCTGAATGAGTATTCATAAATTCCTCTGCTTGGAATAAGTGAAGAATTTTCCCTGATATTCTATTGCTATGACTAAGGTAAAATTAGATCTGGTATTGTGCTTAATGCAACAGTGTCTTGCAAATACTTAAAGGGTAACTTTAGATATAGTATGTAATCTCTCAAAGACATAATAATGTGCTGTAAACAATCTCCATTGTAAAAAGTGGAAATTGTGATATTTATAGCATAGGTACATTTTGCCCTGCCAGCAGGTACATTTTTCATGAGATTTATCTATTACAGAATCATTTATACCTGTGTAAAAGTAATGGGCACGATCTTCTCCTCATTTACATGTTCATTGTCTACCTGGAACAAAATTACTGCCTTCTCAACAACAGACAGAGCACGGGAGGAAAACTGTTATTCATACAGCATGCTTATTTTTTTTATTATGACAGCCACATTGATGATATCACTCACACAATCAGAAGCAAATCTTCTTTATCCTAGCACTAACCTGGATAGTTTGGGCGTTGACTTTTCTGAGAAAAACAAACAAACAAACACCAAAAAAAACACCAAAAAACCAAACCCCAAAGGAAAAGGTCTCAGGTAGCATCCAGACAAGGAAATGATGGTTTCATCAATAACATTTTTATTACTGAGCACGAGGTGCTGTATCTACATATCACTAACCTGTCTGTGATTAATTGCATTCTTAGAGGATGAGTTTTGGTAGAAACATCTTGCTGAAAACTTTAAAGGCCAGGCAGCCTTTTACAGTGTAATTTAGTGGGAGTCTTGGACCGTCTGTGAACACAGAGATTCACATGGACCAAACTATGCAGCAAAACCTCTATTTTAAAAAACACCGAGTAATTTATAATGCCATGTTTGTTCGTTGAATATGTTTCTTCTTCTCATGTTTCTTCTCATTGCTGTTAACTCTGGGAAGCACAATGCCCTAAGTCACGCTTTTCTTTTTTCCTCAGTTTAACTTTGATAATTAATAGGAAGAAAAATCTCGTGCTCAAAATGGGGCGCGGTGCCTCATTTCTTATTGTTTTGCATCAAGTATGGAAGAAACATCCTCTCCACCAAGATTTCCTAGGAGTGTATACATTGGAAAGTGATAAACTGTCTGAACAAACCCATGGATTATTAGGTATGACTTCGTTTAGTTTCTCATGCTTGTCTTTTCTTATGAGGCTACAGAGTTTGTAGTCACAATCTTGTACTTAGTCTTTCTGAACCGAGATAGTGGAGGAAACTGAGCTGACATTGATTGGCTGTATTAAGATTTCTGACAAAATATTGTGGGCTCAGACTGTATGTATTATCTTTTCTTAAATTCCTCTGCTGCTGCTGAAATCACTGGCATCCGTTGTCCTCACTGGCATCTTTAAAGCTCTTTATCTTGCTAAATCCCACCTACAGGTTTTTTTTCTTACTACACTATTTCTCCATCCTCTTGGATGGTTTGATCTCTCCTTTCCTCTTTATCACCTTTCTCCTAAGTACAAGCACTCTGAGAAAACATGTGTGTTTGCTCGGTCAAAATTTGCCAAACCTCAGTTAGGGCATCCTGGTAAGACAAGAAGTTTTTAAGGTATTTCTTGATTTACTAGCATATATTAAAATCACAGAATGCCTTGTATCGTCTAAGATTTTCCTTATGTTAGTCAACATTCTTTATCCTAGTAGAAGGCAAAATTGGTAATTCAGGGATCAAAATTTTGACCCTATTGAATCTTGTTTTCTGCCAGCGCAGTGGGTTTGCTGGTGTGCGTTCTCTGTTGGAAAAACACAAATAGCAGCTATTTTCCCCTGACTTCCAATTTTCACTTACAAAATCAGATAAGGGCAGGAAACATTCATTTTGGGTCAGTAAGTTTAATCACTGTGGAAAATTATGAACTGCTGCAAACTTACTCGTCTCAGTCTTGGTATGTGGTTTGAGGCCTGAGGGGAGTGAGCCAAGATGTCAGTGGTAGTACACGTTACGTCCATGCATCATGGGAAATGCTGTAACAAAACAGAAAAAGAGCAGAATACAGATGGAGTGTTATTTATGCTTTCCTGTTCCAGTCTCCTCAGGCTAAAGGGCTTCACACAGAAGTTATTCTGCTGTGGTATGAATTGCAAGTTGCAAGAAAATTGCAAAAGCCCACGTGGCATGTGGGTAACACCACGTTACAGTTCATTGACTTACACGTCTCATCGCTATTTTCATCATCTTTGACTTTGCCTCTGAACTTCACTAAGTAATCTAAAATCTGTCCTCATTATAGCACTCAAAGCGCCAGCAGGATCTTGCACCAGCTCAGACAAGGCAAAAGTGTGCGAAAGCTAATCCTGGCAGGAGCGTGAAATTTCCTTAGATGTCAGCCTTGTTCTGAGCATAATCACATTCAAAAATTTGAGAGAAAGACACATGCATTATTTGATTTTAAAAAAGCTAAAGACTTAGAGAATAAATGCAACTGAATAGACAAGACACAAAAAGAGGCTATCTTGAAGGATACCTAATTTTACTGTGCACTCAGAAGCTGGAACTTACATCCAGATGGTAGGCACAGAGTTCTGGTTTATAAAAAGTAAATAATACCAGAGGCGTATGTTCAGCCTTACACAAAACTTGGTGTTTGCTTATCCATTGAAAACCCTGAGGGAACATGGAAAGCAGTATGGGAATGTAGAAGTTCTGGGGTTTGTTTCTGTTTTAGTACGTGCAACATGCCTGAAACAGTAATTTTGGCTTCTATTTTTAGGACAGTTTTTCCACCCCATTGACTTCACCATACTTGAAATTCATCCTGGGTCTGATCCCAAGAAACCAGATGCCACAATGGTTGTGAAAAACAATGAACTGACAGTAACAAGGTAAAAAAATAATTCAGTCCTTAGGAAAGACTCGGGAAAGATTACCTCGTCAAAGTGCAGGTTCTGGTTCCACGCGCCCATGGCTGTGTTTTCCCACGCAGGGGCTGGCAGAAGGATTACAGAGCAGATCCTGCGCACGGCGTTGATGTTCCCTGCTGGTTTGTCCATAACAATGGAGCTGGGCTGATAGATGGTGTTCATACGGACTATATCGTTTCCAGTCTGTTTTAAACAACTACAACTTCCTCCAAAATCAGGGGTATACAGAGTATTTGTCTGAAAGAACAGTATTTTTCAATGTTTAAAAATATTAAAAATACATAAGCTTACCATGTTCGGCAATGCCAAGATATGACTGATTCTCACACAGAGTTTTACTGCGTTTTTGATCAATTCTTCAGTGCTAAACAGATACCACTTGTCCCCTGAAACACCCTCATTTTATTGAATGCATTTACTAGCTTTAAAATTCTGACTTAAATTGTTACTTTGTAAAACATAACAGAAACATTCTATCCAATTTTAAACCAATAAGTGAGTGTCAGGAGTGATTTAAATAAAAGCCTCAGTACTTAATGCCTTGTTCTGTTATTCCAACAGCTATCGGTATTTTCATTCCGGTTTCACAAAGCCCGGGATGCCAGATGCATTTTGAAATTCCACACAAGAGGAATGACAGCGGACAGAGCCGCACAAAGTCCAGGGTAATTCAGTCGTACTTACAGCCATCCGCCCCCTTGACCCCCGCAGTGCTGAGGGCTGAAGTGAGGCCATTACTCGAGATGACTCTTAGCATCCAGGATTTCTGTATTTTAGTATTTTAATTTGAATCTAACTTTTGAATGCCCAAATCTTTATAAATTAATGAAATACCACAGTTCCAAACAGCACTCAGGTTTAAGTAATAGTAGCTGTCTTTTAGACAGTATTTTCTTTGGGTAAGACCATTTACTGAAATGCCATGACTGTCTTCCGGTAAAATTCCTCCCTCTGTTCCCATAACAGAATTTAGGTATGTATTTCAGGGCAGAAATGCCCCATTCATTTATATATTTATTTTGTACTGAAAGAAGTTGTAAGCTATTAGTTCTAAAGTTCTTTTAATCAAATCAGCCATAACAAGGCGACTGTGATCTCACATGGCCAAGTAGAAAATTTCCCTACTATTGTATGACAAGTAGAGAAAGTCAGTGTGTGTGGAAACTAGAATGCAGGAACACATGAGGAAAGAGGGGTGTAGTGGGAAGAACAGATGACATAAGACGGGATGGGTTAAATTGAAAGAAAAAAGGGTGAGGTGAATGAAAAAGCAACGGAAAAATCAAAGAGGGAAAAAATACAGGAAAAATATACTTACTGTTAAATTTATGGGAGAGACAGGCCTTCTCCACAAACAAAATCCTTTTCTAAATGCGTAAGTTTTGTAGAAGAAGAAAAATAATCAATTCTTGGAGGGTGTGCATGTGTGTGTGTGTGTGTCACAGTGGCTAGATATCTCTGCCTGCTAAATTCATACAAAAGTGATGAAAGAAAATGGTATTTTCTAGAGAAAGTAATAAGTTACTGAAAATTGAGGAAGGCAGGGAGAGAAACAGGAAGGAGTAGGAGAAGACCAGAAAACTGGAACTAGCACAGTCAAGTTTACATGGTTCTGAAGTCTTACTCTAAGATAATGAATTAGTTGGAATAAAATAAAATAAAGCAATGATCCATTTTGGATCCAGAGATGGGAGCTGTGGGGCTGTCCATCGGGGCTGCTCCCCTACTCACTTGCTCCACTCAAGCAAAAAAACACAGCAGTGTTCAGCAGATCTTGACCGTCCTGGCTGGCAAAAGTGTAGGCACAAGGCAAATACTGGCACAGCCTGAGCCAGAGCTTTCCTGCTTAACATACAGGGATGAGTCAAACCTCCGGAGGCGGCAGGAATCTTGTTGGCTGTGACCGAACTATCAGCCAGAAGTTGACCTTGGGGGCTCTAGTCTGCTTTTGCACAGCTTCTGTGGCAGCCTGAGAAACCCCACTTGCACTGGTGGAGATAGAAAAACCCCCTTTTTAATATGTAGTTCTTCCAGGATTCCTGCAATGTAGGAGATAAGGCAAATGTAGCTAAAGGTAACAATAAGGGGAGAGAGAAGTAGCAGACAGATGCTTACATTTAGGTAAAAATTTTACTCCTACTGCTGACTGGTACAATGCTGGTTAAAAGAGAAGAGTGTGAGATATACTGCGTATTCTGCATCTGAATTAGAAATTACAGAATGCAAAATACTCGTTCCTGTGTCTGCCGTCAGCCTCTTGAGCAAGAGAAGGGAGTGTAGGAAATCAGAAGCCCAGCAGAACTCACTTCGGAGCTGGGAAAGGAGAGGAGGAGAGTGACTAAACAACAAATTGAGACACAATTCAAATGAAAAAGAAAAATGAAAAAATGGAAGATACTTATGGAATGGAAAGCACAGATGCAGAAGGGAAGAAGCACTGCAGAAAGGATTTGGGAGCCGCAGTAGCCAGGCACACCAGCGACACAGGGCTGCTGCAGAAGACAGACACCCCTGTGGGTGCAGCCAGCGAGAACCTCTTTTAAGACACGAGAGGCTCCATCAGCTGGGGGCGGCTGCAGGCGCAGGGTCCTGCGCAGCTCCGGCCACAGCTCCTCAACACCGCGTAGGCAAACGATGCAGTCCGGAGGACAGGAACAGCTTTGCAGGGTTGTAGGAAGCGGGAAAAAAAAAAACCAACAACTATGTGAAAAGTTGCTGCGAGGAAGGATGACATCTGGTTTTCTTCCCGTCTATCAAGGTTAGCAGGGTCTGCTTCTTTGCAGGAAGGGAGAACTGTATGAACAGGGCCGGAGGCTGCCTGGGACGTTTGGGGAACCTCCAGCACTGCAGGTCTTAGTGGATGGGTCAGAAAAGGGTGAAAGATGCCCCTCGAGCCGGGGCTCACCCCTCCCTATTTCAGGGCTCTTTGCTGTCCCTGCAGTTAGCGGGCAGGTGGAGGAGGCAGCATGTAGTCACCCTGTAACTAAAAGCAGGGAATTTTTAATTTGCAGTAAAAGTCCACTGATAAAACCCAGCATCAACAGCATGTAAATCGAATACCAAGTTCATTTATAATGGAAATAATTGCCTGCTTTTCAAATGAGTAAGCCTGTTTATGATGTGGCGAAGCACGCGATCTGGTGTTTCGTTTCCAAATTCCACGTTGTCTGTCGTGTAACTTGTCCAACCAAATCCGCATCTTGGAAGTACAAGCAATTCACGCAAACAGATCTTGGCATCACGTCTGCACAGTTCTTCTAAAAACCAGGCTTCTAATTACACAGTTTGCTTTATCTTACTGACTTCAGCAAGAAATTTCTTCTCTTTTAGTACAATGCTTTAAAATAATAAGTTTTTTACAGTTTTATATTATTGGCAGGATAGACAGCAACTTTTATTAAACCTTCTACAATGCTGGCATATTTATAGGTTCAAAGATACGCAGGAACTGAAATTCTAAAACACAAAATAATTTT
The DNA here is from genome assembly GCA_013398915.1 of Dromas ardeola. Taxonomy (NCBI): domain Eukaryota; kingdom Metazoa; phylum Chordata; class Aves; order Charadriiformes; family Dromadidae; genus Dromas; species Dromas ardeola. The sequence goes on from VYZM01007448.1 coordinate 33,348, forward strand.
GGAATTAAAATTTATGAAAAAACCTGAAGACTAAAACTACAAATTGCATTCCACAGGCAGAGGCTTCTGTGTGTATGATTCCTCTGAATGTTACCTCTGTGCGCCACACGCTGTTTTGTGCTCTTCAGTATTTGTAAAACATCTTCCAGTGTTTGTAGAATGTTGTATGAAACGGTGCCAAAAGCAGCTGCTGAATTTTAGGGCTGAAATGCAGTCTTTTGCAACAAGTCAGTTGCAATGCAACTGTTTCGCAACCAGTCCGTGGCCGTTTTGCAGGCATTTATTAAATCAGAGCCTCAGAAACTCTGCAGCCATGAAGGGGCCAGTGTGGGCTGCGCCCCCGCATGGGCCTATTGCGAATGTCAGCAGCTCTGAACGCTGTTGCAGAACCATCTCCAAAGAACCCCAATACAGCAAGGCTGCTTTTTTCCCCATAAAATAAAAAATGAAATAGTAAACTAATACCGCTTTAAACTTCATACTCTTTACAAAACACACAGTTCAAGAACACCATCATTTGTAACTGGGTAGAGAATGTGTATTTTAGAAATCTATCACTGTTTGCGTGACAGATTTGTTGAACTGGGTGATGCCACTATTTATTTTTATTCAGAGACCTAAGTCTGTATCCGTATCAAACTGTGAGCTGATAATGTCAATTTTATTTAGTTCATTCACATAAATCTTCAACACCATAACCCGATTGAGTATTATAAACCCTTTTAAAATAACAAGCAAGCATGTTCTCATCTTGAAAGTATAATTATTTCAAGGTAAAATATTTGTGTCATTTATCTATAGTAACAGGTAAGGCTTTAACTGTGGTTTGCTTGATGAGAAAGTATCAAAAGTATTTGGAAGAGCGTCATTTACATAGTTTGCTTTCCCAGAATTCCCTTTTCTAGGCAGTTACATCTACTGACCAGCAGGGAAGAGGCTCACTGGTTGACTCAAGCCTGTAATCCTTCTTGTATTGCCTGAAACAAAATCAAACCAAGAAAAAATTGTGATAAAATAACCGCAGGCCCAGAACCAACCTTATGTTTGCAGCTGGTACCAGGGGTCAGAGGGACTGTGCATGGGCAGAGGTGGCTCCTCTCCGCTCCCGGAGCTGCTGATGAGGACACACGGGGACAGTGCGCAGAAACTGCACCTCGCTGCATTTCTTCTGCATCACAGAAACTTGCTAAAAGCAATTCAAGTGTAAAATCTGTTTTCTCATGGTAAATCTGGCTGAGGAAACACCCTCCCTCTATCCATATAAATGAGGCAGCAGAATCTTACTTTATCTGGCATTTTTTATGCAAACCGTACCCCCCGGGTATGATCCTCTCCATGAAACAGGAGCCTTGGGGCCTGTAGCATCACTTAACAAGCAACAAATTCGGGCTGTTACGGAAAACTTCAAGCACGAGTTCCTATTATTTACACCAAAGAGGCGTATTCTTACAGACAATCCCTCCCTTAGTTTTTTTTCATTTTGAGCTCGGGGATTTGCTGATGAAATACATCTCAAAGCACATTCATCACGCCCCCTTATCCCGTATCTGTTACCTGGTAACTTTGTGCTCAGCTCCAGACACACTTAGGAGTCTTCCATCAGCTCTCTGATTCATGTTGGAATTATTCTCAAATTGTGCTTTTGAATAAAATTGACCTAAACAACAGACACATAAATTATATAAAAATACCAACCATCTCAGTATTGTTATTCATTTAACCCAAATGGCAGCTCTAACACCAGGAAGGCAGCTCTCTGTCTCAGAAAACAAACAAAAGTCCACATTTGGAAGCTCCCTGAGTAAATTAAGAAAATTCCTGTGTTTCAGCTGTTATCCCCAACACTCCTCCACAAAGAGATTCAGCCTTGCTCTAATGGGGTTTCACATTTCCTTTTGGTAATTTTAGAATATGCAGCTTCTCCGTTTGCAAAGTCTTGGAAACAACTTTGACTTTAGTCCCATCGGGATTTTTGGAGTTGAGATAGATGTTCAGGACCAGCTGGCTTTCATTTCCTAACAATTTTATGTCCGTTATTTATAGTTTAGTATTTGACATCAAATTAATTTGCTGCATAAATTATGTCATTCCACAGCACTGTTGAGGTTAAGCCCAACTATTCTTTTCGTCTTATTTTAATGCTTTCTAACCTCGCAATAATCTATTTAAGCTTGTAGCACCGGTGAGGGGAAAAGCATTGTGTTACGTTTCAAGGGTAAGACCTCCCCGCTTCACAGTGTGGGGTCTGGACTGCCGGGCAGTAAAAGGTGATGTTAGATGTCTGAAAAGAATAAATTAAATGTAAAGTTTCTCTAGAAACCCCCTGTATTTCGGCATTCCTGCTGCCTTGCCAGCCCACTGCTTTTCATGAGAGCTCGTCAGGACCCAGGGAAGTAAAATCTGAGTATGATGTGGCTCAGAAAAAAGCCCCACGTTCTCATCGCAGGAGCTTAGTTACAAGATCATCCTTCTTTGCTGCATGCGTCCATAATGATGCTTACCCAGAACTCCACTGACTTTGTCAGAAAAACGGTCGGTGTTCAAGAAATACAGCCCAAGGAAATCATCTGGAAACTTTACAAAGGAAATTTTTACTGTGACCGTATCAGACAACGATGCTGTAACGCTCCTTTCCTTTTCAACTGAGACTCGCAGCCTAGGAAGTAAATCATGACGTTATTTCCAAGAATATGAAGAAAGAACATGTATCTAACTAGCTGACATTAATTTATTAAAATAATTTCATTTTTGCCTTGTGTCTCTTTGCAACTGCATTTTTCATGATCTTTTGGTGGTTATTTTAAAATTAGAAAATATTAAGTAGCATATCTTTTCTCTCTGTGCTGCATAACATATCTTTCCTGTAACAGGTTATGTGCAAATACACCAACAGAGAAGAACTTTTTGCTGATAAAAACACCTTATTATCCATAATGACAATAAATGTTTGTATGGAAAAAAAAGAATATGTTTTCATCATTTTAATGAGAAAAAAGGTAGACTAGATAAAATAATCTATTTTATGAACAAGTTAAATACTTTTTTCTTGGATATGTCTTTTTCAAACCCTGCCTTTCTTCCAACCCAATTAATTTTATTTTGACCCCAGGTGGGTTTGCAGACCAAACATCCACTGTCCTTTTCCTCCCTGGCAGACCAGCTCAGACAGAATGACACCCACAGGCGCTGCTGTGCAAAGCGCTGCGGGTGCTGGGGCGCGGGTGCTGGTTTGAAGCAGGAGGATCACTCTGCTTGGCAGACAACAAATTATAGAGGGGCATAAATCCAGCATGTTCTTGGCTCCATTTGGATTACAAAAAGAATTGAAAGCAATTGTTTTAGGACTTCTGTTACTGTCTAGAACTGCCTACAAGGGAGGGAGTGCTGTGTGTCCTGTCCGCCCCAGACCAACAGCAGATCCTCCCGGAGGTTTATTCTGGCAATGCAAAAATACTGGTGGAACTAGCAACATTCAGCTCTTTCTTGCAGTAGTGAAGAATCCTGCTCTAATTAGTCCAACAAATGAAGTCTACGTTTAAAGTACCCTTTCTCCAACAGTGGGCATTTAGTTACAGACAGCTATTCAAACACTTTATGCCTTCCCATAAAAAGTGTCAGCTGCCCAGATGTGAGTTATGGCCGAAACTGAGGAGAAAGAAAACTTCAGCCTGCGTGGAGCCAACCGATGTATAAAAGAGACAGTAAATGTCAAAGCCATCACTTCGCAGTACTCGCTCTGCGGCCGGAGGAACACAAAGTGCCTGGTGGCAGCCAGCACAGCGGGGGCTGGGGGGGGGCTGCTATGTGCCACAGGGGGTCCTTTTCTTTGGAAGACAAACGTTCTGCCTCTGGCATCGAAGCAGAAAGGCAGGCTGGTGGTGCAGTTGTTTTGATTCTCTTACACAGGCATGGAGAATTAAAATCAAGCCTTTTTTGCTCTCTGTAGTTGAGGGTATCCCGCTTCTTCCCACGTTGAGTTACTCACCAGATGAGGACATTTGGAAGCACTTACTTGAAGCAAATGTGAAAGTGGAGGCCTGGATGAAAAAAGATCTGACACATTTTCAAGTTTGGGAAAGGATAGGGTGACATTTCTTACCCCTGGATGGTCGACATGGCTGACTCCGTCCATGGCAGCCGAGTGCTCTTGTTATTGTGGCTTAGGATGACCTCATCTGTGGAGACGTGGATTTGCACGGGGGGATTCACATAGTTAATGTCAAACTGCACAAAGTGCTTTATCCTGTCTCCAAGTTTCCCCGTCACAGTGAGTCCTTTAATAACATTGACACAAATTTGTCAATTGACTGTGCTTTTAAGGCATGAGTGATCTTAATAAAACTGCTTCATCTTTGTGGCTGAAACAACTTCAGGGTCTCAAATCCAATTTTGGGAGGCACAGCACCCCCAGATTTCAGCTCCATGTGCCCCAAGGCTGCGGTGGGGTCACCAGAGTCTGGTTACCCCACGTTGCCACCTCCTCTCATGGAGGTGGCTCTGCTCCATGATCACAGCAGCTGACAACCAGCACCTGGGGCCATGGCTCCTCTGAGTAAAGGACCACAGAAAAACTGCAGCGCATTAAGAGCGTGCCTCTCTCCAGTAGCATGTAGGGATCATGGGGTTTAAGGTCTCTGCATTCTCAGAAGCCCCCAGGGGCTGGCCAGGGGAAAAGCCTAAAGGCCATGGATGTCACACCAGGAGAAGGAGGTGACCCACAACCAGACCTGTGAGAAGTGCCCTCAGCTGTTGCACAGGGAAAGTTAATATTGCCTAATAGAAAGGAAAAATTAACCACAGCCTCTCCGGTCACTGCAGGGCAGCGGGTATGAAACGGCCCTTCACAGAAAGCAGTTATTCCCAGAGACACCAACTGCTCTCAAAGACCAAAGTGACTGCCCTTGTCCTTGGTGTGAGGGGTAACCTGGCTGGCTCACCTTGGTCCGGATCTGACAGCAGGTGGACAGAGTGATGTGCTTTTCCATCAGTATTTAAACAGATTATTTCATTTTGTTTGGGTAATTGCAAGAGAAGCTGTGGATATTCATTGGCTGAAAAGTCAGAACAACAACGTTAGAATGCAAAGAAAAATCTTGCCTGTGCCCTTTGCCTAGGCACAGCAAAATTACTTCATCAATTTATACCTAAAATATTAGTTATAGCTTTCATAGAATAGAATGATTAAAATCAACACAGTAATAACTATTGAAAAGTACACCCAGACACAACAGCTTGATATGAATAAAAACATTAGATTTTTAAACTTAGAGTTTATTGAGGACAATAAGCCCTTAAAAAAAGCTGAGGTTGAAGATCTGTTGTACTACATTTCTGTTGGTGATTACATCCTCGAGCCAGAGAGGCTTTCACATGGGATATGGGGATGTTTTTCACTTATGTGGAAACAACCAGCCAAGGTTTGCAAGAAGAGGTAAAGGGTTGTCTTAGAGTTGATGCAGTCAGAAAATACTTTATTGTATGAAAAACTGTACGTTACAGTTATACTAATTATTAAAATGGGACTAGTATATGTATTACTTACCAAGAGGCTGTGCTCTTGTTTCGTCTCTTAGCCTGTCAACTGAAATACTTAAAATTAGTAAGAAGAGATTAATGAAACATTTTTCTCTAAGTCGGGTAATTAACTAGGAAGAATACTGTGACAGAAGCATTTCTAGCAGAGCTCTTCACTGACTTTTACGGAGAGCTTTGCTTGAAACAAGATGTCCCACTGGAGAAAAAAGCACAATCTCCAGTGCCTATTTCTCTTAGGATTGACTATGCCACTGGGGCACGCTCAGCCTGAGCTGCAGGAGGGTTTAGAGCTGCGTTTTCAACACCTGCTACGCAGCGTTGACCCCAGCTCCCCAGCCCACCCCAGCTCCTCTCACACGCCACTCTGAATAACTACCTACTGACGACAGCTTCTTGTTGCTGACAGGTTGGGGCTCAGAGCGCCATCGACCTGAAATAAAAGGATTTTCCAATGTTTCATTGGTTTGCGGTCATGCCTTGCATCTCCCTCCCCACACTTTAAAACAGGGAATCCCTCCTGCCTGTTGCCTGCTGATGTTTTTGGGTACAGCCACAAATGCACACGTGCGGATCCTATGGAGGCAGCAGGCAGCTCCTTCCCTGCTCAGCGCTAAGGGAGCTCGTGCCGATGCCGAGCTCTGTCTCTGCGGTGGTCTGGGATTTCCTCTTTGCAGGACAGACATTGTCATCGTGCAGAATGGCTGTGCCCCACATTGGCATCACATAGTAAACCCAAGGACTGGTAAATTACTTTTTTTTACACCCATTTCCTTCAGCTCACTAATATGTGCTTCCTCAGATCTTTCACATTTATTTTCAGGAGGTACAACAATTTTTTATTTCTGAAAAGGGACCAAGATTGTTTTCAAAAGTTTATAATTCATTATAAAAATATCTGTGGACTGAAATACATAAAGTAAAAACTAAATTCTATATCAATTGGGCATCCACAATCAAAATGGATTTATTAAAGTAATGTTGCTATGAACCTACATGTGAAATGAACTTTATAAAATGATTCTGAATAAAACCAAAAGAGGTGCATTTACCAGGAGGTGGTCCACTCCTCAGTCTATAAGCATCTGGAGAAAGAAAAGAGAGTATTAGTACTTTATTCATGATTGTATTACATATACCTTACAGGAGTGTGTCAAACATCAAATTTGTAATTCTCAGCTGCATCTGTCTTCCTTTCCCAAAGTAAACTATCTGCAGTAATCAAGTCCACAGAACATGAACACTGATACCGGGAAAATACTTCCATCCAAAGGATGGAAATGGAAAAAAAACACTAAGAACTTTGTGAGGAAGGGATTTGCAAAAAGGGATCTGATTGTCTGCTAGAAGCCTGGGGCCTCACCCGCCTGGCACATGGGGATGGGGAGGCAGGGAGTGGTGGTGCTGGTGCAGCAGAGTTGCCCGTCCCTGGTGCGAGGGCAGGGGCTTCTGGTGGAAGGGGGCACCTGGCATGGGATGATCTGCAAAGGGACCGGCTCCACGCGGAGCTACAGCACCAGCACAAGCTCACAACATGGTCCCTCCAGAGCGCTGCAGCCCCAGACAACAGCTGTTACGAGCAGTTAAAAATCAGATGAGCTCAACACAAGAAACTGCATCAACACCCAAAAGAGTGCATCAAAACCTCCCTTGGTCCCAGAAACCCAGCACTGTGTTTGCCCCTTCTCCTTCCCGGCCACTCCAGCCATGCTGGTCTGTCACGACGGAGAGCAACTGTGCTCAGCGATGCTCAGGCAGGCACCAAGCCCAGATCCAGTGGGAACACCCCTGTGCCTTCGCACAGCTGTGCCTGCCCGACCGTCACACCAACATAGGGCTTGGCATCTACTACAGAAACAGGTTGTGCTGTAAAGGTGGCCCCAAACTCTTCTCTTGCAGCCAAAGGGAGCTTTGAGGGAAGGGCAGCGCCAAGCCCTGCGTGCCCCCTGAGCAGGGCAGGATGGTCGCTGGGCCCTGCTTCTGCTCAGGGAGTTTTCTGCTATTAAACTCCCCAGCACCACTTGGAAACAGGTAACCTTCAGAGAACGGGGCAGCATTATAATTCCCTCAATATATTTCTGTGAAAGAAGCAGAGCAAAACCAAGACCCTTCACCTATAAAAGCATTGCTATTGTGATGTATTATCATAGCTGAGATTATTAGATTAATAATGCTGGAAGTTTAAAATTAATATTCAAACAGATCTATTATTTCTAGGAAAAGAGAAAAAAATACCTATATCATCCTCAGAAGTCATTCCAAAATATCTTGATCTGAATTTTTTGACAGATGCTTCACTCATGGTAGGAAGAAGCAGAAATGATCGTTAGCACCTTTCACTTGAAGAACTACTTTTCCTCATGAGTAAAGACAATTTTGACCTTTGAGACTTGGAATGGAAGAATGGATGATTTTGTACCTTTGCCCATGTTATCCACCCAAACCCTGCACAGACCTTAGCAGTCATTGCTTACATTTTGGTTCACATATTTTTCCAAATCTCAGATACTTCCCTCTAACAACCACCATGAGGTGGTTGTTTTGTTTTTTTTTTCATTAGAGACTATTATGGAAATATAGTACTGGAAAAGAAGAAAACATTTACCTCCCACTGGAAAACTGCTGGGCTTCTCATTATCTAGCACAAGGAAGAGGGACAGATTAGTGTCATGCAGTCAGCACTAAATGACTTTACCCATGTGCAAACGGGAACACTGGGACAAGTGGGTGTTGGGCTTCAGGGGATGAGCTTTTTTTGTGTTAAAGGATAGGTGGATGGAGCACATGCAAACCTTCTAGCAATGGCATGCTTTCCTCCCCTGCATTCATTTTTCCACTTTAATGCTACAGAGAAAAGTGTAGAATCCCACTGGAGTGGCAGGAATGCCAAGTAGCAACTGTTAAATTACTTTTAGTTAACATATAAACAAATCATTTTCCTTTTCAATAGTAGTGCCTCATTTCCCCACTTCACCTTTTAAAAAAATCCTGTATGTTTAATTTTGAAAGGAAGCTAATCCCTGAACTCCTGCCTCTGATGTGGCTTATTACCATGTCACATCACTATAAAATGAACCTATACTGGAGCTCAACAATTCATCAACAACAGTGTATTTCATGGGGGATGTTCGATGCCCCATTTACCAGCTTCAGTGGGTTTGTTTGCCAGCTCCATCTGCTCCTGGCCAGGGGGTTTGGTGACCACCATGGACGTGAGGGGCGTAACGAAGCTGTACCGCAGAGACAGCTCTAAGGCTTGTGCCTCCAGGGTTTTCTGGTCCTCTTCTTGTGCTGAAATACTAAAGTCTGTGTTAATGATGAAGAAATAACATGCAGAGACTATAAGCAGGTCATCTTCAGATTCTTTTTCATATTAGCTGTGTCTTAACAGATATTTTTTACTATTGAAGGGTGAGTAGTTTTATTGGGATAACTCAGCTGTTCATGTGCTTGAAATAATGGAGATGCTTAATTGTTTGCAACACTGGAGCCTCTGTATCATTCAAATACATAAAAATAATAGATACATGAACTATGAAATGTCCTATGGACATACTTATTTTTCTCTTTACTAGCTATTGCCATTCACTTACCTACAGACAACAGGAAAACAAAGAAATATACACAGATAATTTAACAACAGCTCATCACAATCCATGCAATTAAAATATATTTCATAATAATGTCAGGAAGAATGTTTTATATTATGTTTTCATATGTGTATAGACATACACACAAACTGAAAGGCACCTTGTGTTCCTCATAGTAATGTAGTATTCTGCCAGTATACTACGTTTTTAATACTAACTTACTGCAGAAATATTTCTGTTCCTTTGTGTTTTCCCATCATGTAATTTGTGAATAAGGAATTTCTGTTTTAAGAAGTCAGAAATTTGCAATACAAAATATTAAAATAGCTTACGATTTTTCCAGAAGCTGTTGAATGGTTAAGTAAGCCCACAGTCTCTCTATGAAATTTCCAAAGATGTAACTTTGATTTTGAAACACTTGCTCCTTCTCTTTGACATTTGCTTCTTCTTTAAGAGTCAAGTCACTCGTATGCTGAAATGGGAGAAAACACCAAAAGAACAGTTCCAGACTTCTTTTATAGTCCCGTTATTAGACTTAAAGGAACATCTTTCACTACAAAAGTGCCCTTTTTGTCCTTCAATTTTGTTCTTTCCCATTGGAAAATGCAACTCCAAACCACTAAAGAAGCATGTATTTTGGATATATATTTCTGGCCTTGAAACAATGTTTAAAAAAAGGAGGTAATTAAATTGTTCTATTTCAATATTTTTAAGATCAATAATTCATTCTAAAACTACAAACCAGTTTCCTAAAAATGCTTGAAAGGGCAAAATACTACGGTTTTGAGATGATTAAAAATGTTGTTTGTTTATTTGTGGATATATTTCAAGGTTTTTCTTTTGTAGCAAATTCAGGAGGGGAAAATTGTTTGATACTCAAATAGAAAACATATATTGCACACAAAAGACTTTTTGAAGTCTCCTATTGCACCATAAAAGACAGAAGGGAAATATGTTTTTCACAGTTAGTAAACTAAACACTTACTGACTGAGCTTTAATTTCTACTGGCAAAAGATCGAGATCATTGCTAATTTTTCCGGATACTATAATTTCAGATCCTTCAAAAAACAGCTTGAAATTGTTCTTGGTTAATCCCTCAACGGCATTTTCTGGATACTGCATTTCAATTTTCATTAATATTGGGGTAGCCACCTCTTGATAAAAGCCCTAAAGAGAAGCAGAGAGAAAGAGAGAGAGAAAGAGAGAGAAAGAACACACAAATGATTGCAAAGCAATAATGTTGAATGTCTAAAGCCCACTTAAAAAGAAGGCAGCATCAGTAATGTAAGACTGCTGCAAACTTAGAAAAAAATAGTTTCTCCCCAAGGTTCAGCATACCTTCTCCAGCCAGGCTGGCAACGCTCTACAAACTGCATTTCCCATGGTAATTCAAGTACGCAAGCAGCATCCCCATTATCACCATCCCACCCAGCCGGGCGTTTTGCTTTAGCCACTTTTCACATCTGATTTTTTAAACTTGACTTATCCTGAGGATTAATCTTTCTCTTTCTGGACTGGGGCTGGCGTTAATCAAATCCAGTCTCTGCACATCCAGCAAAACCAGGTAGAAGTGGCTTCCCCAAAAAAGAGAACGTCATGCAAGTTATAACCCCTCTCCAGATGGACAGGAAAGACCCAAGGCTGGTGGCACTGCACAGCCTGTTTGCCTGTAGGTGCCTCAAACTACCCACTGATTTTTAGGGAAACCATAACAGCCAGCTTCCAATGATGGTACTTCAAGTGGTTTGAAATCAGACCTGAGAACAGAAGTTTTTCCACCATCACCTCCCCTGGACAATTTATCTTCTTGGAGAAGAATAGAAATGTGTGAGTTTCCAGGTTTGTCAAAATGCAATTGATTTGAGGAGGACTTCAACTTTGAAGTTGAGGGTACAAGCCCTCAGATACCCCAAAACTGACTTCCTCTCTCCCCAAAATTAACAGATACACTCAAACCCAACTGAAAATCTCAGAAAATCTGTGGTTTTGCTGCTAAGACTATACATAAACTGTAGCTGATAGATGGTTTTTCTGGCATATTCCTTAGTCCTGACCTGGAGCTGCAAGGCTGCATCAGCGTTTTCATAGATACGACGTGCTATTCCCCCATTGCTTAGGGCCATTTTCTCCAGGAACCTATAACTGACATCAAACCCGAAGCCAAGGCAGAAAAGAGCGTATTTCCCATTGACTGCTTTCTGAATGTTTTCTTGAATTACTTCCACATTACTCTCACCTGTAATAGAAAGAAAAACATACCCTAGTTTGTTTGGTTTTTTTAAAGTACAAAAAGACAGCAGCGGGTTTAATGGAAAATTCTGCTTAAAATTTTTTAAAAATAATTCAAAATAAAATGTTAAAAATATATGGGACAGAATTACACTAATTGAGTTGGAGATGAAAGCACTACTCTGCATTTGGAGTGCCAGAACCTGATTCTCCCCCTTAATGATTTTTACTATCTTCTACTCATGTTGTCACGGCTAATTGCAAAATATTTTACAAGATTACGCGGGCCAGAAGAGGTTTTTAGGACAGAAGGGACACACACTACAAATTAACAGCGCAAGGGATGGAAACACTTGATCAAGCATTGGGAAGACAGGTACCATCCATAAAAATTATAAGCATGACTTCAGAGAAGAATGGATTGGTTAATGGTGTAATTCAGACAAACTGCAAATTAAGTCAGCCATGCTTCTCTCCCAGCCTCTTTGCGTGACAAAGGGGAAAGATTTTCACACCATCATCTTATCCCATTTGAAGAGCTGCTGATGGCCCTGCACAGAGAGCTTCTCTATCAGCATTTCCAGGCAGGAACTGTCACCGCCTGTACCAATATCATAGAAGCAGCTCAGATTTTTCCCTTTCAACCTGCTTTGCCAAGGAAGGCAGTGTATGCAATAACACTGCATGTATTCACCTGGCACTCCATCACAGCCTGATTTCCAGCCAACCTGTGGATGTGCAGTGTGCTCAGGGATATTTGAGACTCGCTGAGGCTGTGCTGAGCAGGCAGCACCGTGAGCTGAATTTTATTAAAAAACCCAAACAAATAAGTCAACCCCAAAGCAGTACGATCGCACAATCTGAACGGCAGACTGATCTTATTAGAGGGCTTACAGCTGAATTAATATTGCTGGCCTTGGCGACATACTGGTGCCACACAAAACTTAGACAAACTCCTGTTCGGAACAAGTGATCTTTGTGCCATTGCATTAGGAGTTATTGTTTATTTAACCCGGTATTTTTATCTCAACCCTCTGGTTTGTTCTATCACAGTTGATCACTAATTAAGAGCTAGACATGAAAAAGAATACAAAACAAGAGGCACCTTGAAAATATCTCAAGTTTGGGGAAAGGAGGGTGAAGAAATGTAAGCAATACCTCTCAAATGGGACCGTACATAATATATGCAAAATGTCCATGTTTCTGCTCTAAGAATTTTACTTTCATGTTTCAGCTGTGCCTGGAGTATCTCCAACAATTCCCTCAATTTTATAAACTGGGAAGCCAATGGTATTTAGGAAAACAGTTCCCAGCTAAAGGACGTGTTTGCCATGGGCAGGCAGGCTCTGCCATTGTTTCCTACAGCCCTTGCCAGAGCCCTCTCAATCATTCTCTCTCCAACGCAGATCCAGTGATAGCCCAGCCTGCTTATACCAAAGCTCTTTCCGAAACACAGGCTATGTCTATCAACGTCTGGGATGCAAGTGTAAAAGATAAAACGATCAAGCAGAGACAGGACCGAGGCCAGTATTTACTCACCAGAAGTGGGCTGGCCGTCTGTCAGCAAAATAATCATGGAGACGCTCCGCTCTGGCAGCCTCTCGGCTTTATCCAGCACGCTCACAGCAGTCAGCAGGGCACAATTGATATCTGTGCCTATAATGAGAAAGCAGACATCACTCACCTAAAAAGGGTAACCATCTGAAGAAATCGGTGCACTTCATCTGCAGAGGCCCTGCAGAGTTGTTTAAAGTTTTCTGCAGGAAGTAATCCTTCAGAGAAATGAGGATTTAGGGGTTTAGCCTACTGGGCTTAATTATGGTGTATTATATTGCAATGGCAATGCTGGAGTATTCTTTTGGGAGCATTTTCCACACATATGTCATGGGAAATACAAACATGCCTAGAGCCGTTAAAAAGTGCTTAAACACACACACACTGTCCTCTGTTAACCTACATCTAAGAAATGTCTCCTAGCCTTATTTGAGAAGTCAAAGAAAAGAGCTGGGCACAGGTGGGGTTTATTGGTGTCAGCACCTGGGATAATACCTGTGTTAACACTAACCATGTTAACTAACACCTGTGTTAATACTAACAGCATGACATTAACAGGAGATACAGCCTTTTAGATATGCTTAAAACTAAATAATAAAACAAAGTGCACTGAGTGATGCAGCAATTGAAATGCTTCATGCCTATTTTGATTATTTTGTTTCTGTAGCGTGGCTTACATGGGAGTATAACTTTGGATGCTTTTTTTTTTTTTTTTTTACAAGGGGACCCTTGATACTAAAAAAAATCAGCAAATTTCTGTCAAGTGCTGAGTGAATTGCCATTTTTCTGTAGAAAAAAAAATGTACTATCAGGAAATCTTCCGGACATCTCTGTTATAAAAGTCTGAAAAAAAACTTTGTGGCTTATATGTTTCATAGATATGATGTAACCATCTCTATATATCCATATCAAAATGCAGTCACCAATCCATCCACTCCCATAACCAGCCTTTCTATCCCACTCATCACTCGTAAGTATTAAAAACTTACTTGCTTTGTGAGCCCTGATGGTAGTTCTGTGGCAGTATATGACTAATACAAATAATAATTTTTTTTCTAAGCAACATAATATATTGGGTGCTTTCTTGCGATTACAAGCAACTAGGTGGTGCCCTGTACCTCCACTAGCAGAAAGAGTTTGCACGAATCCTGCAGCATTCGCCACGTTCTCTGCAGTGGCTTGCAGCAAAGAGCTCTTCCACTCCACTACTTTCCTGTTAAAGGTGATAAAGCTGAAATGATCTTCCGGGCGGAGGTCTTGCAAAATCTTCAACAGGGCATCCCTCGTCTGTTCCAAGCAGAAAACAATCACTTTGAATATTTCTACTTCTCTGACAGAACTGGGATTGGAATTGCAGTCTAATAAGGAGTTTTTTCTACAGCATTATTCAAGATACAGCCCCATGCCCTTATTTAGTCCTAATGGTATTTTTCAGGTTGAGACCATCAGAAATGGCCTATTCACTCAACTTACAGACACAAAAAAACACCTATGAGGGCTGTAGGGGGCTTATCTGCTGTCTAGCAAAGATACATACACAGTCATCAATAAGGTAAAAGAGACAAATTAATTCTTTAAACTTCATTAAAAAAAAATCAGAAGCAAAATATTCTGCAAAGATAGAGACAGAAATGTGCTCTTTGCCTTAATGTTTGATACCCGTGAGAACAGCCATATCAGATTGCTCTTCGATAGCTTAAATCTGTGCATATGTATTTTCAAGCATTTCTATATGACGGCGAACTTTGCTGTGTGCAAAACCAGCATGTGTTTCGGAGTGAAATTCACAGTCACTCCCTCGGAAGGCTGGTGTGTGGGTGTGACGCAAGCAGAGGTCAGTACTGTTACCTGTTTAATTTTTCTGCCTGCCATGGAGCCACTTCGATCTATAACAAAGATGACATTTTTGGGAAACACTGGCATTTCATGGGGTGCAAAGTAATGCACGAAATAACCATTGACAATCTGAAATACAGAATGAAATCATGTATAAAATTACATCTAAATAAATAAATGTTGCATCTTAACATTCTGGCATAGCAAGAAGGGGGAGGATGCTTAGCATTCTGTTCTTCTAGATAAGCCCAAATCAAAGAACTATTAAAATGTATTTCCTAGCTGGAAGTGAGACTATCTGTAGATAGCAAATTACAAGAGAACAGCATATATATATATATATATATATTATTATACACCTCAGTGCCATATAAATATATTTGTATTATCACCATATATTACATTACCTCTTTATTATGACCTATGAGCACATCTTTGCTCATTGACTGTGACTGCCACCTTTTAGCACATCCATGTATATACTTCATTAGTGATATGGTATGGAAAATAATGTACTGTATTCCCTAGAATACGCATTGGTCCATAAATATTTTTAAGTGCCTGCTCTGTTTAGTTATGTCTCAGTTGTCACAATAGATAAAAGAAACCCGAGCAATCATTTTAATAGTTATATAAATCACATTCCTCTAAACCTCATTTACAAGAAGCCACAAATACACAGAATCACAGAATGGTCAGGGGTGGAAGGGACCTCTGGAGATCATCTAGTCCAACCCCCCTGGATAAAGCAGGTTCACCCAGAGCAGGCTGCACAGGATCACGTCCAGGCAGGTTTTAAATGTCTCCAGAAAAGGAGATTCCACCGCCTCTCTGGGCAGCCTGTTCCAGTGCTCTGCCACCCTCAAAGTTGAGAAGTTTTTCCTCATGTTCAGATGGAACTTCCCATGTTCCAGTTTGTGCCTGTTGACCCTTGTCCTGTCACTGGGCACCACTGGAAAGAGTCTAGCCCCACCCTCCTGACACCCATCCATTAGATATTTATAAGCTTTGATGAAATCCTCTCTCAGTCTTCTCATCTCCAGGCTAAACAGCCCCAGGTTTCTCAGGCTTTCCTCATAAGAGAAATGCTCCAGTCCCCTGACCATATTTCGTAGCCTCCGCTGGACTTTTTCCAGTAGTACCTTGTCTTTGTTGAACTAGGGAGCCCAGAACTGGACACAGTAGGGCAGAGGGGGGGATAATACCTTACATCAGCCAAAATAATAAAAAAAAGAATATAAAGAGATAGCTATATAGTGGCAATATAGATTTGGTATTGAAACAAAAGTTGAAAGATTGAAATTTTTTTTTTCATGGATGATCCATTCTTGTAACGTGTATGGTGTCTCTGGGGATTCACTGAACATCACCATCAGTTCCTGCTGACCCTGGATTAATGGAAATAGCTTTTTCTGTCATTCTTGGTGTTTCAAAGTAAATGTTGCTGGTTTGCTCATTGCACTTCACATTCAGATGTATCTAGGATCTGAAAGCATTTTTAATTATTTTTCACCTGTATATCACCTGCAGCGGCACCTCTCTTAACATCATAGCGCACAACAAAATCACCGTTGAGGAGGGTTTCATCGAGTTCAGGATTTATCTTCTGTTGATCTACAGTTGGCTTAAATAAAATATGAGCCTGCAAAGCAATCAAAAGAAAAGATTAAAAGCAACATAACTTAAAGCTGCCACTGACAGTGACATCTGGCAGCTGCTGCTTTACCTTGGTTTCGTTCTGCACTTTCGTGAGCGCTTCAGTTAACTCATTTGTCATGAACGTGCTGCCTGTCTCCAAGACGCGTATGCCTTGGGGCTCGAAGATGTGCACATCAATCTGACAGTGGAGGAGAAGTCAGCATCAGCATCTTGGAGGGAACATGGCCGTGCCCGAAAAACTACCATGCTGTTCCCTGCCCACCCCTGGCCGGGGCAGCTCACCTGGAAGTGCTTAACAAGCTGCTTCGGTCGGACCTTGATCAGCAGCTCAAACTTCCCCAGCTGCCGCTTCAACAGCTCCTCGTACATCAGCTCAAAAGTGACTTTGCTGGCGGCTGCAATGTTGACAGACACGTGAAACTGCTCCAGTTTTCTGCCTGTGATTCTGGGCCGGGGGGGAGGGGGAAGAACAGATATTTACATCCTGCAGGGAAGGTTTGTTTGTGGTGGCCAAAGTTTATGAATTGTGCTAAATAGTGGCCAAGGGGTTGCATGGAGTAAATAAAAAAAGAGTAGCAGTAAATCTTATTTATCATAGAGAAGATTTTTTTGTTTTTTATATTGCAGGTGGTATTATATACATGATGTTATTACATTAGCGTGCCATGGGTGCTGCATATGCAAGCAGAGAAATGGAGCAGAAATGAAGCATTCTTCAGACTGGGATCAAACAGAACTGTGACTGAACACATGGGAAGCACAGATTAAATATAACCCAAAAACATGGTGTCTGCTCAGCTCAGGTGCCATGGTCCTGTGTACTTGTGGGGAAGCAGGCTCAGCGACTGAGCACCATCCCAGCCCGGCAAGGTGCTCCCATGTGACAGTAAGTCCCAGGGCAACACTAAATGGTGACACCTCCCACTGAAGCCCATTGCAGAACCAGATATAATTCATATATATGTGAATATATACATACATACATACACCCCATCCTTCCCAACACGAACCGAGGCTGCTTTTCACATTTCTCCCTGCTGAGAGATGGCTGGCTCCAGGGTTTAACCTGCCCCCAGCCAAACACGAAACTGAGGAAGAGTGTTGGAACAGCCTTACTCAGAAAAGCAACGTACTTGATGAGGCCGGCACTCTGCCCACGCGAGACTGCAGTGTCATATTCCTTTTGAGCAGAAGCTTTCTCCTTTATTATTCCTGGGTATACTTTACCGTCGATGGACCTGTTTGGTTTCCATAAATACTAATTAATATTAGAAGGAAAGCAGTGGGGAAAGAAACAAGAGGAACATTGCACTTAGTGGCCCTCAGGGCTTGAGCAGGGGACACTGTTTGGTTCCCATATCCCTTCCCATCCAGGAGGATGCCAGGAGACACCACCACCTTGGGTCTTGGGGAGGCTGGAGCAGGAGAAACGCCATCACCAAGCACATTTGTCACCCACCCTGTGCAGAAGGCAGCCTCACCCTGGCCCTGGGCACCTTCTTTCTATTTGTCTGCCTGCTACTTTGCCCTGCAGAGCATTTTGTGCAGGACTCTCCAGAGCTCAGCTCTTTGTGCTTTTTGCTCAGCACCTCCTGAGAAGAAAAATGAACCCTCCCCTCAGCCCCCAGAGCTGCCTCCTTCATGCCACAGGTAAGGACTGATCCTACATGGAGAAGTTGGTGATGAAGGCCGTCTTGGGTAACTCCACTTCAAAGGTCGCCTCTCTGGACTCATTAGCTTGGTTGACAATTTTGCTGGTGATGACAGTGTGAGCAAATCTTGACGTGACCTTGCAGTCCACATGGAGGCTGTAGATTTTAATAGCATGCTGGAAAGAAAAATAAACAGGCTGGAATAGAAACACTCAGTTTTTGCTCCTGAGCAGGCCTCACCTGGGTGATATTGCAAAAGTCTGATGAAGGAATGAACTGTTAGAAGGTCCGGCTGGAATGGGGGAGGGGGGAATTGTTCACAACCAAACCGGCCATCTGCTTATTCACATCTCTGCAGCTGCAACCGCAGCCCAACACAAAATCTGCAGGTACATCGGTGTGTTGTTGTTCCACAGAAGGCTTCTGTCGAGCCTTTTTCTGTGGTCTTCTCTCCTTGGGTTACTCTGAAGCAGTTGCTGTGTCACCCCAATACATCGCCTAAGATTAATCTCAGAAAAACCGGATGCTTCTTTAAGCGCTTTAATCATGGAAAGAGACTTGCTAGCTTTTTGCATGACTATTTATTTGCTCTCCCAGCTGTTGACTTTGACGCACATTTTTCAGCTCAGTACCTTGTGTCACATACAATGTCTAGCAGGTTTGAAACCCTGTGTAGGCCTCCAACCCCTCGCTGGTTGCACAAGCAGGGATGCCCTTTGAGCATTTGTGTTTCTCCCGGTCTGGTGCTTCCAGGGCCCCCAACGCTGGAGGGAGGAGGGCACTGTCCTGGAGCTGCCCAGGAACACCCCACAGGGTGGCTGGACTGGGAACTGCCTGGACAACCCGCCTCTCTAAACACCCTCTTTGTGCATTTGGGATGTCTGTTTTAAAGGCTCTACCTGTGTTTCAGTGACACTAAGAAGGGTTGATCTGGATATCACCAGCCTCACAATAGTCCAATAGTTGATTAAAATAAAAAAGCTCATCATCAAAGCAGATCATCGCACTTCAATTTTTACTTTTCCAGCCTCACAAATCTTTTGAATGGTTAATTGATCTTTAGTTGTTTTGATAATTCATCTCCTGTACTTTGCTCACCAATTAAGAGCATCCGCTGGTCTCTTCTTTATTAGGGCACTGGCTGAAATTCAAACGTTTAATCAAGCTAAACACGGCCATTCAATACAAAGCTGCGATCACAGCTTTGTGCACAGGCATCAGGGCAGGAGGTGCCACAGCCAACGCCATGTGAGGAATAGACGGCTGTTTCTTTTTTCATTATACATTGCCAGAGTGTGCTCCACCTCCTGATGCCTACTGACAATCCATGACAATGGGATAAAACCCAAAAATATTAATCGAGAGAACAATTTCCTGATCCTGCCAATTTGGGTGCCTCTCCCTGCTGCCCACCCCCAGCTGGAGTCTTCCCTGCCCTGCCTGGGGCTGTCTCTTCCTAAAGGCTTTCTGAGTATCCCTGAGCACCTCTGCTCACGTTTGCTGCCCTGCCATACTCAAACCTACCCGTGGCATGTTTGGAGGGGTGGTTTTGCCATGACTGAGGAGCCCCAAGTTGTGGCTCACTGGGGCAGCACAGGCACGTGGTGGCCATCACTGCCAATGGGGCATCCTTCCTGCACAGGAGGAGCTTGTCCCGTGCAAAATTTACCTTGTGTAAAATCCATCCCTCTGCCACGTGCCAAAGGGATGCTGTGGAGATGAGGGGATGGGGACCTGCATCCCTTGTGCTTGCCCAGCCCCAGCAGCATTTTAGGCTATGACCAGCACAAAGGAGCACGCAGTGGGGTGCAGCACGGTGAGGGGCATCGCTGTGCCCTCAGTGAAGGAGGCAGGAGAGGACCAGCCCCGGGTGTGTACTCAAAAGCAGTGGGGAGTGACTTGTGGCCACTCCTTGAGACACCGCAGGCACATACACAACATCCATGGCTTCTTGCAGAGCCCTCAGCCGCCCCTGCAGCAGCCACAAGACCTGGCCCTGCCTCCCAGAAACCTGCCTGCATTTCGGTTGCATTTCACACTTCTCTGAATAGGCATGATGAAAACAAAAACCTTCCGACACAAGGCTTCCTCCATTTCTCCAATATTGATATTTTTAAAATAAGACCAGTCATACACATCCTGAGATGATACAAAACACAGTTCGCTTCTCCAGACGGTACAAATAACTGTCTACTCCCCTCTTCTGTTCCATATAAATTTTTAAACACCTGTCAGAAACCTCCTGGCACTGCAATGGTCCTCGTTTAGTCCTGCTGTAATGACACTGTGTCAAGATCCAAACCTCATCCAGTGGCCGAGGGAGACCCACCAATCCCTCAAATTTTATATTTTACATCCCTGGGGAAGAGTGTGATCAGACACATCTGCAAATGCTCTCCTGCCACATTTGTACTGTAACAGCCCAAACGAACAACCAAAATGGCCTTAAAAGGACCCAAAGCTCTGAAATCACGACACAGTACACCCGAGAGGCTCCACAGGTGGTGATTACCAGAGGAGTTACCTGCATTACGTGGCCGGCTACCGTGATACCATCAGGTCACCAAATGAGCAAACAAGATACTGTTAAAAAAAATAAAATAGAGCAAATACCTTTTGAGCAATAGTTTCTGATAATACTACGACTGAGGAAAAGACCATCAATGTGAACAACATTCTCTCCTCCATTTTGGAAAGACCAGATTTTCAAATGAAAACTCGGTTTATCTTAATCAGTTAATGAGTAACTTGTACTTGGGGATATTATGTAGACTTTGAAGAGACCCAGAAACTTAATATTTACATGTTAAACATAAGTAAAACTTGCACTCAGTTAACATTTATTTTTGCAATGGATCTTTGCTGTTAAACATTAGAACTTTAATGTTTGATAATGTATAAAGTTAAGAAATCTTTATGTTTTCTTTTTAAACTTAGGTTTTTACTGTGGCTTGTGAAATCCCACAGGCAGATGAACTGGTCTGTGCAACAAGCTGCATTTTTGGATGCAGGAATCTCTACCATATCCAACTAATAATTTGAAAGGGCACATCATTAATGCCTTAATGTTATCTCAAGCACTTCAGAGATTTGGAGATTGCCAAGACATGCAACATTCACATGAGATTTTACAGCTGGTGACTTCTTCAAACCTTGTGCCCCCCCTGCCCAGCCAGCCCATGAGAGGTACGGAGTGGCCCTCTTGAAATATCCCTTCTTGCTTCCTCTGACAAGCCATAATCCTTGTTTGTCAAATAGCAAAGTCAGTTGTGGCTTGTCTTTAGCTAAACAGTAAAAATAAATTAATCAGACCTTGCCTGGACTCGCTAGGAAGAGAGGTGCTAAGTCAGTGCCTGTAAATACACGTATGTAAGTGTACAAAGAAGACACAAACCACCCAAAACCAAGCACAACAGCAGCTGTGCACGGGAGCACATCTGGCCTTGTCTAACCTGCACACAGCTGCGATGTATTCAGCCGGTGATTCTGCAAAGCTGCCTTTAACCCGTGGGCTCAGCGGACCTGTTTGCACAAAAGGTTAGTGCTGGAAGAGCTCTGCACCCAAATTTACCTGGAAACTGAGTGGGATGACTCTTTTCACCTCCTATTTCATAACAGTCTTCATCCAACAGGGATTTTGAGCAGTTCCTTTGAAGTTTTTGTTGGTCAAGGGTTGGTTTGTAGCCCTGGAAAAAGAAATTCTCTTAGAAGTCCAATTTTATATACATATAATTATGGATAGTGTTATACTAACATAATTCCTAAAATACATGCTCACTCATGTGGTGTTTAGATAGTCTCCTAACGCAACACAGCTCACATGATTATTTAAAAGATGCTTCTCCAGCTGAGTAGTTGTGATGTCTGCCTCTTCTACAAAGCATTTTAAACACACTGTGGGGAAATAACTGGGTTTTTTAGGCAGTGGGGTAAACAGATCCTGTGCAGAACGCATTTCAAAAGTTCATCTCCTCAGCTCTATGACTGGGGAAATCAAGGTGAGAAATGGGGGTCAGGAAGCAAACTGTCAAGAGCCTTTCCTACGCCACACATCCAGGGCTTGCTTGTTTTATTGGAAAGCTTTCAGTGGGCTTCATTTGTTCATACATTCCCAGCGCAAGAAAATAAAATGTTTGAAGTCTTGAAAATATCGACAGGACAGGAAAAATAACATCCCCCGGGGCTGTAGTTCAGAGGATCTCTTACGCATATGCAGCTGCTGCATCAGCCCCCAGTTCCTGTATGTATTTATATGAACACATGTATACGGGTACGCACGTTAACGTGCAACCAGCCAGCGCTGTGGAGAGATGCAATCCAGAATGACTCCCTCTCCCCTCAGCCCTCCCACCACGATTTCCCTGCCTGTCTGCCCTGTGTTGGCAGCTCCAGGATACCAGACAGCCCTTTCTCAACTAAAACCTGCAGTCTGTCCACATAAAACCACTTTTTCATACTGCTTTTGACAGCATTTTCCCCCTTATAACTCCACGGTAGCTGATGCTAGTAATTGTCATAAGTTAATGCAAAGACCCTGTGGAAATACTTGCATCTGTGTTTGCTTCATTGTTATTTTACAGACAAAGCATCCAGGTAGACAGCATGCTTCCAGTGGCCTTGGATTTGCAAGGAGATGCTAATGCAGGGCTCAATAGTTTCGACAGACATTTACATCTTCACCATAAAGAGTCTATTGAGCACAGCCTGGTATTACAAGGCTTGTGCTTTAAGTTAAGTTTTTTTAAAAAACAAACTTCACTTCTTCCAGGCAGACTGTTAATACTACTTGCAAATACTGTATTGTTTATAGCAGGACATGAAAATATATATATTTTAACAGAGAAGAATTAAAACTGCTCTACATTTGATTAGCTTCTACAACTCACGCAATGCTTTAATCCCTTAAAATGCACAGGATTATACACTTAGTGGCCTAAGATCCCCAGGAGCGAAAGCTTTAGCTTTAATTAAGTGTATCTGTCATTCAGTTTTCTAATACCCACATGTAAAATCACATGGTTGTTAAAGAGCTGCTTTAACTGCACAGATTTAGGCTGCATGGTTGGTTCTGCCCTGCTCCTGTGTGCACGGAGGCAGCCAGCACCCAGGGAAGCTGTGAAATCCCTCACGCACCCCTGTGCGTCTTGCTTAAGCAGCTACAGGGAAGTCTCATGCTCAGGCCTATCCCCCGACTCGAGCACCTCTCCCCGTTCCCGTACAAACCACCAGCAACAGCCATCCCCAGTGATGTCCAGTGCCCATTGCTGCTGGTACACTGGGCACCAATCCTGCAGCACCCAGCGCTTCTTGCTCTGAGGAATGAATGTGCTGTGAAATGACTTCGGATCACCTTGCAGGAAGGATCTACACCCACTATCACAACAGGAGATACTTTTGAGTGCAAAATGACCTAAAAACTCAAGTCCTGGGGCCTGAAAATGAGGAAAAAGGAAGAAAACATGTTTTCCATGACTGGACTTATTACGAAGGATGAGGAAAAAAATGACAAAAAATTCTCTGGGCAGCTTTGTATTTCTTCTTCTCACCTACAAGTATCTGCTTGTCCTGCTGCAGCAACCAGTAACTTTTCCAGCACAGCAGTAAGGCTGGGGACAGGGGAGGATTCCTGCAATTCATACAGGAGAGCTCAGACCTTGCTGTCACAAACGGGGAGTGACTTTGTCCCAGGGATATGCTTTTACCTCTGATGCATATTGTTTTAGATGAGGTCCATCTTAAAAGACCGAAAAACAATCCCTGATCCTGAGTACTTACTGTCACACTGGGAAACATCACAAATAATTAAACCTGTGGACATCCTGGAAATAAAGCTGTTAGCAAAACCCCAAGTTTCTGGTAGATAACTAACTTTGTTTCCCTGCTGCATCTGCGCTGCAAGTCTGGGGGACACAGAGGTTTCTGTGCTTCCCTAAATCAGCGTCAACATATCCAAAGCTGGGTCTGAAATACAGCGGCCCCCCCTCTCCTGCTACCCAGTCTAGCAAATTTGCGATATTCAGTCACTTGTGTCACACAAAAGAAAGCGATAACAATATTTTTCCCCACTTGTCCCTCTCCATCGTTTTTCTAATTATTAAATTGACCTCCTTCTAATTATTAAAATGACCTCCTGCCAACTTCTCATCACAGATAAATTACGGAGGATTTGTTAAACCTGATGCGAGGCCAGCTCCGGTGTTACCAGGGTGTTTTGTTTTGGTTTTATCTTCAAGGCTCTGGAAGGTGTCTATCTCAGAGGAAAAGGCCGTGCTGAGTTACCTGTGAGGAGCCCGAGCCTCATGGGGAAATAGTGTCCAGCAGAGAGAGGAGGCAGTATCTTGTCTGCAAATAGTAATCTTTGAAAGCGAATAAAATGGGGCAGGGCCACACACCCACAATATCTTTAATTTTTTAAGGAAACCTCCCCCTTAAACCCAAAGGATTTGCTGCTGCCTTATGCACATCCCACTCCGCAGCCTCTCTGGGAGCTTCGTGGATGTCGCCATGTTTTATCCGTCAAGTGTTTGGGACACAAAAGGCAAAGATTATATTCTTCACAGGGCATAGAGACCTTCAATACCACTTTCACCTCTTAATCAGGCCTAGCCTGTGCAAAATTAGTTCTTTAAATAAAGGTGGCACCTACCTTACCAACAGGAACGAGAGGATCACTCATATTTGAGCACAAAGATCCAGCTGAGGCGGAAATACTCCAATTTATAACCTCGTGGGAAAACAAGTTTGATGTTTAATGCAAGTCAAGATGTAAATGGAGCTGCAAAAAACCAGCTTCCACTCAGAGTGGGTTTGCTGTTGTACAGAGACACCCAGCGGGTCGTTCAGCGGGAGGACGTGTCAGGAGGGACATGGCGCCTGTGCTGCTGGTCTGTCACCCCACTTCTCACTTGATCCAACGGGACATGAGGAAGGAGTTGTTGGGAAATGGGCTGAAAGCCCTCCCTCGGCGCTGGGGCACACTGACAGCCCAGCATCTTGCCTCCTGGCAGAGCTGCTTGTGGGCAAAACATGGCGCTGCTGCCCTGAGGCACCCTGAGCTGTGAGGGGTGAGAGTCGTGAGGGGGGAGTCGTGAGGGGAAGGCCGCGAGGGGGCAGCCGTGAGGGGAGAGATACGAGGAGAAGGCCGTGAGGGGGGAGCCACGGAGAGAGAAGAGGGGAAGGCCATGAGGGGGGAGCCATGAGGGAAAGAGAAGAGGGGCAGGCCGTGAGGGGAAGGCCCTGAGGGGGGCTGCTGCCCTGTGCACGCCCCAGCCCTGAGGGGCCTCGCCAGGGCACCACTGCCATCAGCACAGATTTGGGTGAAGTCTCCAGGTTTTTGTGACGCCCCTTCGACCAGCTCCTCCTCAGCTCCCTCTTGGCAAAGGCACAGCGTGAAGAAATTGCACTGACACCAAAACTCTGTCCTCTGGATGTTTATTCTTTGGGTTTGACAGATTAGATCACAGCTTGTAACACCAAAGTGTCCACAGAATTAACCTAAGCCTACATTGAAATTAGTCACCACGGTGTGCCAAGCTGTGTCCAGCATTTTTTAATTAAACCATTATAGCAAACACCGTTCAACACATAATACAAGAAAGCACATAATAAAAATTAACATGGAAGTTGTACCCTTTGACATGAGTCTATTCCCTACTTAATGACTTACGGTAGAAATTAGCTACTTAGGTCTACAGTGACATCAGTGTAAGAGGCAGAAATTTTGGAAAACGTTACAACAATCATCTGGGTGAGACACATCCAGCTCCGCCGTCAGCCAAAGACGCTCTTGGCCGGCTCTTTGGGTTTCTCAAAGACTGTTTCACCCCCTGTCCGATCCCGGCTGAATATGGAGGGTGCTGCAGAGCCCATTTGTTCTTGGAAAAGAAAACCAGGAGAGGCAATCAGTGAAGTTGCACACCAAATTCAGGGAGTAAAATTAGTGCTGCTGAAATGAATATATACACATTTGATAAATATTCCACCTGTCCACCAACTTAGAATCATTGGGTTGGAAGGGACCTTTAAAGGCCACCTAGTCCAACCCCCTGCAATGAGCAGGGACATGTTCAACTAGATCAGGCTGCTCAAAGCCCCACCCAACCTGATCTTGAATTTTTCCAGGTCAGCTTCCCAAACCTTGAAGCGCTCCCATCCCAAGCACGGGGCAGCTGACAGCACCTCTAGGTGGTCACTACCATTGACTGGTCCCAAATCCCTGCAGGTGCTTTAGAAGCTTGGACACTACTGAGGTCCAGGCTATTATGCTGAAAAGATGTTAAAATTCATCATTTTTCCTAATACTCTCACACTGTGGTGGAAAAGCAACACAGAAGCAGCACACCAGGGGTGTTCAAGAGCAAGCAGCCACTCCTCTCTCACCTTCTGCCCTTTATCCCCTCCCCCCAGTTTCTGCTTCATCTCAAACACATCACATTCATCCAATTAAGAGGCCAAAAATCCCCTAGTCTATGACCGAGCCTCCAATCTTCAGCTTGGGCAGTCATTGATATTGGTTCCAGGGCTAGGTTTGAACCCTGGTTCAGAAGGCAAAGTCAGGGCTCTGCCTCCCACTTTGTGCAGACAAGAACGATGTCTCCAAGCAGAGCCCTGTTGGCACCTCTTGGTGCCACCAAGATGATGGGCGCAAAGTCCCCACACAGCCAGGCCAGGGGCGGTGTGCACAGCTGGCTACTGTTTCAGAGGCACACCCTTTCACCTGAAAAGTGCAATTAAGTCCATGTTTTTCTTTGGAAAACTGCTTAATTGTTTCCATCAAGGAGACTTACCACACTGCTTCATCACTTGGTAGGTTTTGGATTTAATTTCCTGGTTTTTGGACAGGTTTCCTCTGGCTCCTTTGAGGTCTTCTTCCTTCACTGGAGGACGCTTCTTTTTCATAGGGGCTGGCTAAGAAACAGACGTATTGCCCACACATCAGTATTTCGTGTTTAGAAGTGTAGGGAACAAAACTGCCTTAACCCAAAGGCTACAGCATACAGAGTTGCTAATAAATATCACACCTATTTCAATTCTAGGACTGTACACTCAGATACTCCAGATCTTTGCACAACCACGATTTCACTGCCCTTCCCAAAATCTCTTGGCACTATTAGGATTCTGAAACTGTCTTCTGACTGTACAGCCTTTGAAAGAGACAGTGGATTGCTTAATTTTATTTATTTATTTTTTAAATTATTTTTAAATTTTCTCTGTCCAGCCCTGCCTGTTCATTCTGCAAGTACAAAATGGTAATTCAATAATGTTTCCAATGTTTGGGAAAGGAAAAATCCTTCATTACTAAATGGTGCTTGTGCCTCAGTCTACTCATTGCTTTGGGAAATGGGTCAGAGATTCTGAAGTCTGGCTTTGTTTAGTTGGAATAAACTTAAAAGTTGACCCATAGTTATTGATGCGAAATTTAGGGAACAAAAGTATCTGAGCACACAACAGGGTTGTCTACAAGCATGTACTGAGCACATCTGAAACACTGGACTCAGAACCCAAAGGAGGAGAAGGAAATCCAATACGAAAACAGATGGATCATCAGGTGGTGCACTGCAATGTCCAAGTACTAATCTGTTTACAGTTTATCTTGTTAGAAGA
Organism: Dromas ardeola; assembly: GCA_013398915.1. NCBI lineage: Eukaryota > Metazoa > Chordata > Aves > Charadriiformes > Dromadidae > Dromas > Dromas ardeola. The sequence goes on from VYZM01007448.1 coordinate 61,004, forward strand.
GCATCAGGACAACATTAGTTCATATCACTCTATCCCTACCTTTAAATTAGCACTTCAAAGTCAGACACAACATCAATCAGCAGCAGTCGGCACCATTAACATTCCCTCTTCAGTTTACTATTTCAAGGAGAGATTGCCAAGGTCCCACCAAGGCAGACCCTGCGTCAGGGTGCAGGGGCACAGGAGATGCGATTAAAAAGAATGAAAGACCCACGCACTCCAACTCTAACAGATCTGCACACCAGAACATCAACGAGAAACTTCTCTGACCATTGCTACATATGTAGGGCTTCTGATATTTGGGTTCTGGCAGTGGTGGAGCCCACCTAAACATTTCTAGCTGCTGCCTGTAAAGCTAAAAACAGTTGCAGAGGGAAACAAATCCCCCAAGGCCTGCAAATGGCTGGAGCAGCAAGTCCCAGGGAGCTTCCAGAGACAGCCCATGCATGCCCGGCTCTCGGCAGGCGCGGGCTGGCTGCACTGGAGCCTTCGGCATGTTTTCCACCGGCTGTAAATTCCTGGGAACGCTCAGAATAGCTTGCTGTCAATCCCTGCTGCATGTGTTGTGGGAAACAAAACATTCACAAGACCTCTGGGGAAAACACTCTACGAGTAGCCAAAGCAAGCAAGAGGAAAGGGTGGTAGCAAACCCTTCAAAATTCACAACAGCTTTTGGTCGGTTAGCTGGTTAACCAAACGTCCCTACAGCCAGAGTTTCGTTTGTCCATCTGCAATGAGAATCGGCATGTGACGGGAATGGTCCCCCCTGCCCCTGGCAGCCAGTACAGACCCGTGTTGGATCCAATACAGAAAAGGGAAAAAAACCCTTGCTTAAAGGGAAAACCCCCTTGTTTTGTTAACAGCAATACAAAATCCGCTCACATCCTTCACCAGTTATTGGCAAGAGACAATAACTGCAAGGCTTCTTTCCACCAGGACAAGGGACTTCTTGGGGACAGGGTAAGAAAAGGAGGCACTTGAGATGCACCAAGACACAGCCAGGCTGAGCAGAACTGTTGGATTTCACCCAGTTATTTTAAAGTAAAACCTCTCGTGCTTTGGTTACAGGTGGATTTCCCAGCAGGACAGCTGCTGTGGATTAGCTGGCCCCCAGCTAAGAAGCTGCACAGAAAGGTTACTGGGAGCCACAGAGGTGAGCCCTGGCCCCGCCAGCACCAGCAGCTGCCAGTGCCGCAGCCGCACGACTGCTAATTGCTCCCAACGCGAGTGCGTTTGTAAGCAGGGTTTGCCAGGAGCCATTCCCAGCTGGCCCAGCAGCGCAGCCTGCACTTTATCTCCTCCTGTCACAAGTCAAAAAGCGTTGCTTTACAAGACATATGACTTTAAGTCTCTTTTTCTTCGGAGTAAAGAAAATAAGCCGAACTGAGGTACTCTGTGTGGTTGAAGGACTGTGCCCTCCCCGTGTCCTTACTCTCCATCCCACCCACCACGTAAAACACTGAGGAGAACTCTGCCAGGCACGCGTAGCTTGTGTTGAAAACATAACACTTCTGTGAAAACCTCAACATTTCTGAGCTAATTTTAAGATCACTTTGAAACACTGATTATTAGGGAACGCAGTAGAGAAAAACCATTAATTACAAAATGAACAAAGTGCGTAATACAAAATTTCAGTCTCAAATATTGTATCCTAAGTTAAAATTTTCAGTCACGCTCCCTCTTTTCCTGCACATTGCTACATTAAGCTTTAAGCAGCAGCACACTTCAGTATAGCCACGTCCTTTCAAAACAACTGCCAAAATTTTAAATCATTGTCTGAGAAAGCGTGTTGGAAAAGCAGAAGTCGCCCCTTCTGTGAAACATCCCAAACCAGAGGAGTGTTTTCCCCCTTCCTACAGAAATACAAATATTTATGATAAAACAGAACATTTTAAAACTAAATTAATTAACTACGCAGAGGGCAGCTGCTTTCCTCTCTTCATCAAATAATGCCTCCTAACAACTTGTTAAAAATACATAAACTGAGCATTTAAATACTTCAACATAATCAAACAAGTCAGAGCAGAAAAGCCAAATTCACTGGTTAACAAGAGTAACTTGCTAACAAGCTATTCCAAGCAAACCATCTAAACCAGTAACACATTTGTCGGGCACTCTGCTCTAACGAGAGCAGCCTCCCCCAGACCTCCCCATACCTGTGACATAACTGCGGTGCTCACTCGGCTGTAAATCCCTTCCCAGGTGGTTTCCCGGCTTTGATTAAATCCAGCCGATGAGCTCTGCGAACGCCTGTTTTTTTCCTCGACTTATATAGAGCATCTAACATGAAGTCATGAGCTGGGTCATCTTCCCAAACCAGAACCCCGGATGATTCAGGTTGAGAGAGGCTGTTGTTGCTGAAAGGTTTATTCTTAGCGATGACTAGGGTTTGCAGTATTCACCGCGCCCCGTGCCTGGGGATGGATGGATTTGGGGACAGACGGATTTGGGGACAGACGAGAGCAGACAGCTGTGGCAGCGGGACCGCAGGGAAGCCCGATCCACTACAAAACAACTTCCCGGGGAGTCCGCTAGGTTCTATTTATAACTTTTAAAGGCAAAACTTTGTTATGGACACAAAATTGACTCTAAATCCCTGGGGGGGG
>VYZM01007448.1:71319-103468 GCA_013398915.1 Dromas ardeola
TTTATGCTTGCAAAGCACCTTATTACTTGCTCAAGAAAAAGTTTACAGAACACAATTTGGATTTACTGCCAGGACTATCAAACAACGTCACACATCCTATTTGGAACCTCCAGTAAATTTCAAAGAAGTATGCATGTGTATTAACCTCTACCACAATCGCTGACTCTAAACCCAAAGAAGTGATTCCAGCACCTCCAGACCAGTGGGGGCAGCTTGCTGTTAAAATGAGAGAATATATAAGATCTCTATCTGCATTGGTAATATGGTAGTCATTTCATTAAAGAAAACTCCATATAAATAGTACTGTCTATAACGCAGAAGAGTTACATTGACCAACTAAAGCTAAAACAACTCACCTTCAGAGATACCACTCATCTTTCACCTGAACTGAAAACTGCACACTTAGTATAATTTAGAACAAAATTATGCTAAGGCAAGGATGTAAATACTTCTCCAAAATCAGGCCAGTTACCTCCACCAGCTTCCTCTCACAATTAGAATTGCCTATTAGTTTTGTATTCTGTGGGGTTTTTTTTTTCAGAAGCATTCGTAACACTGTTCACCTGTGACATTTAAATATATTGTTATGTCTTCCTGCCCATCTGGAAGGAAATTCACTACCATGAGTGGTGCAACAATGCCATTTCCTTAACTGGTTTTCAACTGCAAATGCTAGGAACTACAGTTCAAAGACAATCAAAGCTAAGTTGACAGTGTTACAATGAAATCAATGTCATGAGGGATGAACTGGATTGCTATCGCATCCATTGCAATAATTAACTCTACATACTTCTGACTCTGACTCCTCATGTGATGCTGCTCTCCTGTATCGGACTTTACTTCCATTTCTTGAATCTTGTCCTGCTTCCTTTTCTTCAAGTTTAGCTTTTGTCTTCCCTTTCTTCATAAGAAAATTATCTACTACCCAGAACATTAATGCCTGTTAAAGAGAAGGGGGAAGTGACAGTTCAGTATTCTTCAGAGTAGCATTTGTTCATTCAGTCAGTATTTGGATAGAATTAGGAAAAACTTGACAATAATTCTGAATTGGCTAAATAGGTATAGGCATATAGTCACATGGCTTATTGCACATTGCAGTAATGATCTAGAACATAGCTACATTAGTCCTTTGTAGAAGAATCACAGAATGGTAGACGTTGGAAGGGACTTCTGGAGATCACCTAGTCCAATCCCCCTGCCAGAGCAGCGTCACCCAGAGCAGGCTGCACAAGAACGCGTCCAGATGGGTTTTGAATGTCTCCAGAGACAGAGACTCCACCACCTCTCTGGCTCTAGTCCCTAAATCCCAGATTGCTGGAAGAGTATATTCTGGGAAGGATGATTACGCACTTGCCCTTTTCCTCTGCTCCATCATAGGTCAGCCACTATTAGCTATGGTCAGACACAGGATACTTCACAATACAGCTATCCTTAGACCAACTGATTCCTAAAGCAAATTTCATTGTAATTTTATAATCTCTACATCAGCATTTCATTCAATGTACTAAAGTCATCAGGCCAAAGAGGTCTACGAGGCATTTCTGCACCTCTCTGGAGTCTGGTTACTTAGTTCAATCGGATTTCAGCTTTGTAAAATCTACATATCCAGACATTTTATCCATTCTTTAACACCCTTATCCTTTAAAAATTAATTAAGCATCAAGGCACACTGCGCTTTAAGGACTAACATTAATTAATTAACACATGGCAGAAAGATATCCAAGTAAACATCTCACGGAAGTGTGCAAGTTGTACTAACATTAACAAAGAAGGGAACTATCAGCATGACGATAGCCAGCTCCAGCTGGGGGTTCTCTATAGGATTCAATAAAGCTACCTGTGAAAAGAAAAAGATCATGTTCAGATCATGGCAGCATGTGCACATAACTGGATTAGTAAGTGCAGTTGTTCACATACTAGCTAATGCTACAGAAATAATTCGTATGAACCAAAAAAGGACAGCTTTATAGAAAAGCAAAGTACTTGCGACAGCTTATAAATCACCACAGATAAGTAGGTGGGGCTGGCAAGAAACTTATCTCTGCCATTTTTGTTTACAGAAGTCTGAGGAGCTACGTTAGAATCATCTTGAACATTTTAGAGCTGCGTGCTCCCCAGGAACTTCTTTTAAGTTCCATCTTTAGGAAATTTAAACAGACCAGTGTTTCATGAAATACACAGTAAGGAGCAGACAGAGTTCTAACACCATGCACCATCACTTTGAATATTACGTTGCACAGATTCTATCAAAATAAGTATTTATCTGGTCATCAGCAATGGCTTCACTAATCCATTGCAAATTACTAAAATTCTACAGTTTAGATCTATCAACAAGGCTAGGCAAAGAAAATTCTTTAAAATACTACAAGAAGCAATACAAAATAGCTTTAAGTAAGGGTTAAAGACTTAACAAAAGGAAGAACCACTTAGTAGCTTCACGAGCAGTCAGACAAGGAGACAGAGTAAGATTTTATATACTGCGGTATATAAAAACCCTCCAAAATATGACAGGATATTCCTGGCAAGGAACGCCAGAACACCTAATTAGCCATATCCTAACCAAGCCAAAAGAACGTGCCACTACCAGGGTTAAATGGCATTGACTGTAGACAGTTATGATGCTTGAGCCAAACCAAGAAACACTATTAGAAGTCTGTTGCTTTACAGCTTCCACCGGCAATTCATTTGTCTGTAAAACACTGTAGAAATACAAACCTCTTTCCACTGAGGTATAAGAAGCACTATAATGATGATGGTTTTCTCAAATGTCATAATCATTATGTAGAGAACACACTGTCCCACCCAAGCACCGCACTGCACTGGATCCCCTGCAAGAAAGAAGAAAGATTCAATACAGGCATAGGGTTGATTTTACTTCACTGTAAACATTTTAGAAAAGCAGTATGAGAAGAGGCAGTGCAGCTATATCCTCCTTAAGTGCCTTCTCCAGCTTCCTTAGCGCTGCTCCTTCCCCTCCCTCAGCCTCACCCAACTTTCAAAAATATCAGTTAGAAACGGAATGTAACAGGACTTGATCCCATTCAGCAATCCCTGGTTATATGCTCACTGTTTTACATAATCTGATGAAAGCAAGACAGATATAGTTGTATGACATTGGTTTCTCATCAAATTGTTATTTTTCATCCTTTATCATGAAGCATTTAGTTTGTTAAAAGGGAAAAAACTTAATGGTAACATAGCTGGGGAAAAATATCTTTCCCTTCAGTCTAAGCAGAAACGTGATCATTTCTGCCATTCTCCCTAGGCTACCTTAAACTTATTTATCCTCTCTACAAAGTTAGTTACCATAACTATCCGATCATCATTGAAGCAACAGGTGCAAGAGCTGCTATGAAAAATTTAATTGAACAAAAAAATTCAGATCACGTTTCAGTTTCAATCTGAAAGGGTTTGAAATTCTGCTGCACCCCATTGTGGAAAGCGAAAACCTGAGTGCATTAAGTTATCTCCCAGGACAGAATGAAGACCACAAATATTTGAACGCAAAATCTTACACAGACTACTATAGTCTATGAAAGCAAGGAAAAAAAAAAAAAAGAAAAAAGGGAAAAGAGGACTGGTACGCCTAACAAGCTTTGTAGGTGAGCTTGAAGCAGAAGGAAGCTTTGGAGGACGGTGTTAGCTCTTTAGTCTTCACAATCGTTTTCTGCAATATCTTCAAAGGCAGCTTAAAACTTTTAGCCTGGAGATGAATAATAGGCAATGGAAATTCAGATGCCTTTATGTATTTGTAATGCATAATGGATAGTTGCTACTTCCTTTTCTGGAACGTTTCTGAAAGGCTTTCAGTATTAATACTTGGTAATAGCCTTGAGACTTACTGTTTGCTACTTAAATGCCATGAAGAGAAACTGATAAATCAGGCTGGAGTCCAAAACAAAGAAAACTTCCTAGACTAGTTTTTACAGTAAGAGCTAGTGATCAACACTCAATAGTCCAAGAGAAAATGGTTAAAATGCTCAAGTTTTACAATTATATGCTACAGTTTATGGATTCTGTTGTAAAAAAAAAAAAAGGTTAAAAAATTCAAAAGGGGAAACACCAGTAATTCAAAGTCGAGCAACCATGATTCTTCTGAAGATACAAGGCCTGAATTAAATTAGAAATTAATCGCTAAAATTTAATTCACAGTATCCCACACTTTTATTAGCATGCTCTAGTTTTCTTCATTAACTAGCAAATATGAAAAAAAAAAAAGAAAACTACCTTTAGCTACAGACTTACCATTGCAACTTTACCACTTTATTCTAAGCTCTTTTAAAATCTGTATTTAATTCCTAAAAGCAAAGGCAGCTATAGCAATTTTGCATCTATTCCAACTCTGTCATATGAGATTTTGTATGTCCAAAATTTGTGAAACTCTGTATTAAGAATATTGTGCACTATTCACCAATGAACATTTTGTTCCATGATGTTTTTGAGGGGAGGGGTGCTGGTTTTTTAGTGCATGACTGAAATGAGAAGTTGTGTATTTTAAATTCTACGTGAGGATTTTTGTGTACCCTACTGCATCTACAAAATTATTTCTCAGCTGTAATTACATGTGGCGAGAACAGGGATGGGATGCTGTCTGCTTTGAATTTACCAAGTCTTGACAGTCTCCCAATAGCATCCTTGTAGAACAGCTGGGGAGAGATAGACATAGACTGGATGGGTGAACGTACAATTCTGACAAAAAAGAAAAAAGCTTTCACAATGCGAGTGGTTGAGCACTGGAGTAGGTTATTCAAAGAGGTTCTTAAATCTCAAACTACTGATAAATTAAAAACTGGACTGGATCACCCTCCCTGAACTACCCACTTCAGCTTTGAAGTTAACCCTGCTTTGAGCAAGAGGTTGGATTATATGACCTCTGGAGATCCTTTCCAACCATTTTTTTTCCTTCAATTTTATAACCTAGGCAATTCAAGGGGAAAAGGTAGAAGTTAATAACATCACCACATCCAGGGGGCGTTCACAAGAACATTTGGGACATTTGTAAGTTCAAAGAATCAGTACACAAACTCAAATTAGAACTCGAAAAGTTAATGTTGAAGCCATAAAGCTCTAATTTCATTTCTAATGCCTGACAGTCTCTCTTGAATTATGATTTTATACCTGTCATGTATAAATTACATGTCTAGAACAAACTAGCAATTTAGTAGAAATCTTGTTACTGCAAGAAAAGCGCATTAAGACTGAAACTGAAAAATTTTGAATCCTCAGCAATGACAACTGTACCAGCATTTTTCAAAAATGCTGGCAATGAAAAACTAGTCTATACTACTGTATGCTACTGTCATCAGCCACTTTGTAGAAGCACGTTTATAGACAGCTCCCAAACAAAATACCTGCGATTCCTCTATCCTGTAACTTCCCTCTGTTCTTCAAATCCTGAGAAATTTTAAGAAAATGCCAACTCACAGAACTACTCCAAAATAAATTCTTAAAACTTTTAAGTGCTATCTACCCTATATGCCTATAAGTTGCTCTGCAAGTTGCAAACAAAGAGCTAGAGTGAAAAGATGCTTCAAATACAAGAGCTAGAGTGAAAAGATGCATCAAATACAAGAGCTAGAGTGAAAAGATGCATCAAATACAATTTCTAAGCTTTGCCATCTGAGAAGCAAAGACAAGCAAAGAGACCACAGCACGATGTAGATGCCAATAGAGTTCATTGTCAACAAGAGGGATTTAGTCACCTGTTTTCTACTCACAGCAGCTAAAGTAGCCTAAGACAAGACGGGAAGGAGAACGCGGGGGAACATTCTTTTCGGTACAGATCATGACTGCTTCTCTCCTCTTTACATACTCAAATATACTAACTGATTCTGCACTTCTATTAAAATCCAGCTGCTGATGTAATGAATGTGAAAATACAGACCTGGAAATGTGAAGCAAATTTAATAAACTTAAAAATTCTGACATAAAAAAAGCCCTTGAGGGAGCATCATGCTACTTTGTTCGTAAATCAGCGTGCAGTGCTGTTTTGCTGTACAAAGAGCAATCATTTATGAATGCTGATATTTTGGTATCCATTCTTTCCTTGAGGCATTTGTGCTCCAAAACTATCCTCCATATAAAGAGGCGGCTTTTAAAACCAGCAGGACACTGCTATTTTTGTGACAGCTTCAAGTAATGAATCACCAGGGATCAAGTAATACAGCTAAGAAGGGAAATGAGCTCACAGTGAGAATTAACTTGAGACAAATGACTATTTGGGTTCTAGAAATACAAACAGCATCACTCGATCACAAGAAGAGACTTGGGGGGTGTGTGTGGCTCTTGTTTGTTTTCTCACACCTGCAAACAAACTGAAATCACACTGATCTCCAAACTGAGGACTTGACTTTACTCCTTCAGATGTGATATCACAAGTCTCTGATACCTTTCAATGAGCAGACACCTCACCACCCATGTATGCTAAACGCCCACATTTAACTTCCAAATACTAAGTCTAAACACACTTGCAACACCTTAGGACTGTATTTTAGTCCCCTCTTCTACCCTACTTAATTATTTTAACTAATCTTATGAAAAATAAGACAAGAATTTTCTTGGGGCCAAAGTGAAAAATTTTAAATGAAATGGTAATATGAGGGTTTTCACTTCAGGAACAACAGCTGCACTTAACAGAAGAGGGCAGCAAACAATCCAATGCAACTTGTCCTTTTTAGACAGATTTCTTGCATAGCGTCTAACCTCACTGCACAGCCATTACTAATAACTTTCCATCTGCTCTGTAGTTCTCTCTATACCAGAAGCCTCTCACATTAACGGAAACACAGATTTACAATATGCTTTTTAATAGTCCTTACAATAGCTTGATTAAAAAACCAACACACTAAGGTCAAGACATCACATTGATGAAGATACAGAAAAGAAAGTTAGCCACTAATAAAATGATTTGATATTGGAAAGAACAAGTAAAAAGGAATTCTATAATGTCATACATTGCTTACATACACACACAGAGAAGAAATATTTGATAAACAATTTTAGGCATTTCAGATCTCCTAACCCAAAACGACAATAATGGATCAGTCGCAGACCACCTCCGCAGCATGGCACAAGTAACAAGTTCATTTGCTGATTTTAAGAGCTTAGTTACTGCAGTCACAGATCTCATAACTAACTAAAATAAAAACAGGTTCATTTTGGAAGTCAATAAGACAGAGACCCAAGTTTCAGGAGAGTGAATATACTCCCCACGTCTTCCCATCCACACAGACCACTTAATATTAAAAGGACATTAAAATGGGAGAGAACAGATTACACAAGAAAAAACAGAATGCTATTAGAAATAAAAGAAATAAATTCTAGTATTTGACATGATTACAAGTACCTACCTATAATTGTAATAGATGCACCAAGTTTTTTTTTTCTCTGAGTGGAAAGCCAATTTTATACGGGCTGAAAGCTGTCCAAACATCTTTGAATGGCTTCAAGCCAAACCAGCAATCAGGAAAAGGGACTTTGGGCAATAGGTCTCAAAGCTCAGTCAGAAGGTGCAGCCCAGCCACGTCTCAGCTCTTTCCTTGCCCGTTTCCTTTCCCTGGGCATTGGCGCTTACCTAATCCCTTAGAGACCCAAGTCTGGGAACTGATCTGGAGAACTATTTACTTTGCTACATATGGTGAATTTTCTGATGGTTTAGCGCTCTGAAACAGGTCCCTGAAGAGTCAGATGTGCACCAGTCCAAGGAAAAGAGTGGAAATATTGGACTGTGGCATGCAGGGAAAAAAAGCAGATAAACAGGGTTGTGGCAGTGCCAATTTAAACAGCTAAAATGCTCAGAATCTGCATTAAATCTATATAAATCTAACAAAACATGCCCTAATGGTATAGGCAGTTATTTCTCCCACGATAGATGCTTGTCACAATCTCTATTTTAAACCTCTGACATTAAAGCAAATAGCAATGAATGCTATTTGATTTAATTGTAAACTTCCCAAGCTTTTAAAGTACTTCAACTTGGCAAGGCCTTTATTTATTTGTTCTTACTTCTGTCAGCCACTTAGAATCATTAAAACCAAAGAAACTTAAAAACTCAAAAAAAACCTACCAATGATAATTATGAAACTGCTATCAAAGCTTTTACTTTGTTAGGCAAACATTATTTTAACTTTTTTTTTCCCCCCAAACCACAGGTTTTGTCTGTTTGTTTTTCTCTATGATGAAGAGCCATAGCTCTCTTCTAAGGCAACCTCTCCCCCCATTCCTATCTCAAGGAGCTTCAAATGCAATTTTTAGCATCCACACAGAACTTCTATTCCCAACCAGCCAGACTAAGCAATCTGAAGATAACAGGTTGCACAGAACTAAACGTTGTTGTTGAGTATGTATGATACTCAACTGAATCGGCAAATTCACAATTTCTGCACATCAGTGGACTTCTGTAGCTAACGTAAGATAAAATCCACAACTTAAGTAAAAGTGATTTCACTAGTCTATCCCTCAGCCTGTACAGAAGACATACACATTTTTCATCAATGATAGAACCCCTACTTGCAGGACTTTGAGTGACTGTTACTTCGAGGACAAGCACAGGCCTTCTTGCCATTCTCTTCACTGAAAGTATGTGGTTGTTTAAAGAGGCCTGGCAGAACTCTCAGCCCATAGCTTCAGACAACGGCATGTGGTGCAGTGAAAGCTTTAATAGGAAATGACTTTCCAGCTATCGTTTATTTAAAAGTGTTTCAGAGTAAATTTATCATGCTGTTATTTTTTCCATGAGATTAGCCAATATCATAATTTGTTCAATCACTCCTAAAAAAATAAATACTCAAGCAGTTGTTCCAAACTCACTAAATGCTTAGAGACTCATTGGGCTTTCTAAAACAGAAGGTGCATGCTGAGATAGAGAACTTAATAGAAGCCCCGTGACAAGTGAAATATTAAAATGACCACTATAATCATTGTATAATGATTTTAAGATGAGTTAACCACTAGCTGAAATATTCTGAGATCCTATCCTGAAAATCATTTCAGTGCAAGAACGGAAAAATTTACCATATTCACCAAAGCGAAGGGATTCCCACTGCTGCCATTCCACAATGCTGCTGACTGCACGTATACCAATGTAGATTAACAGCATTCCTAACGTGGCATCTAACAAGAAGTTGATAAGGTACCTGAAAGGGAAAATGCAAGAGAAAACAAGGAGCAAGGGTCCATTTTCTACAAGTTCAGTGTATTTTAACACCACAATTGATAAAAGATCGGTATATATGTTGAGAAGCCAGAGTATTGAGAATAATCACTTATCCACTTCTGTAATTACATAGTTACCCGAAACTTTAAGTAGTTTTAGAAGAGTCTTAATATTTTGTTTCTGTCCTTAAAGTTAAGCTCCAACTTCTATTTTCATGAACTCTGGTGTGTGCATGTGCATACTCTATATAAACTCCAATATTCATTTTACTCCTTTAAATTAAAACCAGATTTCTTTTTCACTGTTGCTCAGTTCATTCTGCATGGAAAAAGTGTATTTGAATAAAACCAAAGGAATAAAAGGAAAAGGAATAAAAAGAGAAGTTATCTTAAAGACACCTCAAGGAACTTAAAGGTAAAAAACCCAACCCAAAACACTCTCATTCCAGGGGAAAAGACACCACAACCAGACAGTTTTTCTTGCCCAAGGGAGCCCCCTCGTAGCCTCAACAAGGAGGGATGAGCAGTGGAACTCCACACCTAGAGACTACAGTCACTATCTAGGCCAAATTTCAACTTACTTAACGTTAGGAAAAGCAGCAATTTACTTTCTTGCACACATTTGAAATAATCAGAAACAAGCCTTCCCAGAAAAAACCCACCCACCAAATGAAACCACCCCTCAATGGACACACAACTGCTGCACTGCTAATTTATTGTTTCAAGAAGAGCTTCTAGGATCTCACCTATTCTTCAAGAAACTAGAGGTTACTATGGGTTTCAAATTAATTCTTAGGTTCACTAAATGGTGTCACTGAAATTCAGAGCACTTTGTAAGTCAGTTTGGTTTATTTACTATCACTGATTTTAGCTGTACAGCAGCTGAGAACGAGCCAGCTATTTTATACACAGTAAATTCCTGTTACTGAGATTCTTACTTGGTAACTCAAATACTTAAGGTAAACTCTAGAGTTTATAGGAACTTATCTGCAGGGATAAAAATAGCAAATCAGAGACCTGTGGGCGTCTGCTGGCTGCAGTGACAAATCCATGTGGACAACGTAGTATCAGAAAGAGGAAAGCAAAGATAGAATATGTGCATTCAAAACAGTAGAGTTGTTCTGACCCTCAAAATCCCATTTAAGAGCAGCTCAAAAATAAAAATGAAGCGGACATGCCTTGCTTCAGCAAAGACTTACCCATAAACTTTCTAAAAAATAGTTATTTTCTAATAGTTGTGTGTCAAATCAGAGTTTTAATGAATTTTGTATTAGACAAACATTAAAATCAAGGTTTAGTATTTGGCAGAGGAAACTTGGCAATTACAAGTCTACACAAGTTATTTTAAGGCCACAAGGGGCTGCTGTAAGTCTATAGGAGAAAGGCAGCCATCAGGAGCAGGGAGATGTGCCAACACCTATTTCACATCAAATTACGGCTGACGGCGCAGGCCAAGTATGCCTGATATTCCCAAGCACACGTAGAGAACAAGCTCGCCCCGTGCTGCGCTGCCGTGACCCTGCTCACTTGTAACTGCTGCTCCGGCACAAACACCACAAGTTGCTGCCCCGTCAGATCAATGCATTCGACTGAGGATGCAGCGAGTAAACGGCTGGGGTTCACACAAACTTCCCCCTGCACCGCACACAGACAGCCGAGTACCCTGCTCTACAGAAGAAGAATGCTGTTTGTTTTTTCTATTTAAAATTCTTCAAACAACAACCTATCTATCAAGGTGTTTTAACAGATGTTTTATCAGCTTTGATATTGTCATGCATCTGCCTGAATTATAGCACTACGCTCCCAAACTAACAAATGACAACTTCCAATTGTAGTTCTTTCCAAGCTTTGAACCACAATGTTTTCTAAAACTACATTTTCAGGTTTCGTTCTGAAAATAATCCACAAACTACAAAACAGGAAAGAACAGAAAACTACCCATGTTTGAATTTTCTGAGTAAAATTATTATTAAAGTCACAGACAGAAACGTTGCTTTTGCTCACGAATTTTGACCCACTTGCACAGTTAAGATACATTTTTCCCAAGAAAGGCCAAGTGGCTTCGGTTGATACAAAAAGCTGTTTTTTTCTGCTAACAAGGAGGACCTGCACCCTCATCCGAAAAATTATACAGCTCCACATTGTAATTTTGGTTATCCTGAGAACGGCGAATAACAGTCTCTACCTCACCCTCTTACTTGTTTTGTGTCATGTTACACTTACATGAAAAGGAGTATGTAAAAAGAGTTATGTAGACTATATTAGAACATGTAGAAGAGAGCACACATGTTAGCAAACCTTTTATTTTGAAAACTCAGTACACAGCACAAAGTTATTTTTAATTTCAAAATTTTGTAAATAAGTTACTGAGCTTTAGCTTTAAACACTGACAATTTTTCATATGCTTTGGTTAGCTTATGCAAATATGTACTTTAATATATAAAAACGTAATGAAAGCAATTTGCACCTGCCAGTTTTTCAATCTATCAGGAAATTCTTAAATCAGTAAGCAAGGAAAATCCTCCAGTGATTTCTGGTATTATTGAAACTGTCATAATTACAACTTATATTTTACAGTTAGCGTGTTAAAATAAATGCATTTTCCCTACCAAAATGCTTTGCGGTGGGAAGAGAAAAGCAGTGTTTTATTTGCACAGTTAGAGCATGTAGGAACAAAAAAGAAACCGAGGAGGAATAAGGGAAATAAAATAGGCTTGTGAAGCAACACAAGCATATTCCTTGAGCTGTGTAGCTCCTTTGTTTACCAAAGGACAACAGTGAGCAGATGCCATGCCACTGAAGGAACTAGATTGGTTTTAAAGGGCAAATTACTAGGCTTTTAAAAGTAATTTCACAGCTTCTATTACCAGGAATGTGTAAGCTTCTTTGAGCATGAGCTCTATCAAGAACAAACCCAAACAATTATCATTTGCTTCAGGAGATCCTGTAAAGAGCCTGACAGGGTCTTAGTCATAAAATCTTCAGGTTTAATATACTACAGTGAAATGCTTATCTATTTAGTCACACAGCTCCAAGCGTGACATTGCAAAATTAATTTCTGTACTAACTGCCTGGGTACCTAGCAAGATTTCCTGCTTTTAACAAAACGAAAAATAATACTGCAGTAGCTAATGTAGGTTTTAGAAGAAAATACAAGCATGAATGATTTTTGCTAAATATCCCTGAAAGCAACCTGACTTTATAGTAAAGCCTTGCTGCAGTGAACAGTGCGGTCTGAGGTCGGCGTACACAGCTTTACAGTCCCCTAGCACCTCCTTCAGTAAACAGCCGCATATTACAATGTGCATCCCGAGTCCTCATTCATTAACTGGAGAGGAAGTAGTAGTAAGAGTTTACCCTCATTCTAAAAATCTCTATATACAGCCCAGAAAAAGCTTTTCCAGGTCCTGCCAGCCATGAACTCAAAGAGCAGAACTCTGATCCTTGATAAACTAAGCTTAAACCACAGGTTTTTGAGAGTAATTGATTTTTACCATGAAAATGGGTTTCTTGGCTCTGTCTTGCGTTATCGTCCACATACACCACCACACTCTAATGCAGAACTACCATAAGGACCAATTATTCTGAAATTAAACACTCACAGTGAACAAGGGTCTTCTTCTGTAAGGTCTGATAAATAGACATTTGCAAAGTGGATGAACAACATCCCTATGGCTTGCTTGGAAGTATCTAAAAACCTGTAGAGAGTAAAACCAATTTTTAAGACACACAAAACTGTTTAGAAGACAGACATTGCAAGTTTATTTTAATTAAAATTCCAACTCAATTGTTCATTTTTTCTTCAAATGAGAACACCGGAATGACAAAGTGTCATGGTATTTAGTTTATATAACAGCGTTCCATTTTAAATGCTGCCCCTTTTTTTCCTTGAATATTGCTAACAATAAACCGAATCATACTAACTTGAAACCTCACCACTGTAAATTTAAAGTCCAGGGATATCCTCTTGGTATCATATGCATTATCCAAGAGCTAATCCTCACTAAACCTTGCTAAGTCTTTAATGATCTCCTGTAAACAATAAGTACCCCAGCCTTGCTAGATATTTCAGTCCTTTTATGTTTATGCCTTTTTAGCATGTTTATGGCACTGACAAAAATAAAATTCTTATCGTGTGCTTGTTGGTGAACAATTTAATAGCTGGCTAATGATTCCCTTATCTATAGTATTTTGCTAAAAAGCCAACATATTTTTCACCTGAAAGCATTAAGTGGTCCCACTGAATTTTATCTAAGGCTTAGACCACACTTCAAAAGAATTGCAACCTTGAAAGCACTATTTCCAAAGCAGATGACAGAGTTAGAGAGAAAATAGTTTGCTACTTAAAGGAAAAATATCAAAACCCCACTTAGGTACTGATTCACTACAGACTCCAGCCCTTACAGTTCTTTTGTCATCACCCTTTGCACAAAACCAAAACTTCCAACAGATGTTTTATTAAACATAGGAATCGCGTTAAAAGCATTCTGTAGGCAAGACTGTGCTCTTCATACAGACCAACACCCATTTTGCCTGTTATTTCCATGTCTAAAAAGATCCAAATACCCCAAGAGATCCAAACATTTTATGCCTGAATTCATCTCCCCTTCCTGACAACTTTGTCTTAAACTTTATTCTCTTGCATTCATTGCACGACATAGAAAGCCAAGTGTTGGAGATGAGGCAAGAGGCCAATGAGTTTCTTATCTAATCAGTACGCTATAAATACTATAAATAACAATACTCCAGTCCCAGCAAAGATTCTTTGCTTAAAAATTGAAAGCTATCACTGCACTACTCAGAATTTCAGGCTGAGGTAGACTAGTACACAAAGATTTTGTATTTAGTGTTCCAATAAAATAAAGATCAGGATTAGTTATGAAAAGCAGCATTGTATGAGATTTTAAACCACCAAAGTCTTCAACAACTGGTATGACAGCTTAACATTTACACCAGTCTCAAAACTAATACAGGTTATGTTGGCATTGCTACAATCCAACAACTTTTAAAAAGTAATAAAGACAAATATACTTTCTACACTTTGTATTCTTTTATGGCTTATGTATTTATATCTTTTACCATACTGTTTTCCATCTTGTAAGTAGTAGGATAGCTACGGAACATGGAATTTTGTTTAAGCCCAGCTGAGAGCTTCTTGTAAGCTTCTGTAAGTTTGTAGATGTTCAGATGCATCTTAGGGCAACTGTAAGTTTCCAGCTTGAGGAGGAAGCACAACTTGAAGCTTTATGTCTAAATGCACACCTTTGTAGAGACTCCTGGAAGTTTTTAGTAAGAAAGAACTAGTGGGGAAACGCACAGAAAATAACTTTGCGTTGACTCATGTATTTTGGTAACTTTTTTTGTTTCTCACTCTCAGCCACCAATTTTTTGTCACCACTTTTTTGTATCATCATATGCAAACAATCATTCCTTCAATTTCTGAAACATGCAAGAAAGAAAAAAAGAACAAAGTATTTAAGAACATACCATATCCTCCAGGGACGTCTTTCATGCTTTGGTTCTCTGAAGCGTTTTACTAAGAAAAAAAAAAAAAANAAAAAAAAAAAAAAAAAAAGAAAATTGAAGACAATCAGCAACTCCCAAACCAAGAAAAATATAGAAAAGTGAAAGCAAATCCTCTTGCAGAGACATTATGTTCTTTGACAAATTAGATCTTACACAACTGCATTTCACTTTATCAATCTCTAAGGATACATTTTTAAAGAAACTACCTCCCTTCCGTCACCTTCAAGTTCCTACAGATCCACTGTCTGACTGCCAATATATCTCACATGAAAAAATAATCTATTACTGACCACCATTTCATTGGGCTTAGCTTTTATGACCGCCCATTCAGAAAATTTAATTTCTGATAGTAAAGCAGGTATTAGAAAAAGATGTTTCTTTTGCTCACTGGAGACCAAAAGTCCAATTGGAAAGTATTCTCACAATATAGGGGCAATCTATAATATTAGAAATAAATCAAGTGAATTAGTAACAGGACAAATACATTATCTGAAAAGTATATTTATTTTATGGATGACAAATCAGACTTTTGCAGGCAAACTGAATTGCAAGAGGGAAGCAGGACAGATTTTTTTTTTTAGTAAGATAATCCCTTCACAAAAAGGTTGATACTTGTTAACATATTAAAACACCCCAAAATCCAGTATTCAAATTAACACCAACTATACAAAGGCAGAAAAATAGATAAATTTGACAGTTTCAATCTTGATACACAAACAATTTGTTTTATAAGCTGTATCTGATAGAAAACTCCTCTGCACGCCCTCAAAGAAGCACAAAGGCAATGGCAGGGGGAGTCCGAATTACACCCTGCCCAGCTACTCCCAGGTCCATCCCAGGAGCCACCAGCCCATCCACAAGCCCAGAGGAGCAGCAGCCCAAAGGCAGATGGGGGAACACAAATTACAGACTCAGAGGAAGGGACGGCTGTCCCAGGACAGCCTCAGCCCCACCAGCCAGGGGAGACATCCATTCCAGGGAGCCAGCTCTGGAGCACCTTTGGGAGGGAGGTGGTCAGTGCATCAGGGTACCAGACAGGTATGGGATGCAGGGGAAGAGTATTTTGGATTTGCCCAAGGCTTACTGTGGCTTGTTTAGGGGAGGAACCAAAGGCAGGGAAAGGGAAGGATCTAGATGACTCACGGAGGAACAAGTGTGGGAAAATAGAGGGATAAGGGGATAAAAACAGTTGCTCATACATAAACAGTGGCTGGTCCATACACTTGGTACTGTCTGACCTGCAGTTTGTCCTGTCTTCTTAGGAAATCCCATTTCTAACCCTTGCCAGGCAAGAAAACCTTTTTACCTACTGGGAACACACATTCAGTCCTGCCACGGGTGGGACCCAGGGCAGGGGACCGCAGCAGCCTCGTCTCTGACGGACGTGGCCTAATGCCTTAACGCAGAATTATTTTCTGTTACGGCTGCAAGATACTAATTCCTTATATATTCCAAAGACAGACCAAAGATAACAGGGTAATGGAAAACCTTTCCACTAAGGATGTGTTTTATATATGGGTTTTACTTTCTCCTTCTGTCCAAGGTTCAGAGTCACTCACCAGTTCCTTCAACATAAGTCTTGAAAAATAATTATTTAGGCTCTTATTTCAGAAATTTCCTCTTCAAAAAAAGAAATTAAAAATGTTAAGCCCCGATTCCTCTCCTCCCCTTCAACTTGCGGAGATTCTGTCTTAAAAAGCACAAACCATAGCAGGTATAGGTCAGGCAAAACATCAGTAAGTATTTTAACCTGCTACTCCAGGTATTACCGATGAATTTAAGTTTCAAATAAGACGCTGTATATAAGTTCTGCTTACCTAGCCTACAAGCCTTTAGAACACATTTTGGTTTATGAAGCAATCACAACTTTTTCACAAGGAAGGCAATTTTCTCCAAAGCCAACCATCCTCATAAAATACAGCATTACTGTAATTACCCAAATGCTTTAAAATAAACAAATAAATAAAATTTCACCTCCAAGGTGGAGGGGCAGCATTTGCAGGGAGCACCAAGCCAACAACTTGCCATTTTACTGTCTGCCCTGTTACTCCTTCTGACAGCAGAGAGAGAAACCATGTTTCACCCCCATGTAATACGACCATTAGAAATTAAAAAGTGACAAGAAGGAAAAACCCATACATTTACACCAAAGATAAAGTTGTAATAGCAACATTTGCCAGCAGTTTCCTCTGTGAACAGCATGCCATAAATATAAAACTTCTGTTAAAAATGAGCAACACCCAGCTAAGTTAACCAGTTTTCTGTTTATGACAAGTCGTCCCCAGTCACACTATGGATTACTTTAATTACTGTTACTTTTGCACAACAACAGGAAGCCACAAAGAATCACAAAATAAATGCAAGAAACAGAAGTTTCAACTTACTGTGGAATTTGTGCAACATGTTTTTCTGCAGACAAAATAGAAATTAAACTGGTATGATCTGCATAGCTCGCGGGGGAGGGGGGGATTTCCAAGTTTAGGCTTTTGTCCACTATTACTATGAAGAAGCTGTATGAGCCTGTGGACTCATCTCTTTCTCTAAAGTATTCACAAAAAATTGCTTTGGAAGAGGATATTCAAAACCAATGCAACTAACACCACTTCAGATTTTATCCATACTGAGAAAAAGACTTCAGAAGGTCCGTGTTTCTCTGGCCTGTTCCAAAACTGTAACATTTAATTTGAGTTAACATTAAACAGGAGAGTTACCTTTGAAAGCCTCTACAGATGTCTTTTGGAAATGTATTAAATGTCTGATAACACCACAAGTTTCTATCCCCCCCCCCAAAATGCAATCAGACAATCTGTTTAAATGCTTGAGGAGTTGCTGCCTGATGACTGTGTATCCGTACACATGAAAGCCCAGTAGATCCATATGAAACAGGGCTGTTTTCTCAGCTTAGCTCCTTGCAGCTCTGTGTCTGTGAACATCAGGTATTTCTGATGCATGCAGCTATTGCCAGGTGTTTTCCTACATACCCCTAGTGCCGTATCTGGGTTACACTGCCTACCCACCACGACATAGTATCACATTGGAGTGGTTCAAGTTGAGAGCAATTTAACTTCTCCCCCAGCACGGAAGCGTCTTTTCTGTGTAGCTGTAGAGAGCTGAGGCCTTCCCAGTAAGTAAACTGAGAAAAAAAACCAACAGGCTGTAGATAACCACACTGGTAACTCAGCACGTTTGCTAATAATAAATTAATTTTGCAACCAAAAAACAGCACATTTTTTCAAATAAAGATTCTGCAAATTGGGCACGGGAAGGCAATTCTTCCACTTGCCCTCCCCCAAAATACGTCACGCTTGTAGGTGCTCTCAGCCCCACTCGCAGTTTCTCTTGGCAGCCTGCGTGGCCTCAGAGTAAACTCGGAGACGTGCGGCAGTGCGTGTGTCAGCTGACAGATGGGTCTCAATCTG
Organism: Dromas ardeola; assembly: GCA_013398915.1. Classification (NCBI taxonomy): domain Eukaryota; kingdom Metazoa; phylum Chordata; class Aves; order Charadriiformes; family Dromadidae; genus Dromas; species Dromas ardeola. Next base: position 89,418 of record VYZM01007448.1, read on the forward strand.
CCAGCTTCTCGCTGCGAGGAGGTGGTACCATGCCATATGCTTCAATTCAGAGCGTTATACTCACACTAGCAAGAATTCACCATATTTAATATTAATTAACTAATAATGTTGAGAATTTCATGTTGAATTATAAATGAAGAAAAGAAGCGCTGCTTGTTTATACATTCAACGCCAGAATTTTTCGGGAAAGGAAATAAAAGCACTTCTGCCAACAAGCATGTGAGCTGCCAGATGGACAGATAACAGATAAGCATAGAAGGCAGAGTATCGCTAATGCAAAATTCAAGTTCATTAAATTGTCTTCCCGTTTCATTGAAATTCTAGGAATAATTAATGCCAGAGTACTGTGGAAGGGTTTCTAATAGTTACTTTAACGCAGGAGTTTAGCAATCGGTATTCCAGAAAACTAAAGACCAATAGGGAACAATAAAGGCCATATATAAGAACAGAGACAAGAAATAAAGTAAAACCTCTCCGAAGTGTCAATATGAAAAGCAACACTTGAATCTGTACTTGGCATTCAGCCTTTTCTCCTCTCCCTCCTTCACCCTCCCAAAAAGTCCCACAGAAATATTTTGCTGATGTGAAGTAACTTCAACATACATTTCAGAACTCCAAGCTTCTGGATGGCTGTTCTTGTACCAGCTCAAAACTGGCCCAACTCAAACCTTTGAAGTGTTTCTATGTATCATGTATTATTGCATTTCTCAGACACACCTTCTGGCAGTTCACAATAAGAATCCTTCTGATCCAAATAAAGATCTAAGAAGATCTATCTTGCTCATTAATTTGAAATTCAAAAAAAAGGAAAATAAGCTAAAGAATATTCAACATGTTTGACGTCCTCCACAGCTGTACTACAGTAACACTGCTCTTCTGAAGAGAGAACTGGGAATTTCACCTGTATTTCCAGTGCTTCTCAAAACATTTTCAAAAACAGGTCAAAGACAACGCATGTGACAAAATGTTTCGTCTCATAAACCTCCTACACATTTCTGTCATCAGACCTCAGCAAAGTGACAGCTGAGGTAGCCAAACAGAAGAAGAAAACCGAAAGGAGGAAATGTTAGTGAGGATAAGATCACATTTGCACATCACACACACAAACCTGCTCATGTGCGTGGGCAGTTTCTGTGAGGGCAGAATCAGACCCTTCTCGCAGGTGCACAGGCAACGGGCACGAGGAAACGGACACAAGTTGCAGCTAGGAAAATTCCAGCAGAGACAGAAGAATAAAATTTCCCATGAGAGCAATTAAAACTCTGCAAGAAGTTGCCCAGAGAGGGTGCAGTGACTTCAGTCTCATAGACCTTGAAAACGCACCTGGACAATCCTTGGAGCAAGAGGACATCAGCTGGCCCTGCTCTGAGCAGCTGGTGGGAGCAGGTGACAGGTGGGGTCCCTTCCAACAAAAATTGGTCTTGCAAGTCTAAAACTCATCCTTTGGTGATATGATGCTTAAAAGCTCCAAGATTTGAGCCAATTACCAAAGGACCAAAATATGGCTAACTCAACCCCCCACACACACGTATATATGTATGCACAGAGTGTAACAGTGAGAAACGTGCTGCAGTTTGAGGTTCCACACATTGTTATACCATGAGAGCGCTGAGTCTTCTCCAGCAGGTTGGCTTTGCTGGGCTTCCTGAATAACATGTTGCAACCAGACAGATCCTCCAACACAGCCCTCATAGTGCAAGACTGATGTAATTTGAAGGATTGCCTTGATGTTAACTCACATCATTTCCAACATTCAAGACAAGTAGTAAAGTTTCTGGTAGAACGCTGTTTTACTAACTACGTATGGAGTAACAGCTGAAGACTTAAACCAACCATTAGTATACAAACTCAGGATCTGATGCAGAATTTCACACAGCTACTCTCAGGCAACTATTTTCAGAACATTTGGTTATCAGGAGAACATATGCATCATATATGTGGTCCTGCAGTTTCTAACCCTGTAAAACACTTGCAAAATCAACTACATATGCAGGCCAGATTTCAATTTTTTAAAAATTCTATTTGGGAAGATTGTCAAAAACGCTGTTCTGCTTGCTAATATCCATGCTTTCCCCCACAACAGTAAAAACTGTGTCTGTTAGGAATATGTACATGCACGCCAATAATTCCTGAAAATTCACACCACCATGAAATGACAACTGTTGGTGAATTTTATGTTACCTGTGATCTTTATCACATGTTTGCATTTACCTCCCTTCCCCACTAAGCAAAGCTTTTAAGAGGGTTGTCTTGCAGTTTCACTTTATCCCCCCATTATTTTCTTCGTAGCAGCAAAGAGGGTATAAGAAATTACAGATTCCCCCAAAGTAGAATTTTTCTTTCTTAAAGTAGCTTTACAAGAAACACGCCTAATGAAAATGGGCTAAAATGATGCCTTACAGAAACGGATGCAAGTGTATAAGCTACATATCACTTGACTGCCAAAAGCTTTTGTGACACTTATGAGCTCAGCCTCTCCCTGTATTCATAGTTTAAAAAAAAAATAATAGGGAAAAACAGCAGGGTGTGAGGTGTGTTTGTTTTAAAGACAGATAATAAACATGAAATCCACTGTGTTCTTGGTAATTCAATTTTTGCCCTACTGCAATTCTTCTTTCTTCTCCTATGCCCCATTAACTACAGCTGAGATGCTCAATTACAGGATACCCTGAAAAACCACTGCTTATTTCCCTATATACGAACCTCAAAATTCTTCATTATATTTTTGCTTAATGACCTAGACTTGTCAGAACTCTTGGACACCAATTATACTACAGCAGAAACAATACTGGACGAGAGCAACTGATTTCCAGCTACATCAGTGATACAGCTGTATTGAAGAAAGACACCAGTAACCATGATTTCTTCATGATGAAAAAAGTTACGGAATAATTCGCTGAAAGGAAAATTTTCTTCTAGTCCTTGTTAAAGACTGACATAGTACATGAAGTGCGTGAGCTCACCCGCTTTGTTCCCCTGCAAAAAGGATTTTTAAAGCTTCCGTAAGACAGAAAACAGCATTAGCCATGCAAGTATCCAACCTTATGTCTTAATTCCATTGTGCCCTTGGCCTCAGAGATATGTGTGTAATTAGGAACTTGTCCATTAAAGATGTCCACCCAGACAGAAACATATAGAAATGCTGGACACAATGAATTTTAGTAACCCAGCTAGTTAGTTATTCAGGGACACTGTAAGACTAATGATTCAGTGTCTGGACAGCCATGCGGTACCTGCAAAACTGCAGATCTTTTCCCAGTCTCTTCGTTCCAATGGCAGCAGTTAGAATAACTGGCTGCAGTTTTTAGGCAACAAAAACTTTGTGACAGTTAAACGGGTCTGACGGGTATGCTTGTTAGAGCGGAGAACAAGGGACATTGTTTTACTGCAAAGTTAAATACACAAGTGCCGAGCATCAGCCAAGCCCAGCTATCTCATGACCGGGGGCTCTTTTGTCTCAACACAGATGACGTAAGAAGATGGAAAATGATGTGCCAACACTGGATTTCACATTATTTATCAAATGGGCAGCAGTGCTTGCTGGATAAACCCTGGATAATTACAGTTACTGGAAGTTACCTCTGTAAAAACATTTACTTCCCACCTGCTTCCACATCCAGCTAAAAGCCTATCTGTAAATTCTGTTCCTACACAGGTTTTGTGATAGCTAAGGGAACAGCTGTCACAAACTGAAGCTCCCCTTCACAGTACAGGGGAGGAGAGGACAAACCATTTCCAGAAAAAAAAACCAAAAAAATCTGCTACCTGAGCTTTGGAGTATGCAGACTAAGTTATTTCTTCAGGAGGGACAGCCAAATGCGTTACCCGGGGTCAGTGAGCTTTTGATTCCTAACACGTACATATTCTGAGCTCAAAAAAAATTTTCCAAATGCTTAGCTTGTAAAGATTGGCTGGGGGACACACAAATAAGTCATATTACCTATCACATACAACTCAGCCTAAGACAATTTCACCAAGGCTGATCTCATGCATCCTGGTAGCACGTGAGAGTGCGGTTCTGACAGAAGCATTAACTCGGCTGTCAATAAAGGAAACAAACGCGTCTTAGTTGAGCATGCAGTCCAGACACACCACATCAATAGCCATTGTCATCAAGCTTTTTCCTTTTCTTTTTTTAAAGGTAAAGCTTACTTTTAAAATAGCTAAACTAACTTAGCAGACAAAGAACTAGGCACAAGTTCTCCCTCTCAATTGCTAACCTATTTGCTACGTCCCCAGAGAGCACAGCACTTCAGAAGTCACAAAATGCATCTAATACACACTATGTAAACAAAAGTATTCAGCCCTTCACTTCCTGAAAGACATGCCAACACTGTAGCAATACTAAAAATAAAGAGTTGCAAGTAATTGCTTTAAGAACTCTAAGGTAAACAGCACAAGTAGGTTAGGAAATATTTATCAAATATTAAAGTTATAAGACAAGATTTGGTCTTAGAGAGAGGCAATTGTTATTTTCGCATTTAGCATACACAGCCCTGTTCGGTCAAGGTGTCCTCTGTTTGAAAGGTCACAATAAATCACTTTCCCAGCACTTTCAGAGACAGAAGCATATGCTATTGTTTCCTCAACAGGTACGAGATAGCCAAAGTAAAGCAAATCTAAGCCTCCAGGACTAAAAGTGCCGGTAAGATTGGCTTTAGAAGTTTAATACACAGCCCTCTTGCAAATGCTTTTATACTTGGAACTAGGCATTATTAAACAACTACCAAACAAAACAAAAAAAAAAGGTAGGTTGCCAGAGAAACAGACAGCCCATTCCTACCATGCGATACATACACCTAGAGAGAGCTGAAAAATATAGTCTGCTGTGTTCAAGTGGATTTCTTTTTCTAGTAAAAATAAGAACCATTTGTGAAACATGAATTATTTACTACAAAACAAGCAGAATCAATCCATATTAATGTGCACTAAGCAGCAATTTATGATTCACAACACCATTTTCACGTACAGCATTCACAAGATCACTCAATAATACATGAAGCTTTCCCAACATTATTAGTATGACAACAGGTATCAATGAACTTTAAGTCATTCAAGATGGTTGTTTTAAACCAGCTCTTGGGAACTGACAGAACTGCCAAAGCACAGCTACGAACTCACTCATCATTCATTAAAATATTCATTAAGCCACTAACTGTAGCAGTTTTAAAAGCAGAAAGCTAACCCAAAATATAAGTTCAGATAAACCCAAAAAGAACATAAAAGGAAAACTTTGTTTCCATTTGTAGAGAACGATAAACAGCAAATATACTAAATCAAGGAGGCCAAAGGCAGACGTACACTGTACATTTAGAGTCCATTTAAATTCTGAATAGCTTTCCTTACCAGATTCATTCCTTCTAGGCTGCTGAAACTATCGAAGCATTGAATTGCAAGCAAGACACATTTCACATAACACCAACTGCTTTAAAAAGAACAAAAGATACACAGCCTACTTTCATACATTCTCTTTACACACCATCAAATATCACGAAAGGAGAGTCATCAGCTAATTATGTAGACTTCTTTGATATGATGTATCTAACAACTAGGTATTTCCTGCATAAAATAAATTTCTGAAATCAAGATGAAAACATGTAATGATTTCCACGTGCATGAGCATTCTTCTCAATGATAAAGCTTCTACCTCTTCGCGTTTGCTTAAGTTTCATAAAAGCGTCACAACATGAAAACAGCACTAAAAACATAGTGCCATAAGAAAGCTCAAGTTTTTACGATCAGATGGAGGAGGGTGGTTTCTTTCCCCCTCCTGTTTAATTGTAAAGCTCCTCAGAGTATTTCATCTTCTAACATTACAATTACCTTGCAACGCAAGCATTAAAACCCAAGGCACATAAACTAATATATGCTGCTAGTTACATCATCAGGCTCCAAACAAGAAAGGTGTGCTGGAAGAAGTTGCAGAGTAGCTGGTATTTTAAAGCACAAGTAAAAGATTAAGAGCAATTATTCTAAAAAGTAATTAAAATTTTACAGCATAACATCTTCAAAAAAAGCCCATTTTCATCCTCAATATTCATTACACGACAACGTATGGACGAGGTTATGACAACAAATATATGTAAAATGTGTGATTCAGGGCCAGTGGTAGAAAAACAGGTCTTCAGTATCCTGAACAAGAGTGTGAACAAGTTTAATTATTTCTGATTAAACCTAAAACCTCATCCCTATACCACACCACCTGCAAAGGCAGTCTCATGCAAGCTCCAAGCTTATATTCAGTCTGTCAGTGAGATTTAACATGCTAAGTTTTGTAGGGAACACGTTTTGCTGTGATCAAGAAATCTTTGAGAATGCAAAGCATTTCCTACCAGCAGGCATGAGAAAGCAGACCTGATATTTCATTTCATCAACAAAATCCACACAGATAAGACCTTGTTAAATACCAATTTAAGAATGCAAACTTCATTAACCATGAAATTAATATCACTGCAGAACGCAAAAATGAGCACTGTGTATTTGTACAAATCAGCTCCTTACAAATTTAATTATAAAAGACTAGTCAAGAACACATTCATTATGCAGTTCACAGTTAAACAACACTCTAGCTAACCGTCCAGAAGTTAGTTCTAATTAAACACAGCTTCAGAGTTTCTGGATAATTTATCATTTTAATAGTTTCCAAATGTCAACATAACTTATCCTTTTTCCTAAACATTTCATAATGTGAATGACATGCGTAATTATACTTAGAACAATCTTATTATCTGGAGCACAATTATATCCAGCAATCAGCTGAGTAATAAGAAAATGTAATACGTTCTGAGCCAAAAAGACAAAGAGGGGCATCAGACAACTGTTAATGAAAAGTGCAACTTACTTGCAGATTACAGATTATTTGTGTAAACTGGTATCTTGTTTGGTTTTGGGTTTGTTTTTCTTTTTCTTAATTTTAATTTTGGCATGGCATTTCAAGAATTACATTAGTAATTCTGCATTTAATGATGCTAAAATATTAATGACCTGACATGATCAGGACATTAAGCCACCCAATAAAGTGCGCCTACAACCTATATCCAACAAAGAATCAGACATCCTGAAAGCAGTTTTAATCAAAAAACCAAGGAAATGTAGTTTAAGCAGGACTAAACATTATGAAAACATGTTTCTCCTATGGTCAGTAAATGCCCGGATACATATTTAACTATGCTACAAAACAAGACTGGTCTTCCGTTTTCAAAATCGGGAATAATTCCAAAATTGTTATTCCTAAATTCATTTCAGGTTATTCGCTTCACTTAAAGGATCAGCTGAGCTGTTCCCAACACTGTTATTACTTGCTTTTATACAACATGAAGTTTGTCAGCAATATTTGTCTTTTTCTGCAGAGCTCACAATGGCCAGAATTTATCCTGACTATGTACTTTATATATTAAAGAATACTACAACATTAGTATGGTAAAATAAAGCTATTTACTTAGCTAATTTATCCATGTGGATGCATTTTTTTTTCCTGCTATGGGTCCTACTGCATCTCTCATTTTTGTTTGAAACATGGATAAGGATGACACAGAGATACTGAAAGGACTGATGATTTATTTACAACAAACAAGAAACAGCCATGTAACACAGATGCAAGCGATACCTCACCATCTGGGCATAACAAAACACTTGATCACTGTAAGGCATAATTTACTTGGCGGTGACCACAGTGACCTCACAGGGCTTTTCTGAATCCTGCAGACACTCAACCTACAGAACAATAGCTGTTCTGTAGCATAACCCACTAAGATACTGATCATTACTAATTACCATGGACTGGGCCCGAAGGAGCAAGAGGTAGTAGAAAGTAAGGTCTTTTAACCATCAACCCCATCCTGTTTCCTCCTTGGCCTCCAGCCAGACGGGAGGGGACTGCATCACCCCCTCCCCCGCTCCGTGCCAGCCGGCCCAAGCCGCAGAGGGACCGCCGGGAGGAGCGGGATTCGGCCCGGGAGGAGCGGGATTCGGCCCGGGATTCCCTCCGGAGACCCCCCCCACCCCGGTCGGGGAGCAGGGGGGGGCGCGCCGCGGGCCCGGGAGCTCTCCAGGGTCCTGCCCGGGCTCCTCCCCGGGGGCTGCCCCCGCCCCGCCACCCGCCCACTTTCTCGGGAAAAAGCCCCACTACCTCCACGTTCTGGATTTTTCTTCACCTCCTCCTTTTTAAAATTTTACTCTCCCTTCGCTCCCTCCCCAGACTCTGCCTTTTAACGTAGCTCAACAGTATATCTTCATTTACCCTAAGGGGGATTCGTCCCCACCGCTGCGATACCTGAAAGTGGCCCTTAAAGCCATTTCAGACAGCCTAATATCAGGGAATCCCCAAATGAAAGTTCTGCATATATCTGTAAACTCACCAGGAAACTTGCACTTGTGAGACTTCTAGGAAAAAGAATAAAGTGGATTCGACAAAGTGTGATCCACTGTGTAGAGACAATACTGCTCATACTTTCACGAACGTGGAATATCCTGTTTGTGACTTGAAACATCTGTATGAGACAAGTTTTTAAATCAGTGGCACAAAGAACGTTTCTAAGGTGGCCCTCAGCAATTCACGTGAACACATACTGCGTCACTCAGAGAAATACATACAAGGATGGGATATTATCAAGTCAGGATAATATCTAGTCTTTTTAAATAACACCTTGATTAATAAAACACCCCCTTGCCCACATGTCACTCTTCTACACCTTAGGAAACTGCCATGTAGAATAAACCTATTACTGTTACTCAGAAGCCTGCATTTCACTGCTGATGTTATGGGGTGTCAAAGTCAACTCCCCGTGCCATTTTCACATTTATTAAATCTGCTCAAGCAGAAAGAAAATTGCTATGCAAAACAACTGGAAATCATACGCTTTAGTACTTTTGTATGTAAGTATCTAATGGCTTGCTTTTTTTTTTTTTTTTGGAAAGGCCACTGAAATGACTTAATTTCTTCTCAAGTCCCTGCTCCCAAGAACATTATACCTTGATGAAAATATGAAATCATTCCTCTGAAAAGCATATTTTTGCTAAAGCATTTTGAATTCTACTAAACTACCTACTAAGATAGCTTATTATACACAGACACATTCATTTTCCTTGCATGGCTTATCAGGCGAGAAAAATCTTGCTGTAAAGTATATGGACTTTAGGGATGCAGGTTTTAAGGTACTTCCCTTACGACACTGTAAGCAAAGAGAGGACCTTAAAAAATAGAAACAATTCTTATAAAAGATACTATAATAATTATTTTTTTTTCAGCTGTGACCCTCAACAGCAAACCCACCTACTTACTTATTCACCGCACCCGTACCCAATCATTTCAGTTTCGCTAACATAGGAGCTTTTACCCTTCTCAGTGTGGGTACAGACACAAACTGTAATAAAGCCATAAAGAGGTAACAGCCCCCACATTCTGGTCTCCTTTGCAGCATATTTATATTTTCCCCTCACAGACAGACACAAACCTTTTACCTGCAGATGACCAAATGACTATTCTACTGCAATAATCCAGCAATATGACTCACACCTGATTTCGCAGCCGTTCCTAAGTATCCCAAAACAAACATAGCCATGCTCTGATATGGTACTGATCTTTTGACAAAGAAGCTTAGTAAACAAACTACATATTCAAGAGGAAGTACTTGAAACAGTTTCTGTCAGACAGGGTAAAGGGATGGGCAGCGGGTTCTTTCCTCGTACCTTTCTGCAGGTTTGGCTAATAAAAACTCTGTTATTTACAGCTACATGGTACATGTGTGGGAATACTGTGCTAACACCACACTCTAATCATTCATTACCAATAAAAGCCTAACGAGAGGGCGCTCAGAAGGTGCTTGGGATTTCTGAAAAAACACATTGTATTATACAAAAAATATTTGAAACCACCTTTGCGGCATCAGTAATAAAAATCCATAGCTATTGCACCAAAAATGAAAAACCCACCTAAGAAGCAAAGCCATCATTTTAAATCAAGATCCCCGTGAAATAAGATACAAGCATTATAATGGCAAACCTTGAAAAAATATTATCTTTGGCTTTCTGACCTGAAGCATAAACATACATCTTGTCCACCAAGGGAAACCCATTAAGACTTCCTGTTATGAAGTGGCCTGTCTTAAATAAACTAGTGTGGAAAAATAATGCATACTTAGGCAGAGGGGACAAGAGCAAAATGACGCAACAGACTTCAAAAAAGCAGGCTAACAGACTTGAGAATTAGTAGCCAGAATCCAAAATGGCTGCCAGTCCTTGCCAGATTTGCCAGAAAGAGGTAGTTTTTAATCAGTTAGTTCCCTTTGATAGGGACTTAGAGCCCACGGTTAGGAGAGAAGTTGTCTTGCCTGACTTTCAACGTACTGGAACATCTGTAGTGTCTGGGTGAAACTGTTCCGATGCGCCTTTAGCTTCACAGCAGGGGACTGAACTCTGAGCAGTAAAGATTAGTTCACAGTGATTAAAGACAACACACTGATGGGCTCCAATACTATTAATTACATTCACTACCAATTCAGACATCAGAAAAGGCCCTCACTTCTCTCGTGCACAATGCTTTACACGGAGAGCAGGAGGATGAGATCTGAAATCAGAGTGACTAAGTCGTGGATTTGGGAGGCCTTAAACAACTTACAGCAGTAAAAACAAATGCAAACTTCTGCTCTTTGGTTAAAGGGGTTAGGGGGGCTCCTGTATAAAGTCAGGATAGATGATAACTAGCTAAAGCATCTTCGAAAATGATTAGGGTGTTATGACATGTTGTAATTTTAAATGAGTGACTTTCAAAGGCTACTATGAGGAAGAGGGTAAGTTAAACTGTTCTTCATTGCCTACATGACAGAACAGGAGGCAAATGCTACAAAGAAAAGGAAACTCCAGATTTAATTTCAAATGATCATTTCGTCAGCTGAAAGTGAGAAATTCTCTGTTCTGTCACCTCATGGTTGTGCCAATTCAGTAGTGAGGGCACACACCAGGTAGGCTGATAATGTGATTGGGCTAAAAACCTCTCTTTGAAGTACTAGAAGATAGTCGCAGCAATGCAGTTTCCATGCTCCCTCTGTCAGAAAGTCTCCACATTTTCAACAAATTAAAAACCTGACACTTGACCACATTTTAGCCCTTGAAAGATGAAGTTTAGCTGCTGCCATTGGCAGGTCAGCTGACAGCATAACTTTACAGCAACTGGATAGGTGCATGCACAAGAAGGTGGCAAACTGGAGTGTCAGATCTTAAACAACTTTGCTTTAAGAACAGCCCTTCAGTCATTTGTAGATGAACATCTACCAGTGAGGCACAGGAAAGGTCCTCCTCATCTTACAGCTAGTTACTACGATCAGGAAAAAAAATTTAAAAGAGTTTTCTTTGTTCCACTGAATGCAAGCATGGTAAGATTTATCTAGAAAAGAGCAAGTCTGGGTCAGCCTTTGATTTAACCACTTAACAAAAATTCTTACTCTTTACATGTCAAATCAAATATTTTCAAAGGAAACCAGCCTCTGTGCATAAAGAGCAATTGTATGGTGTACTGCGGTTGCCATCACTTTCATTTCTTTTTCTACAGAGTTCTGCACCATTAATCGCAACCAAAGTATTAGAGTATCTCCTTCTAGGGTTCCCTTTAAAAAAAAAGAAAAAAAGGAAAAAAGGACAAGTGACTTTGCCCTTTGTAAGTTAAATTTGAATACCAGCCAGTCACGTTTCTTCATTTCTCTGACTTTTTTACGGAGGAGAGCTGGAGAAGCGACACAGCTGCATACAGAAAGTTAATGCTGTTCAAAAGGGAGACCCACCTCTGACCCGAAAGCGGTGCCACTTCTCAAGCAGCCCCTGCCTGCAGCCACTTGTTTCTCCCTCAGCGCTACCCGCTCTGTTGTGCCAGACAGCTGGAGGACCAGAGCACAGAAATACTCCAACTTAAAAGTAACCACATCTCCCTGGTTATTTTTCTTGCTGTATCGGTTCTGTGATCCGGCTCCAGAAGTTGTCATCCCTTCCGCCACAGCAGCGGACAGGAACAACCGCACGAGTGCCGAAGTGACTGCTGAGGAGAGGTCACGCTCTCCCTCCTGTTCTCAGCCACAGGTTCCTGATTCTGTGTCACATGGATCAAAAAAAGTCCTACTTGTTGAGTCAACTTTTAAGGCTCTTGGAACAACACACCAGATATTTTGCATACAATATAAAAAGGATAGAAACATCCAGACAGAACTAGCAGACAGAACAGAACCGCCCCTCCAGCATAGCACAGCACTTAACTGAGAGACAACTGCTGTTTTGACAGTGTAACTGGTGCACATGGCGGGGCCACCTTCTCCTCCTGCTGGGGGAGAAGCCCAAAATGAAATGGAAGAGAACGTGGCTGTCAAAACTGGGACAAACATGCCTATCCTTCCGTTTTTAAATGTAAGCACTTGTATGCACCACGAGTTGCAACTTGTTTTGCTCTAATCTCCTTTGAGAACAGGTTCCTTTTCTCACCAGTACCATTGCGAGGGCTGGCTACCTTCCTTTCACTCCTTTCGTCCACAATTGCAAGCACTTCATTGACAGTCTCCTTCTAATAGTTCATGGTTTAAAAACACCTACCCAAAGTTAGGAAGTGCATCTAACAACTAGCCTTCCATTTTCCTAGTCCATACTTTTTGTATTCACTTTTTCTTGTCTTCACTGAGCATGCCAGTGTTATTGCAAAATGCACAAAGGTAAGTGATACCATTTCCAGAAAAAAGATACTATCCTGACAAATTACACCCATAGTTCTTCATCTTTCGACGCACATAAGAATTACCTATTTACATCTCTTAATTCCAGAAACAACAATGCATACACATCATCTTCTTAAAGAGAGGTACTTTTGTTTGGAAACTGCTAAAACTCCTAATTATGAGGATGCTCTTACTGGCCACATGTTACACCGCTGACTACTGTTGTCATTCAGTAGCATAATAATGACTGCTACTCACATAGCTTTTATAAGAGCAATGCAATTGTTAACCATGACTGAAACACTAAAATATGCAAATATAGTGGGTTAGCAAACTTTTGACTTAACCATAATTGTATGACGCTAGCATGAAAGGGCATCAGTTCAATTCTAACGTAAACAGGAACTTGGTCTTTGGAACAGTCAAGTTGTAACACTTGTAAGCTGGTGTTCCCTTTTACCTCCCCCACATTTTATTAACAGCAACTCCATGGTCAGCTGAGCAACGGCACTGGGCTTCCTTTTCACTCCTCAGCCGAAAGGACGCTAACTACAGTATGGGATAGAGAGAAAAATCCACCAAAGCTGTTCCTGTTGTTGTGATTCCCTCAGAGCAGGCAGGGTTGGAGTCACTACGGCCTCCAGCCTTTCTTGCCTTTCCACCGAACTCAAACGAGCAGCGTAACAAGCTACAGCTCATCCACTGCAAACACCCACAGGAGCTCAGTGCCTGCTCCGGCTCCCAGGTGTAGCACATACTCCAAGTGCCCTGCGATTCCAACAACCGTGTCTTCCTTTGCTGCATGACAAGGTACAGCCGCAGTAAAACTGATACAGCCTAATCCTTTTCTTTTGGATATCCTAAACCCAAGTCAGCCAGCACACACCACCACACCTTGCCGGCTGTATTCAAAGCAGAAAACACACCCACCCCCAGAGTGGTGAATTATACCAGCATAGGTACAACTATTAGGAAAATACATTTCAGAAAGTGTATTTGCTCAAAGTACTTGAAGCCCAGTCTCTCAGAAATTATGCTGTTCACCTCAACACCTGCCTCCGAAGCCCGTCAGCCGTTCCCCCGGGCCGCCCGGCTGCCCCACTCCCGCCCTACCGGGGCACCGCCCCCCGGGGGCCGCAGGAACCGCGGAGAGGCCCCCCCGGGCCGTGCCCCGCAGCCTCCCCCTCAGCACCCCGCTCCCCCGCCACCAACAAAGCCCCGGCCGCGGCCGCGCTGCCCTGAGGCCGCCTCGGCCCCTCACGGCCGGGAGCCCGGGACGGCACCGCGCTGCTCCCGGGGACACCGCGGCGGGGCGGCAGCACCGTTAAGCAAGCCCGAGGAGGAAGGGAGCCGTCCGGCCGC
>VYZM01007448.1:103893-184815 GCA_013398915.1 Dromas ardeola
AGGAGGAGGAGGAGGGGCCGCGGACGGAGGCCTCCGCGGCGGGTGGGACACAGGCACGACCCGCTTCCTCGGCCGCCAGGAGGGAGGTCCGCGCCTCCGGGGGCGAAGGGAGGAGAGCGGCGGCGGGCTTCAGCCCGGACACCGGCTGCAGGCACCTTAACGCTCCCCAAGTTGCCGGCAGCCAGCGGGCAGCCTCCGCCGCTGCCCGACGCTCCGAGCGGCACCGAGCACCCTCTGGCTCCGCATCCCCGGGGATTTCCAACCTGCGCCCACCCCAGGTTTTCCCTGGCCGAGGGCTGCAGCTCAGACCCACCAGTCAGGAAAGTTGGGCATCGAACTAGAAAAGAAATAAATGACGACCTGTATTCTTTAGCAAAAATGTTTGTTCTTTTGAAAGGGCACCCAGTGGCACAATGGATCAAACGTACCACCTCAGCATTTTCATTTAGAAAAACGTACCTGTTGACCAGCAAGTCTGACGGGCCCCATCGCACCACCACAAGGCAGGACCACATCCAAGTTTAGGATCTTATGTTTAGTGCGGGATCAGCCCAGGTCACGTTGCATCGGAGCTTTTTCTTACACTGTTTCCTGAATTTCTTTAAATAATTAAAATCCCAATCTAAATTTGAATTCACTTGTAAGTACGACCCAGAAAGTACAACACGTTTAAGTCTATCAGAAAACTAAGCAGAGCATGTGAAGCAATAGTTGTTCAAATAATGACTCCCTTCCAAACCCACCTACGTGGCTGTCCCTTCACTGGCACGCAGCAGCAATTTCTCTGATACTTAGGCTGTGCCACAAACGCCTGGAAGTTGCAGCTAGAAAAAAAAAGGCTCTCAATTCTTCAGCTGACACAGCGCATGGCCAAAATGCAGTCCAGTGCCTCTGCACCCCAACGCAACGCTCCTCTGCTGTGAGCTGCATCCAAAGCAAGAGGTCAGGAATGCGAACGTAGTTATCTAAGAGAAAGGGCAAGGACCGAAGGAGGTCACTTGTTTGTCCCCCTTGCACGCAGGGCTCACAGCCATCAAACACTGCACCTCAAACCTGGGCCTGACCTATTTACTTGTGGCCCAGGAGCGGTTTTTAAGCTTTCACAGCAGCTGCTGGACATTAGACATTCCACACACGTACCTGACCTGGATGCTTATACTGGTTAAAGATTTACCTCATGCTTTTTACACACAAAATTTATTTCAGACACGAATCTGTAAACATAACTTGAAGGGCTTATGCCTTGAGTTACTTCATATTCCATGCTTTAAAATAGATGGTTCCCCAAAAATACCTCTTCAAGAGTTTTCAGCTCCTTGTGACTCCTCTAAGCCCTTCTGAAGCCTGTGGCAGACAAGACGACAACATTGCCTCCTGACACATGCTGTTCACAAGCCTTCCAATTTCTCTCAGACAGTGCTCTGTGAAGGCAAGTAAAAGATTTACCTTAAATCCTACATATTTATAGATCTTTAAAGACAGTGTTGACCAAATCAGTTTCATCCCACTCCTACGCATTTTCTGCACCCAGTATAAAATCAGCTCAAGACAAGTGGGGTGCAGCCAAGAAACGAGTGCCAAGGAGCACATGAGTACAATCTGTCGGAACGCCAAGTAAGGAAACAAGAACTTTGCAAGGCTGACCTGTTTCTGAGGCATACTATGAACCTTCATGTTAGTCAGAGAAAGCAAAGCCAGCTCTTTTTAAAATTTCAACTTGATGGGATAGTGTAAACCTTTACAAAACCATCCAGAAGAAGCAGCAGCATCTACAAGGTTTGCTTTGGATCGTACCAAGTAGCTCCTTATGTTCAAAGAAAGCCATAAAAGAAAATTAGGTTCTGTCCTCAGCTCTTGTAGGTTAGCTTCAGCATCCTGTGAAACACACAATCTGTTACCTTAGAAGAAGGCTTAGAGAAATAGGATTCCTGCATTTGAGGCAACTGTCTACAACCCAATCGCGCTGTTAACATGAAGCCCGTGCAAGTGGTATTTACGTGGTCTGCATTTACCTTTTATGCAAGTCATGGAACGTGCTACACAGTTTTCCCCACACTTCTGTAAAATGGAAAATTGCCCACAGTAAGCAGCAGTAATTATCGTTATACTAACACCAAAGCCACCAGTAACAGTTTAAGTATCTTTTTTTAATTTTCTTACAACCACTTAAAACTGTCATATACCACAAACTTATGTACACTATTTACAGACAAAACAAGCAAAATATCCATCCAAAATATTTTTTAAAAAAATCCTCTGATTAAATTGTTACACCTGCTCAAACAATGGTGGGACTCAATAGGCATATTTTCTTGTGCATGTTTCTCTTCCATGTAGTACTTCAGTCTTGCTGCATATATATATATATATATTTAAAAGTTAAAGAAAGATAAAACAACAAGCAGAAGGGACACAACACAATATGCATTTAAATCTTTGTTTAAGAACAAGCAGCTAATTAAAAAAGGCAAAATACAGGAAAAGTGCATCAGTTCCAATGAGTTAGTATAAGAAAGAGGCCCACAGGTGGAGAGCAGGTACCCTTTAGGGTAGAGTCTCCTACAAGACCTCTGATTGTCTACAAAGATTATTTAAAATTTATTTTAAAAAGAAATAAAAAAAATACAGAAATGAAAGAGGAGAGGAGAAACGTGACGCCTCCAGAGTTTTTTTTTCCACGAGGTTTCTTGGAAACTGGTGCTCAACAACTTCCAGAGTGGGCATTTGTGCCCCGACTTCCGTAGTTCATTCACACACCTTGAGTGAGCCGTCCCCGTGCCTCAAGCAGAAGGCCTGTTCCTCTTGAGCTGTGCAAGGCTCGAGGACTTCCACAAGCTCTGTGCCCATGTTTGTGCTAAGTCAGTTAGACCTACTGCTTCTGAATTTTGTCAGCGCAAGACCTGCTCGCTTCCATGGCTTAAAGCTGAGCCAAACACTGCTGGCTTTGCACCTAACACAATACATTTGTCTTCTCATCAAAAAGTCCACTTATATGTCTGGTGCATTTCAGAACAACAGATGCGACGCTGAGGAAGCTAGAAATGACCATGGAGACAGTGTGTCAAAAACCTTAACTCATTTTTGCTATATTTCATACAGATAATTATTATTTTATTTTTTTTTAGAAAAACAAGTAACAGTAAAAGAGGCTTGTTGTATCTGGTGTTCCCAAGTCCCGTTCTAATCCTTCACCCAAAAGGCTGCCTTTGAAAACAAGGCTACATGCATGTTTGGGGAAGGTCGGCAGCACTCTGAAATGTGGGTTCAGCACACAATCCCTTTAAAACGGAGCCTTCAGTCAACATCTGAAGTCCCCTGACAGAGCCTATGTCTTTGTGCTTAGTTAATTTTAGGTAATTTGAGCTCACAGTAGGCAGTAACCAGTCTGCCACTATGTGACAGGCTTGGTTAAGGAGTAGCTTTGTATAGGATCATCGTATTTTTGGCTTTCTGGTAAGGCTACTTCATCAAGTAACTTCGCCTCTAACAACAGATTTGGTCCAAAGGTATCCAGTCTCTAACTTGAGCGTGATAGTTTTGAAGCCCATTCCATTACATTCAAAAATCTCGCAAGCCATTTTGCCTTTTGCTAACAAGGTACTGAGTCTTTGTACTTTATACAGAAGAATGGAGTGCTCAGTCCAAACATCTGTAAATATGTTTACACTTCTGTGGACCTAGCAGCTAAGTACTCCTTCCCTCCTTTAAAGCGTCATTGGAATCAAGAATAAATGCTAGCGAATCCTAAAACAACAACAAAATACTGCTGAAAGTTGTGACAAGAGAAAAGTAATCTTAACAACCACTCCCGAACTCTGTATGTAGTTTCCAGTAATCCCAGGAGAGACTGCAAAAGCTCCTGGAGTTCTATACCACGCACAAATGAATCTGCCTTTTATTTCATTCCTCAAAGAGCAACTCCCAGAAATGTTTAGCGTTAGAAAAAAGCCTTCATTCACCAAGGTCAGTGCTGTACCTCTCCTGTTCTGGAAGCACTGCGTTCAGTTTAGGATGGACTGCAAGCTGCTCGTGCTTTGGGGGATAATTCTACCACATTAACCTTCCATGACATTTTTGCAGGTCAAGTACTTCTCTATTAGGGATTCCTTGTGTGGTGCAGAAACCACGCTATAGTAACCAAAAAAAATCTTTCTGCCTAACAAGGCTAAGCTTAGCACAGTACGAATGCCACAGGGAGGCACCACCGGGTTTCTAACGCTATGATGTGCAAAACCAAGTGTGTACAACGCATATGAAAGTAAAAGAAGCAAGAATACAAACCCTCAATGGGTCAGCCAAGGGTAATCTCCTTTCACCATCCACATAAACAGCACACGAGGCCCAATGGAGGGCTCGTTTTCTTGTACTGAGGACATTTGTGCAAGACACCACTGCCTTTCTCCTGGACTCCAGCTTTGTTGTATCGTATGGTGAATGGATGTGGTAGAGGACAGCACAAATCCCTGAAGCCGAAATTACTGCAGTCCCAGCAGTTCCTGCTGGTGAAACATCGGTATCACCCAAAGCCAAGATTCAGCCATCGGCTACCCAAAATCCAGTTTTGAAGAAACAGAGCAACTAAAGCAGCACGTGAGCTGATTTCAAGTTATGTTGGAGTAAGATGAACAAATATAAGTGCAGTTGTGTTATCTGCCACACATAGAGAAAGAGGAACTTGAAACAGAGTCAAGTAGAAACACCATCCATCAAGATAAAGCCCCAATTATCCCTTTTAAATCCAGCAATAAAACAGAGTGCATTTTTTTCCAGGAAACAGAGTGTACAGTACCCGTGTGCAGCATAAAAACATTTCACAAATAATGAAAACATCCCTTTTGAAAATCTCAACAAAAATAGATCCCATTGGGACCAGACTGTCAGTGCCTCCCAAAACAAGGCAGAAAAATCCAGCCTATAAAACATGCCAAAGGTGACCAGTAAGTATACCGCTAACCTCTGAAACTGCTGACTGCTTCATTTAGTGAGAAAAAGAAGTATGACATTTGTATTTAAAACCCTTGGCGCCGTGTTAACAGGTTCACTAACCTACCCTTAAAGCTCTGTTCTCTCCTGACAACTACTTAAAAAGACATCTATCTGTCCACGGGGAAAGGTGGAAGCAACATCTCTTGGCTGTGCAAGTCAATTCTGCTGGGCATCAGTGCAATAGAATTCTGGAAACCCTGAAGAATGACAAATATGATCCAAAAGCATCATCTACCGGCCCAGAAGTTTTCTGCTGGTCAAATTTCTCAAGACAAGACGCTGACAGCAAAGCAGCAATGCTCCTTTCAAAAATTTTTTCAGGCCTAATGGCTTATCACTGAGCTTGTCCCAAGGGAATGGAGTACAGACAGATGACCTAAGCACAACATGAAGAGCCAAAACATCCATTTGTTGGCCATGTATCTGGTGTGAGGAAGACGGGGAGGGGCACTTTGATTTCTATTTAATTATGTTTTCAGACTCTGCTTACAACCTGGGAGAAAGAAAACTTGTCCTAGCTACACACTGCCCTCCCTCCCTCAGGAATACTCAGCTAATAAACAGTCTGTCTGACATTTACATTTTGATTCTAGAATGCAAAAAAATTATCTGATTTTAGCACTTCTGTAAATAGTTCTGCCTTGACTAGGCAGTTGACTAGGCAGTTATTCTAAGGGGCAAAAGAAATACACCCCAGTTATTTAGCTTTGCTTACTCTAAACAGTTTTCATCAGGGGCAGCTCCCCCTCAACACCTCTGTAGCAGATACAGGGACGTAGATTATGCAAACTCAGCTCTTCGTTTACAGATGACCTCCTTGCTGCATCCTACAGCTCACAGCATCAAAATAACCGATCACATTAGGCCTAAGAGACCCTCGAATCAATCCATTTGACCAGAGTAACCAGCGTTTATCAGAAACGAGCGCAGGCATCTTTCCAAAACAAATTCCTGCAGTGAGCACCTTCCTACCTCAAATGCCAGGGGATTTCTGCAGAAATGTACTTGAACAGGAGATAAAGGACCAGGGCTGCACGCATAAAGCTCCTGCCTGTGCTCCTCCCAATACTCTGAGAACAGGCAGAGTGAATGAATGCAAGCCATCTGAAACCTAACGTTTATTGATGCAGATCTTGAGCCTGATGCAAGTTTCCCACATCCTTAATGTGGAAAGTAAGGTAAGCCCTGTTACTTAAATTGTAAAGCACAGGTCTACAGCAAGTGGCTGATTGGGTTTTATTACCCTGGAAAATTAAAATCACCAGTTTATCCTACCATGGGAGTACTGATGGAACTAGATGTCTCTCTCGTCCTTTTCCTTTTCTCTAAAAAAAAAAAAAAAGCACACAAACTCCTTCCCAACCCCCCACATTTTCATCAAGTCTGATCCCGAGGAGCTGTAAATAGTTAAAAATACAAAGTCATGCTCGTAAGATAGTTTCCAGTATGCAAACGCTGGCAGAGCTAAGCTGCAGTCCTCCACTGACTGCTGTTTTCTTAGCCTATTCTCTAAAAAGATGTTCAGGCAGCAAAGCAAAAGTCTGCTGACAGGCTCTGTGTACATGGCCCAATTGTTTGCTATAAGAAAAAAGAAATAACTTCACAATTAAAAAAAAAGAAAATTATCTGACAACAAAAACATAGAAAATGCAAAGGCACTTTCTCTTTCCTTCCTTTTTCCCTATAGCCCATCTGTAAGAGAAGTGCAAAATAATTAAGTTTTCTGACATCTGAGAAAAAGGTAACATCCAGGTTAAGCCTACACACGTTTCAGCTAAAGCTTTGGACCAGAAGCTCTCCACGCTGATACTGGTTTGTACTCCTGCCATGCCTACAGAAGAGAGACTGCTGTGCAGCTACAGACGATTTGTCCAGAAGTAGTAGTTCCCTCCCTTTTTAGTTCATCACTTCTACTGTTCAAGCTACAGAGGTAGTACAAACAAAACAAAAACCGACCAATGAAACAAAAAACCAAAATAAACAAAAAAAGCCCCAAAAGGAACCACACTCTTGCTATACTGTACATTCAGAACCCTGTGGCCACATTGTTGTCCTAACAATGAACAAATTCATTAAAAAACTCAACATTAACACACAAATGTGCAAAGAGCACATTCCAAAGCCAGTGCTGTGGTAAAGCAAGTGTTTGTCCACAGGAAGGGAAGGGGATTCTGTGAATCATCAGGAACAGAGAAAGGTTATTTCTGGCAGCCTACATGCTAACGTAAACAGGATCCGGTGCTCCTTTTAAAGTTCTGTGCCAACAGAACTATTGAAATGTCATTTCCCACCAGAGGAGACTTTTCTGTAATCATTAAAAAATACATTAAAAAAAGGGAACCATAGAGCAAGAGACTATTGTGTTCCCGAGCTGGCAGCTGGTAGAGTAGCCCCTGTGTTTGCATTGGCATTTTGCTCCAGATGTTGCCTTCCTTTTGTCAAAGTGAAAAACTGAGGCTGACAGATGCTCTTAGGTCACCAGGGCCCCAGTTTAACTTCATTTGGCTTTCCTTGCTAGAGAGAAAGGAGCATGTTTTTGTAGTTGTGCTTCAAAGGTCCACTTCAACTTGGCTGCTCCTCAGTTAGCAAACTGCTGGTAAAAGGCAAGTTTGACCCGTTCAATATGATGGCAAAGTTTAATAGCTGGCCCAAGCTTCAAGTCCATACACTCCTGAACGGTGGGGAGGGTCAGCAGCAGCAGTGCCTGGCCATCAATTTCCTGTCAGAAGACAAAAGACTCATTAGTGACTTTGCATTTTTATTTTCCCTGCTCCTTCAGCTTTGACTTGCTGTAATTTCAGATTCATGACCGTTTCTGAATCAGGTGTTTCTTTCATGCTACTCCAGGCAGCTTAAAAAAATATCTCGCTCTTTCTCACAACAAATTAACTCCTGTCTTAAAATGTCAGCTCAAATTCACTGGCTAGGGGACAGAACCTCATAAGAGGTAATTTTTAAAAAATAAACCTAGTAACAGAAACGAAGACAATTTAATGCAGAAAGTCTCTTTACCTAACCTTCACGTCTTCCTAGAGAAACAGCAGTTCTACAAGGAACATCTATCACAAACCATGCTCATCTCCAGTTCCAGTAATAGTTTTGATAGATGATGGGTTTTTTATGGGAAATTTTAACCAAGATGGAAGAACAATGTTAACTTGACTCATGTTTGTACTCTAGTTGTCATACTTCAGCACAAAAATGTTCACTTGTTGGGCAGCTGTACAATGCTGTGATACCTGCAGTTAGCCTGCAGAATGGAAAACATTTATCATTTGGAAAAGTCAAGACAGTGGCAAAACTATACCTCCTAGAAAACAGGTTCATGCCTTCATGCTGCTTGGTTGCAGGCATTCTCTATAGTTTTGGGATTTGGATGCTCCACAGACCAAAACGTCCTCCACTGAGTACTAAGAAACCTGAAAAATTCTGGCCATTCTGTGAATCCTCCTCTCCCAAACTGTTGTTGTGCATGCAAAGGTTGTCATGTATTTGTTACCTCGATACCCTATTATAAAATTTAAACTAGCTTCTTTTTGTGATTCATTAGAGGATAAGAAGCAAAGTAACAGATTCAACATTCTAACAGACAGAAAACCGTACCTGATCAAGGAAAATTCTTGCCAGCGGTGCACAGTCAGTGGACTTGAGGAATCGTACAACATCAGCCACGCTCCATTCCAGAGGGTTGCTGTCCAGCTGCAGCTTTTCAGCAACTTCCACCTTCATGTCCTAGACAAGGCACCCCGCACAAAAAGAATTCCCAAAATATACATATGCAGTAGACCAACACTCCCCTCTACTCCCCCCCAACCCAAACATTCAGCTGCCAAATAAAGCTCTAATGAGAGCTCAAATTGTAGAGGTTTCTTGGTTAGCAGAGATGCGCAGAATAGCACTGTGCTGAGGGTGGAGGCTATAACACTCACAACCAGTAAGCAGGGATCTAGAGCCAGGATTTGGTTGACACCACATCACTACTCAGGTTGAACCAAAGAGTGCTAACAGCTGGGAAATGGAAATCGTTCTGTCTACAGCTTTCTGTTTAGTCGATATTACAGTCCCGTAATACGACTGTAATAAAAATAATGATTTTTAATTATTCTGTAGTGTCTTCACAATGCCCTTTATGGGGTAACAGAGTATGAGAACACATGTATGATGGTTAATACGCCCAAGATATTCATGCTTGCCCAACAGTAAGCAGGCTAGAACACAAATCTACATTCAAAGTTACCTTTGGTGAAGGAGGTTTATTTTCATCATCAGAAAAGGAAAAGGTCCTGAGTTTCCTCTTCCGCTTGTCTCGGTCCTGAGCCAGGGAATGAGACAGTTCACTCTGTGTAGGAGACGATGACAGTGATTTCTTCTCCGATACCTCTGATTCCTCAAGCAATTCATCTTGGTGCTCTGAGGTGCTATCTTCAGTCAGAGATTCTTCATCTACCTCATCCTGGTCATCCTCCTCTTCTCCTCCACTGCCCTGAAGAGGCAGGAAAAAAAAAAGCGATGAAATAAAAAAAATGGGAAGTTTCGGACAAAAGCTACAAAGGCCACTCATTTGTCAGCTGTAACCTGAGGTTACAAGGAACCAACAGTTTGTTGTTTCAAATGTAGCTGGTCGAAGATCGCATACCGTACCTACTAACGTTGTTGGCAGGCTCATACCTGGGGAGATCCAGCTGGAGTGTTATCCACTGAAGCAGAAGAACGTTTTTTCTTATGAACAAAAAAATGTTTTCGTCTCTTCCTTCTTTTATTTGGTTTCTTCATGGCTACTTCCAGGTTACTGTGGCCACCCGGAGGCCTGCCTATCCGCTTGTTTTTCCGTTTTCCATAATAGTGTGCTACCAGGACAGAAGAAAGGAGCACCATGTTGAAATGCACCTTCAATGCCACTAGTTATGTTTGTGCATCCTCAGGACTGGAAAATCAGTAGAAGGATATTTCCCAATAGAAATCCCAATTCTGCAAAACTTCAAAATGTGTATGTCTATATTTTGCTCTTCAATTTGGTTTAAGGAAGAAGAGTTACTAATCAATTTTATTCGCCCTATAAAGATTTACGTCCTCTATCTCTGAGAAGCCCCTGAGAAGCCCAAAATGATCAGATTTTATCATCAGCCACAGAGCTGGTCCAATTTAATGACAGTTTTTGTAATGTTTTGTAGTTTTTAAACATGGCTTCAATGCATTGTTTGTTCTCACAGTGTCAAATGGTTGAAGTTAGTTAAAAAAAACCTAAAAAACCTAAAAGCTAAGAAAAGAGCTTGAAGGTGTTTTATGTCATTCCACAACAAATTGGTAAAGGAATTACAATGCCACTTAAATTACAGTATTAGAGTCAGTTCTTCTCCCAAAAGTTGTCTTGTCCCAAAAGAAGATAAAGCTTTAAGCACACACCAAAAAGTTAAGCCGTAGTTCTACCACTTAATATAGAGTCAATTTTTTCTCCTCTACACACTGGCACATGGCTATTTTGTAGGCCTGTGTATGTAGTGCTTGAGCTGCTCCTTGTGTAAGCAAAGAATGGATTTTGGATTCCTTCTGGGGCCAAAGCCAGAAGAAAACCAAAAATACAACACCCCAAGCCCCACCTCAGTTTGAGATCAGCAGCCTACTCACTGTATTTAGTCTTTGTCAGGACAGAGCAGTTCTCTGAACACTTATCCAGCACCATCTGAGGGCCAAAGAGGTTTGGACAACATTCCAGCTTGATGCATGTTTTTCTACAGAAATCTGCCACCCGGTCTGCCGTCCTCACAACTTCCACAGTTGCACGGTAGCTCTTCCCTTTGTACCTAGCATTGAAAATATCGTCACAACGCATCCTCTAACTACCAGGATAAAAGTACTTTATTGAGAGGTGTACAAGAATATTGCTTTGAAATCAAACTCAAGGAAAACCTGAGCAATGAAGAACTTGATGGACTGACAAGTCCCAGAAACAGGTAGTCCTCTCTCTTAGGACAGGTCCTCAAGCAAAGACACAAATCCAGCACCAGAGATGCCGGCAGTACCAACCACAGCAACGCTGCCCTGCCAGCAACTGTAAAACACCATCTGAGAGGACTATCCCAGAGCTTAGGTGTTTTGTTTCCTTTGTTCACAGATGGTTTTTTCTTTCTTTGTTTTTATGGTACTGCAGAAGCGTCCACTGTGATGTCGACAGCTGGGCTCTAAAACCAAGACGGAGTGCACCAATTCAGCTAATAAAGGAAACAGCAGACGCTTTCTAGTGAGCCATTCTATGCATATACTATGGCAAACAAATGAACTACTGTCACATTTCCAATCGGCTTTCATCTAACTGCTGAACAATGCGTCAGGGACAGTCACTTGCCGTGACTCCACATATTGCTCCTGTTTGATTTTAATTATGAAAAAATTTCTTTTTGTTCAGCAGCTTAGCTACGACACTGACGGAGCCGCACTGTGAAGTATCTGCCAGAGTCATTCATCATTTCTGCTTTGTTCTCCCAGCACAGCTACTGGCACGTGCTGATATCTATTAAGGATGTCTCAGGCCTGCAAGTATCTAGTTTAATGCACCAAAAAAAAGAGCTATATCATCATAGTCCAGGTAGCCCTGGTGTCACTTACCGTGACAAAAGAAAGCACACAGCAACTTCAGTGAAACCAAACTAAATTTTTTTTCCTCTATTCTTCAGCTACATCTTCTATTTACATTAACCTTTCGTATGATCTTCCTATTGACCAAATCCAGAGCAATCCTTCAATATATGGAAAGGTGTCTTTTTACATATTAAACGGATCCAACAAAAGAGTTACTGACATGTTCAAAGTTATGTAGGCCTCCAGTACACATACACAGTGACCTAATTACAAGGCCATCACAAGACTATAAAGGAATATCTGGGTTTATCAAATGTATCTAAATACGATCGCTGCTTTTTTTCCTAATAAAATAATCTTGCAAAGAAGCTCCAACCCAAAAAGCTCAGCAGGAAAACTAGGGAGTGCTTTAGGGTAGGCTACTGTAGAAAGACTTCCGAGCCAGGCCATTTCAGAGCACTGCTACAACTTAATTTCAGAGGAATCTTCTTCCATTGAGAAATTTGTGCGGAAGTGCCATGGAAGTCCGAGACGCTTCCTAAGCAGTATGTGCTTCTGCTTTAAAATACTGACAACTATCTTCAGGTGAATTAAATTATCTTAAACCTCACCTGCAGATCTGCCAGTGTACATGCTATGCTGTGCCAGTACCACACCACTCTTACTTCACCACTAGCTGCTTACAGGTCAGTAGCAGAGCACACCTGGCATGTTAAGGAGCACTAAAATCAGATGCACTTCACCAGACATCCATAAAGAAGTTTATAAAGATTTGGCAGTTTAATGGCTGTCAACATCTTGATATACCATATGCCATTTTTCCTTCTCCGAAATGTGTGAAGCTAAAGCATAGACTGCAGAGAACTTTGCTATTGGGATCAGCTAAGCAGGGAACAGGACAAGAACTTACTTGGCTTTCAGGGTCTCTCCATGCCCATGCCATGCAGCCTCTTCATCCAACTGCAGTTCTCGCAGGACACGGCTAGGTTTGTAAGCTGCATTGATCAATAAAGTGAGAACCTACAGTGAAGGAGGGAAGAAGAGAAAATACATTTAAGTTATTTGTACAATAAATCTGTTTTACAGTGCTAGGGTAGAATAGGAAATTACTTCTATTCATCCAAATTATCTAGCATCAAAGCACTCATTCACAGCAGGATGACAGATACCTCCAGATACTGCCAAAATGAAAACTGAGAGCAGCTGACGCTTTGGGCCTTGCCAAACCTTCAGGATTTGTCTGCAGAGTCACGAGCGTATCTAGCAATTTCCAAGTCATTGCCCTTGAATTACACGTCACTAAATTAAACCCCGGAGCTGAATACCACAAAACTTGCATAACCTTAGGTAAGTCTGAGTGATTATCTTACAGATTGTTTGACATGTGAAGGTGTGCCAAAAAAAGCTGCAGGATTTTGCTGCCTGCCAACCCACTACTTGCTACAAAATCATAGTGCAGAATCTTAAGCTCTCCTCTGTTTTGCTTTCATGAACCATGATATAACCTGTACTATAATACAATGAGAATTTCTCTGGTGCTGTAAAGTAACTCAAAGTTGTGAATAGCCTGAAGTTAGTGGGGGATAGTATAAAACGTGCATTCAAATTGTATTTCTTATGTGCTTATTCCAAATCATTCCCAAATAGGATGCATCAGAACCCTGACATAACAAACTTGCAGCTTCAGTCCTACCAACGCAGCAGTCCGGAGGTCTACAGTTCAAAAGAAGTGTACTAAACATAACGCAAGTACCAAACTTACTCTAGGATTCATAGACTGAGCAAGAGATAATGGAAATGAATACAACTAAGCATATTGGTTGAACTTTTTGCAACACTCAGCATCTTTACATCAGGAGGAATTGTGCACACTTTATGCTCACAGGCAGTGAAGCAGGTTAAACCTTCAAGGTTAAATGAAACTGCCACAGAATTTCACGCTTGCTCTTCTGGAGTGCTTACGTGAGAGTACTGACACTTGCAGAAAGGATGGGGTACTTTTCTGCATGCAAAAATGGAACTTTTTCAATAATCAGCTTGACTCTTGTCCACTGGACTCTTGTTTTACAGGATGTCTGCCAGAAAGCCTTTCTTAAGGTCTCTCCCAGTTATGACGTGGTAGGGAAGGTAAAAACTCCACAGACGTTGTGCCAACTCCTGCATTTAAAGTGATTGTTTCATGAGAGCTGAAGTGTGCACATATAGTTATGCGTTGGGAAACTTTCAGCCTCTCAGGTCAGATAATAACCACCCCGTGACCTTTTTTGGAGATTGTGGAAAAATAATTATTGCATTAAAGTATCTGTAAATTTGCTGTGAAACACATTCTGAAGAAGAGGCTCTTTAGCATTAAAGAATGGCCTCGTCCTCCCTCTTCCCCTCCCTCAGTTACGATAGAAGGCAAACCCACAATTTTAGCTGATCTTTGCAAATCATATCCAACTTATAAAACACAGAGAATTCTTCTAATTTTCCAATTACCAAAACCAGTTTGCCATCTCTACTAATAAAATCGGTATTTCCTCTGTTTTAACAACAACAGTGCAAACTGTAATGGAGTTTTGGGATTATCTGAAGCTAAATTCTGTTAATTAAAATTGAAGCATTTGTTACAGCTTTATAAAAGATACTAACTCCTTTGATTGTGGTAATTACAGGTTACTCTCTTTTAACCTAAAATAAAGTTTAGCAGTGAAGGCTGACTGTAACTCAGATAAACGAGAGGTTCCAGCTATTCATAAAAGACTCCATGATTTATACTTGATTTTATACAAAAAACACTCTTTACTCAGTATCAGCTTAATTTTATTAACTACTCATCTATAATTAGACAGACACTCTAGTGTTGATGACACACTGCTATACAGGGGTCCACTATGTACAACCACCTCACCTCTTTCAGAACGAGAACACAGTTCCCAGGTCCCACCGACTGAGGAAGCTCTGCAATCCTGCCTTTGTTTAGGTAAGGCCCTGAGAAGCACCGGTGATTGAAGTAGATCTTTGGGCAGCAGTACTTTCCATTAATTACCACTGAGAAACGAGAAAGCAAAGATTTAAATCACACGCTACAACCTCCCCAGCCAAGAACTACTTCTTGCAGTACGTAATATTTTGCCTGCTGTAAAAAAGGACGGGGAAAAGTCTTGAATGACACGAATTTGGGGTAGTTTCAGTGTCACGTTTACAATGACAGCACAAGTTATTCGATGTTGCCAAAATATTTTTCATACTTCACAGGTGTGCTTGCAAATTGTCAAACTATAGGAAATAAAGTTGGTCATTTATCAGAAAAGAAACATTTCCTCCTGGCTAGTCTGATGCTTCAGGGTATAACAGCCATGAGAACAGGCAAGAAGATGACAATCCCAACTTTTTGGTGGCAGAAGCATTTCCTACACAGTAACTATGGATAAATTTTCCAGTCAAGTAATTATCTCTCCCCCAAACTTCTGCCACCAGAGAAGCTGGCAAAGTTTATCCACTGTTTATCCTAAACTGCAATATCACATTGCTTTGCATTTTTAGACTCTTTTCCCTCAATCAGCAAACAAAAGGTACAGCAACTGATGAAGTGACCTTTGACATCAAGTTTTCCAAACCTATTAAACGGTTCAACGCTGCTCAAAATTAAAGTTATGTCTAATATGTATTGTAAGATACTTATCTATAAATACAAAATTGTTTTACCCTAGCCATGTTGTAGTTTTTTCTTGATTGAGCAACACTATCACTTAAAGATCTTAAATTCAGCAGTTGATAACTGGCAGATAAACAAACAAAGTCAAATTTACATTATGAGTCTATTAAAAGCCAATTAAAATGCTAAGCAAGCATGAATCAGTTCTATAAAGCTTGCATTTGGTGCAGCTTCAGATGTGCATTTCACTGTACAGAAAACAGCAGAAGAAGCATTTTGTTGCCAGATAGATGTGTATGACTGTTTCACCAGCAGATGTACTTATTCATCATATTCATTCTTGCAACAGTTTAGAAAATTATTAGATTTCGCCATCTGGCACACAAAGCAGTTTACTGTTTGAATTGCTTTTGTTTATCATAATGATGAAGTTATCATAAAAACCAGACAAACCTGCTTCCCAAAGCTAGAATCCAACAGCTCAAGAGCACAGATGCATCGCGCCTGTTATGTTTCTCCCAACATTATTAAACATAGCAGGTGACAATAAAAAATCATCTGCATAGGTCACAGTACACATTTGGCTCCACATATCCTCTGCTGGGGGCGGGAAGTTCTGGTGTAAAAATCTAATTTCCAGGTTTAATGAACATATTGATTGCAGGACACAAGTAATTGTATGTTTTTGTTTGTTTCATTCTTTTTTGAAGTTCAACAAATCATCAAGCGATGAAAATCTTCAAATCCTTTCCTCCCCTCCCTTCTCTTAACAGAAGAGTGTTGAGCAGCTGAAGAATGAGGCAGCTGAACTGTTATGGGATTTTGTCTTTGTTAGCCTGCCCTCTCTGATCAATACCTGAGTCAGAAGAGTTCAGTTCCTGGTTCTTTAGTCCATCGTGAACTGTCCTTGAAGACAAAATTCTGAAATGAAAAGAAGAAGATTGGGAAAAGAGACAGATGGTAAGGCACCTCTCAGGTACTGAAACCCAACCATTAAGTTGTTTTTTTTTTTCTCCAGGCCCAGCCTATTAATCTGCTTTTTATACCTCCCCTGTTTCACAGTAGTAACATGCAAGGACTACCAAATTCAATTTGGAAAGGACTACTGTACTCCTACAGCTAGCACCCATCCTTCCTTGCTTGAAGTACAGGGGCTCCCATGCTGATGAATACACCACACAAAGCTACTGACTATACTTTACATTTTCTGCCTCCTTTTAACCTCATTTCACATTTCATGGCCCAAGGCAGAGTACAGTCTTACCTTAGACATTTTGAAAAAGATGGGTCTTAAACAAAACACAACCAAACTGACTCTAGTACTCTGGTAAGAATTCCAATTACAAAACATGGAAGAACAGCCTGCTCAGTATTTTAGGAACAATGAAAACATTGGCAGGACTACTGATGGATCTGGTGTTTGTAAAGCTGTAAGAGTCAATAAAACCAACTGTCAGGCATTCTACTGAGCATCTTTGAGCAGGCTCACATGAAGGAGTTTCCTATGCATGACAGAGAGTTTATAGATGAATTATAGGTATTAGTAGAACTCTCCTTTTTGGCTAGTCTGGGCCAAATTTAATCTGAGAAGGAACTATTAGAAGTTAATCTTACTAAATGACTCACACCAAAGCCAAATTTTCTGATCAGCTGTGCAAAAATCACAGCTACACATTAAGGCAGCCACATTTTCTAAGCATATTTGCATTACAGAAACTGTATTATTTGGGAAGGGAATACATCCAAAAGGGAATCCAGTAATTTTCTCTATTAATCACCATTAAAAAAAATGCTCAAGCCCAATCTTACAAAGTCTTAAGATCAGGCTATTTTTTCTTAAACGCGCTCCAATACTCACAGATACTGCAATCTTTTAAAAATGAAAGAGCAACACTTTCAACTCCAGAACTTCAGTGACTTGACCTATTCAATAATTCAGCTGAGCTGCACTAACATTGTTAAAAAACAAATTCCATGCTTTCTATCTCCTACTAGAGCAGTGCAAGAGGTCTTTTTGTACATCAACAGGAACTACTAGCATTAAGATAAATGGATTGTGGAGTCTCTCAACCCTCAGTATAGCACTTCTGTAAAGCTAAATTTCTCCTGAGACAACACGATTTACCAATCAGAGAAAGGGAAAAAACCTCCCAAACCTCAATAACAAATAAAAGCAAAAAACCTGTTACTTACTGTTTCTCTGGTTGAACTACTGCAATTTTTTTCTGCTTGTTTACTGAAAGGAAGAAGAAGAAAATATAAACAGCGAAGTACAGGAGGCAAACAAATGAAACTTCTAGTACAATATATATACTAGACTCATTTCCTCTAAGTTATACGCCAAAAAGAATCTATGTTCAAAGTCCCCCCAGCGTCAAGATAGCTGACCCGTCTGCGCTAGAGACATGCTGGCCCGTGTAATGTGAAGTAACCCAAAAGGTTTACTTCAATTTTCACTAAAAGTTCATTAAATCAGGCATGCATATCCCCAGTCTTCTAGGAAATCTCACCTTTCGTACATCTTTCTTTGCATCATAGTCCCTAAACTACCTTTAATACCAGCCAAAAAGGAATGATATGCTTCCCTTTCCAGCACCCAAAGGTGCTGAAACCTAACCAAAGGTTAGCTTCATAGGCCTAACTGACCACCGTACTGGCACAGGGAACTTCGATGCTGTTTAACCATGAAATGGAATGAAATTAGCTGGTTAGAAACATGTTAACGACTTAAACCAATTGCTACGGAGAAAAACAGTGTCGCAACTAAGAAAGTCAACTAGGTGATGGGTGCACTTGCTAATTCTGGCTTTCACAATCAGGTAATGATATTAAACAAGGTAATGCAAGATGTGCCTCTTCTGCAATTTCAGGCTTTGTCCCCAAACAAACGTCTGGATTTTTTTTTTAAAGCATCTTTTCTCTAATTAGGTTTCCCCCACTTCCTCCTCTGTCCTTTGCAGTGCAGACATGTCTCCGATAAGTTTCTCTTGCTTTGACTTCCAGTAAGTTGCAGCTCATTCCAATCTTACAATTTTATTATCTTACTTAATAAACCTTCAGAAAATGCTTCAGTTTCTCCAGCTCCCATTAAACTTTAATAAACAGAGCTCACTAACCAGTTGAGAGACGACACTATTGTGTGCTACCTACTAGTTAAAACAGGTAGGATTAACTTTTCAACATTTTGTCATTAATCATAGCCATCTAGCCCATTTAGAAAGCTAGGCCCCTTTATTTCAACTCCAAAACGTATACACACTCAACACTGTTTTGTTATGGCATTAATATTACTTGCGCAAGTGTAAGGGTAAAATCAGTATCAGGGTCAGACACATGGCAAGAACAGCTCAGACAAAAGTATATGTACAGCATGGGGGTGTGTTCATACATACACACAGATATGATTTCTTCATTGTGACTAATAGATGTTTTCCACGTGCTCGTACAGCACGCAAGGGTCTCAAGCCAACACTGCCTGGTTTGGAGTTGTTGTATGGATTCCAACTGCACCTAACAGCCAGGCGAACAGTTGCACAAGGCATGGATTCTCTGTACATGGTGAACGTTTCCAAATTCAGTGATGCCAGTAGTGCAGTAGCCTGCTCTTGAAGGTCTCGCCATCTCTACCAACCCAGCTAACCGCTGCAAATAGCACGGAACTGTTACCTATTGCTTTGCGAGGAGGTCTGAGCTGATATCCATTCGTCTCACACCAACCCACCGGAAATATATTCATTGATTCCACGCTCACTATACAGTCAGGGACGGGTTTCTTGGAGCCTGTTCAGTTTAGAGAAGCAAAAAATTAAACAATTCATAAAAATAAAAAACGCCTCATTTGGTTAATGCTTGCTATATGTTTGCCGGTGAAGCTGCTTTTACTTATGGCGTATCTGGAACACACTATCAATTGTTAATTCATCCCCTTTTATTGACCAGATTCTTTACTGACCTCATTTGCTTCTTCCTAAAGGCTGGAGATGGGAGTTTGCCATCCACAGTTCAGCAGAGATGCACAGTGCATAGTAAGTCTATGCTGATGTGCTTCCAATCAAGAAATGGGATTATAATGGAGAAGAGCTGACATAGGCCTATTCTATCTTAATGAAGAACCTCTATTAAAAGTTTTCTTCCTAAGTCTGGTCAAAGCTTGCTCAGAATGCAAGTCACTCATTTGTAAAAACGTTACAAGGCCCTTGCTTTCTAAAAGACACTGATCAGCACTTCGCACAGGGCACCAGCCTAGCACTGACACACTGCAATGCACAAATGCCATTTTTGCCTGGTTTAATAAGCACTGTTATCCAAGGTTAACTGGGAAACAGACAATGCAAATGGCTTTTTGCTGTGTTTTCATTAAGGAAACGGTGATTTGCTGCCCATATTCAGCAGGCAGTGAGTTTACTCCAGATGCTCCTCAGGTTTGGTGATGGTACTACAGAAGAATCAATGCAAGCGCTACTCTCCTCTCCCTCATCAGGCTTACCTTCCAGCTGAAGCCAGAGGTAGGAATCTTTCAACTTGGTGACTGTAGCAATGCAAACTTCTTCAGGATCAACTGGGTTCACAGCCTCAAGTTTCATATTCTCTTTAAATCCATGGTCAGAAGAAGTTAACTAGGAAAAAGACGCAATACTTCAGTAAAATACCATCTGTATATCCAGTGTATGATATGAATAGCTATGAACAGGAGCAACACAAAAGCCTCGGTGTTTGAGTAACATGGAAAGATACTCAGGCAATCAGAGAAGATTTCAGATAATTAGCACATTGAATACAAAAGTAAGATATATCACGAACCACAAAGAACTTAAGTTAAAAAAAAAAGCCTCCATAGACACACCTAGAAAAAAACATGTTTGTACTCAAAAATAAAGATGCTGAGACTCACTGAAAGGATTGAGTGCTTTCTAAGCAACCAGGAATTCTCCCCTGCTTGCTACCTAAGTGATAAGTCTGACAAATAGTCTGACCAAGCTCTCTATTCTATTATGTTAGCTTGGAAATCCATTTTATGTACGCAAGTAACATTCCTGCCTCATCCAAATGAGTTCTGGCAGACAGCAAAGGAAGCTTTCTTTTCATTTTACATTTTTTGGATAAGTAGGATTTTACTTTATTCACCAACTTAGTCCCCCATTTATTGAAAAATTCCTAAAACGTAAGAATACATATTTATCCAGCTCTGAAGCGCCTGCATTAAAGATAAGAAGTAACAGCCAGACAGAGGAGTCTTCCTCCCAGAGCCGCTCTGCAACATAATTACAAGATCAATACATTACAAATTCTGGAACTAGCCTACAGTGATCAACTCTTCTCAGAAAAGGGATAATAAATTCAATGACCTGTTCTAAGATGCCACGGCTTACAAGACAGAACAAGGGCAACAAGAATTCATAGCCAGCAACACCCTCTTTAAAAAGTGGCAATTATTCATTTTAATTTCTTCCCCTAAGCACTGCAATAGCCCAAGTATAGTAAATGGAATTGGAAGGCAGGTGTTAATAGTAACCTTTTCTGCTTGGCAAGGCATTCTGCTTTGGGAGACTGCAACACTGTCACTGAATCAACAAAAGCCCAAAATCTAGCAAGTACTTCAGGCACTGATTAATGCAAAATGATTATTTGGTACTAATTTAAGATGACTTGGTATTGATTAATACAATGGAATGAATTTTTCAAGCTGAAAGGAAGGAAGATTGAAAGAGTACACTAAGTAAATGAAAACAAGGTCTATTAAAAGGCCCTGTTTCCCCAATTACAGGAGTGCCAAGGATTGATACTGTTTTATGACTATTCCATGGACTCTTACACATCTCAATTTTACAAAACATTCATTTCCTTTTGATCTGCTTTATCACAACAGAAACATTTGGTCCACCACCTCCTTATCTAGGAAGCTGGCATGCACCTACTACTGTTCACATACATTTGCAGTTTCTTAATTCCTCCGTTTCCTCAGTTATCACAGGCAATTTAAGTCAAAACCATGCAAAATGTTCTTCTCCTTGGAATCAAGAGTGTCATTCATGTAACAGAAGAGACATTTTTCTGCAAAAGAAGCTTACCGAAGGGAAGCAGCTCTGGGGAGCTGCCTCAGCACCACATTGTTTGAGGTAGTCAGCCCAATCGAAGTCCTGCCCAGGATAACCTAAGCGAAGAAAAAGCAACGGGGTTAGCTTAACAGCACGAGGACAAATGAGTCATTTAAAGCAGGCATGAAGTACAGACCACTGAAATCTGTTTGGGTCACTCAAGTTTGTCAGCTGACTAGGGCTTCACTGAGCCATCTGAGGTCAGCCCATAGCACGGTTCTCACGTATTTGAGATACCCTCTTCACTTCCATTGCAGAGGGGCTTTTGGGAACCCACCTTGATTGCCAATTTTGACTTGAAAAGTCAAATTCAAGTCTCTCTTCACAGAGAGCAACACAAAATAGGAATAAAGTACATCAGCTAAGCAGACAAGGACAGCAATCAAAACATGAGGAAGCGTTTGCACCCTTTTCACAGGGTATAAATGAAATTTGGGCAAAGTTTCTGCAAGATTACTTCATTAATGTCACATCAGCACTGAAACTTGTTTTAATTTTTTTTTTTAATAGAACACCCAAAATGTGCTCAATACCAATATATTACTCTCTCAAACACGTTACACACCAAGTCATTAAAGAGAGCAGTTCATCGTCCTAAGAGGCTCATCAAGTTTGCTCACAGCTGTAAATGTGCATACATGTTTGAAGGGAAGAGTCTTAACATGGAGCCCATCAGGAGGCAGAGCACCTCTCCAAGAAAAAGACAAATTAAATTCTTCTTGGAGGAAATGCTTCACTTCCCTGTGATCTAATAGACTCAAATAACTGACGGGAACTGGGTGCAGCAGTGGGCTGCTGTGACAGTTTGAGGCTGGCAGTACATCAGCAAGGAGACAACTGCAGCAGTTATTCCAGTAGGACACTGGAAGCGCTCCCCTACAAGGGACGCCTGTGGCCAGGGTTTAAGAAATCATGCAAAATTTTAAAACTAGTCTAAGAATATAGCATTAACATGACAATCTAAAAACATGAAGTTCAACTACCCTCCAGAGAGGGCCTAACCACAGAAGGACCTGTTTGTTTTTCTCATTTCTCTCAGTGCCAGTAGGACTCATGAGACAATTCAGGATGCCCACAATTTTGGGGGGGGTGGGGGGAGGGGGAGTTAGGAGAAGAGAAGCTTAAAATCTTTGTGAGCTCCAGTCACGTGCCTAGAAAGCAAGATTTCACCTTTCACGTGCAAAATTCTAGGTAATGCTGTATCAAGCAAAGCCACTTTTTGTACCCTACCCAAGGAAAGGCAAGAGACAAACATCCTGTGCTCTTTGCTCCTCTGACGTCATGAGCAGCTAAAACAAAACATTCTGAATTCTGTGGCAGTGAATAAGAGGACTCAGTCCCTGGTTTTACAATACCATTGACATTTCCATTTTGAGAAAATGCATAAATATTTCAGTAGCTGAGGATCACTCCCCAATTCCCTTCTATCCTGAAGCAACATTTCAGCAATCTGCTACCTTGCCTGACACGTCCTTTGAAAAAAAATACTTCATTAACTTCTAGTGATAAGATATTCTAAAAATATTTTAAGACATTGGATAACAACCTTCCATTTTGACCAGAAGCAAAAATCCAATGCGAAGACTATAGGTTTCTGATATCATACTAATTAATGCTGAAATCAACACTGCCTTCAGCCCTGGAACACATACTCCATTTGTTCAAGTGTTCAGGATTTTATGCATGACCAGCATCCCCCAGTCACTGTTGTCTTCTCAAATCTAGGCACGTACCCAGGAAACTTCAGTTTCAGTAACTCAAAGCTCCTGCTTCTCAGAATTTGATCTTTATTGTTCTTTGCTTGTGCTACTACATGTAATTCTTTTGCAAAAGTGTTGTCCTGAACATGGCACTCTGGGGATTGGCAATCTGTTTCCTTCAAGGAGGAGCGAGCATGACAAGCTTGCACAAACATACCTGGTGGGGGACTGAGATGCAAGCCGTTCTTCAGACTCCATTGCACAGGGAAAATACCAGCACTGTTGACATGACAAATGTAAGACTGGCTGGTCGTACGCTCTGGTCTCAAGTCGTCAATCTCTATCATGAAATATTTGTCATTGTATACCTGTATTTAGCCAAAACAGAACCATGTAGTCTTATAAGTAGCATATTCCGATCTATTGCTCCCTCTCCCCCATTCTGATAACTTTATTAAACGGCAGCACTGTACGATGGTTATATTGAGAGACTATCTGTCCTAAAGAAAAAGCAACATTTCCTGGAAAATACACAAAAAAAGATTTTAAAATATGTCCTCATTTTGTTTGCACAGCAACATTTTGTTTTAGTACATCAAAGCAGGTCTCTTTAGAACCATTCACCTGCTTACTAACACAGGAAGATAGAAGTCGCTCAAAACCTGATTATGTTGGGGAGTTTTCATTTCAGGTTTTAAAGCCATGTGTTGACCCTTGTTTGAAGATCAGGCCCCCTAAACATCAGAGCTTGTACACAGTAACGACATTAACTTTTGCAAAAACAAAACCCCCAAATCTATCTTCAACTGGATACTCAGATTTTGAGGGATTATATCTAATTTTAAAAATCCGTGTTTCACAATTTGATCTTTTGAGCTTGTATTTTTATGCAACGTTTTCCCTCCTTTCAAATCCAATGTCTTCACCATCAGCAGTTAAGATTTTTTTTCACGGCAACCTGTCCCCTAAGGGAGACAAACAAAACACTGAATTTGAAAACTAGTTCAAGATTTTAAGAAAACCAGTTGATGAGACTTTCCTGAGCATTTAAGAACAGAAGTAGCAATAGAATTGAATCTTAGCAGGACAAGTTAAAGAACCCTGGTACCTTGAGAACTGTAGCAGGAGAGATTACAAAAGGAGCCATTGGGTCCACAGCTTCTAACTTCATGCCTTCAGAGAACGAATGCACTCCAATCACAGGTTTATCCTGAAAAATGAAGTGTCAGAGTGGCTACCCGCCTTTCTCCATCAAAAAAAGACATACCTTAATTCAACTCACATAATTCAACTGAACTGCATAACTTGAGTTTTTACTAGTTCATTCTAAGAAACCAGTAAGTCAGAGTATCAGCAACCTCTCTATAATGAAGAGAAAAAGCCAACTACAGTCTCTGGGACCAACAGTTTTCTATGAGTTTTAGGAAATTGAGTCCTCAAGACTTCCTCCTCTGATGTTCTCCCCACAGAAGCAAGATTTCACAATACAGGGTGGTCTGGTAAATCAATGAAAATTGTTTTTTTTTTTTCCCCTAACCTTTAGCACTCATCAGAGTGAGTGCTAAAAAGAGAACTATAAAAGCCTCCATTTTCAGCCTAACAAAAACCTGCAAAACAGGGCTTCCTGCTCCACAATTATATATATTCTGCTCTGTATATGACCCAACACATTCAAGAGCAACAGCCAGGACCTCCTCTTCTATTCTGCTTATACGTCCAAACGAAGCTGAGAAAAATGAACTAAGGACTTGAAGGACTAAATTTACATTCCTACTTCCCAAAACGTGTCAAGATTATTTTAATTTCAATGGATACATATATTTAAATTCAGACTCACTGGTACATTTGCTAACTCTCAGAATATAACAGGACACCTTATACACCATGTGTAACTGTATCAGGTTGCAGATTAGATGTTACACATATTAAACTTTTTAATGTACTCACAGAATTAGAAAGACTGTAGTAACCCTGCACTCCTCTAGAAAGCCAGTAATCCAAAATATCAGCTGGTGATCAACTGAATATGCCATTATAAAAGATCAGAATCAGGGATTCTTCCCAGTATGACAACTAATGGCTCACATATTTGTGATTGGTGCATTGTCTAACTTAACAAGAATTGTATAATAGTATGATTATTATTTATCATTCTTATTTTTTTAAACTAGAGGGAGAAAGGAAAAGAAACTTAAAAAAACAAAACAGAGAAAGAATTTTGAGTAACCATGACTGACTCCCCCAAATAATTTCTTAGGAATATAGCACTTTAATGGTATCACACACTGCATTACACTACACATATTATGTCTTTACTTTAAAGAGATCTGTAGGAACCGATGACTCCTCTTCCTCCTCTTTCACCTTTTTCAGGATCTCTTGCCAATCTGCTTCGCTCTTCAAGGACCTAATGGCTTGAGTAAAAAGAAAAGAAAACAGTAAACTTCCTTCTTGTTTTCCTTCAGAACACACAGCAATAAAGCCAAAAGTTTGATTTATGCTCCCCCAAGTACCCAGTTCCTATCTGTTCAAAATCCTTGCAAATACCTTCCTTCTTAAAAACTTACTGTTTTCTTTGACCTTTGGATGTGGACTGAAGTCAAGCAACACTGTATCACCCATACGCTGCCCAGTCTAGTTTTTCTGAGAAAACAGGGATCACATCAACACCAAGGAAAACTTCTGGGGAAACATTCGACCAGAATGCAAATCCCCAGCTGGGTAACACTAGCTTGTTTTACGCTTACGCAAGCAGAAAGTTCAAGAAATGCTCCACAAGTCTGTCCCAGCTGCATAAGTTACTCTTTTCGCATCTGTAATTGCAGACCACACACCTCTCTGATAGGCGAGGAACTACTTGTACCAGTGCCATCATGCACAAAGGATGCCTGTGAGTATATCAAAGCTCTTGGGTATACATAAAAAGGAAACAAATCCAGTAGCTATCTAACATTTTAAAAAGACATTATTCACTTAAATAGCACCGTGGAATCCAGCCATCTAGTTTCTGACAGCTATTTAGCGTCACCCTGTTCACATTTCTGATTTCAACAGAGATCGGTCAAGCACTAGCAAAGGCAACATGCTCAGTCATTTCAACAGAAATTGGTTTGGTTTCCTCAGTACGATTTCTCCTTGCCATAAGGGGAAAACACTTCGAAAACACCATGACAAAACCAACTGTTCTAAACAACCTGAACTTCCCCAACTAATAGCACAGAGTGTGCCAGAACCTTAGATGTAGACCTGCCTTTGCAGAAAGGCTTCAGGGCTCAACATTCTGCAGTTGTATCCCAAGGTTTCCCCTCATCAGGAAACATGTTACATCACTGCTCAGCTCACAAGCAATTAATTTGTGTTTTAGCCATTTTGTGCCCCTCTTCTTTGATGACCCACCCTGACATGCACATGCCTGGAAAACACGGTCATCCGTCCCACCTTCTGCCTCCGCTTCCACGCACTCGCTCCCTGAGCACCCATTTTTAAGGACATTTTCATATCCGTGTAATTCCTCTTTAGACACTGCCTCAATTAGCCCAGTGGACTTGGAGTCACAACAGCAAAAGCTCCTGTTGAACAGTACTTCAGAACCAGATGACTTTTTCACCCCAGGAATACAAACCTACCAAAAATAGCCGTGAAGCGACCCCTTCCTCAATTCCTCCCTCTCCACAAACAGGTGGAAAGTTTTGACAGGCAAAACCATTTAGAAACTTTTGAATGAGTGGGTGAAAAGTCTTGGAGGACTATTAACTGGTGTTTTCGCTTACATATTATTAGGTACAGTATTTTTCAGATCACACACTGATTGCATGACCACCATACGCATCGAGAAGGCAGATTTAGAGCTCCAAAGCAGCAGAGGTATTCTCTAGTTTCTGATCACCATTAAAAAAAGATATGTTTTGAAGTACCTAAGGGTGGTTGC
This sequence comes from Dromas ardeola, assembly GCA_013398915.1. Classification (NCBI taxonomy): domain Eukaryota; kingdom Metazoa; phylum Chordata; class Aves; order Charadriiformes; family Dromadidae; genus Dromas; species Dromas ardeola. The sequence continues at coordinate 130,819 of VYZM01007448.1, forward strand.
AGGCTATATCCATGCTGAGCTGCCCACCCCACTTGATGAAGGAAAGGGTCCAAGTAGAACAGCCATTGGTCAAATTTGTCAGAATCATCCAGCCCTTCATATCGCAGTTTAAGTCTCCCTCCAACGTTTTCTACCACATTGACTATCCAGGCTTCCAGGGAATCCCGGACATTTTGCAGTTCTAGTCGGGAGCCTGGTGCAATGAGATCCAATGGATTTTTCCCTCTGTGAAGCTACAAAAAGAACACGAATTATTCTGTACAACAGAACAAAACAAATCCCTTACTTCCACTTCTTTATACGCATTCTTTTTGCATAAATAAAGTATGAATACAGAAGGAAGGAAATGCAGGTCCCTTACTAACACAAGACAACAGAAATGACAACGTTTAGAATCGCTGGTGCTTGCATCAGAGCTTCTGCACTGCCCATAGATACAGTCACACGTTTCAATTAAGTCCTCATCATCATTTTCAGAACCATTATCACTTATATATTCAAGGTTTGAAGGCAATATGAATAATCTCTTTCTAAAACTGAGTCATCCAGCATACAAAGATGACTAGACAGGAAACATACAAAGATAAAAATGTCTATTGTAAAGAAGACATCAACGGCATTTTCCAAAAAAATTTGTATTCTGTACTTTCCAACCAGACACTGATAGAAGGTGCAAATACTGTCTTAAGTGCAGAGGAGGGGATAAAAATTTGGTTCTTCACTAGCAAAGATGCAAAATTTAAGTGAAACGATAATCTGCCCATTAGTAAAAAAAAAAGAATAAATAAGTGAAAGGAGTCAACTGAGAAAGGGGACAACATGAAAGCTAGATAAATAAAGGATTATTTCCTTAGAGCTGTATGAAGTGGGAGCAGAATAGGAGGAAGACTCAGACTGAAACCTAAGGGTGTTTGAAAAAGGTCTTTCTTTTGATAGGATTAATGAACGGCCCAAATCTGCAGTGACAGGTGTGTTTCAGGACAACACTTATTAAAATTAAGTACTGTAAATGGGAAACACTAGAGAGTGGAACTTTAAGGTCAGAGCATACTACAGTGCTCCCTAAACTCAAAAAAGGAAATGAACTGACACTCTGAATAGGGGTTCCCCTAATGACAAAGGGGAAAGTCAAGACAAAAGCAAGAGATGCAGCATGTTGCAGCACTTACCCCCTCCAGCAGGTTAGCAGGAGCGCTGCACGCTCCTTTCAGCACCCGCTGAAGGAATTCCTCCTGGTCAGGTATCTTGTCTTTGATACCTAAGTGAAAAGTGAAGAAGACAGACTGTGATTCTTCCTTCCAGTTAAAGATTATTCAGACAACAAGACATTACCACACTCTTGCGCTGCCTAATTCACAAGAATCTGCCACACATTCACCGGTAACACCTTAAAAGAAGAAACAAAAAACAACAAAATCTTTCCAGGAAATGACAAAGCAATATAATTTGGTGTGTGATGATTAAGATAACCACAATCCTCTGTAAAATAAGTCCAGTTCTGAAATTAAGCTAAGTCCTCTCTGGTGAAAGGACAAACTCCTACTGTAAATCATGGGATTTCAGAAAAACACGGCAGACAACCTCAACTTGTCATGACAGCAACCCCACCTGTGCGTAACAGCAACTATGAGGACTACCTGCCAGGCTTGCGAAGGACAAAAGCATACTTTTGTATGTACCGCCCACTTCTGCAATATGGAGCCAATACCTTCAGGCACTTTGAGAATCTTCTTGTTCTGCTCACACCAGCCGATGGGGTGTAAATCAGCTGTCATGATATCACACCAAAAGTCAGCCTTGCGGTCTTCCCCGTAACCATCGTAACGCAACAGGAGCAGCTGCCCACAGGTAGTAATGATGGTGGCCACCCAGTAGGTGTTTTGGTCAGACTTGACAGCAACTTCTAGCTTCATACCAGGGGCAAAACCATTCTGCAAACTTGTATCCACCTGAAGAGGATGAAGACCATCACATTTGAGCACCTCCCAGAAACTTCACGGAACAACAGGAGGAATCATTTAGACATACTCATTAACAAAAAAACTCAAGCCAAATGCTATCCAGTCTCTTCAGAGAAACAACTTCATCACATTATGCGACCCAAATTGGAATGTACACAGAATCATCATTAGTGAAATCTCCTTTGCATTTCAGAGTATCTTTTCAACCTTAAATCAATATCTTGCAATTCATCTTCCTACCCTGGACAATACTTCACCCATCACTAAAAAGCCTTCAAACTCACCGCTGGGCTGCCAAGCCAGGCAAAACTAGAGGTCAAACTCGGCAGCACATTTAACTGTTTGTGTTAAACTATGTCTTTCAACCTCTTCGGACAAAGAGCCTGTTTAAAGTACATACACAGGCTTTAGATAACAACACTACTGTCTCTTCCACTGTGCTCATTTAAGAAGGAACGTATCTGCACAAATTGCAGAATACAGATTTTTAATGTCCCTATGCAAGAACCCAAATAATTCTGTATGTAGCATTGTTACATAAATTGCACAGAACACAATCCGCAGGTGTTCTTCAGTGAAATCAGGCTTTGACAACAATAAAGCGCCCAATAGCGTGTGTGTGCTCTGTGTGTACGTGTGTGTGCAGGTGAGGAATCTCACTGCACAGTACTCAGATACTGAAAGGTGAACTTAAAAAGAGAAGGCAAAACTTTAAGTTTCTGGTATCCCCAACTTCTCCCAGCTCAAACATTCCTGAAATAGCAGAAGGACTCTGTTCTGCTCTCACTATAGTATGTTTCTGAGCTACACTTAATTCCCTGGCCTCAGCCTTAATTAAAAATCTAACATGTCGATCCCCTGTTCTCAGCTGAACGTAACTGGTGTTTTCTTTCTTAAGTGGTCCCAAGTTCCATTTCCTCTTTGAATCAACTACAAGAAAGGCTTTCAGTATGATGCAGATGCAGTAGATATTTTCTGGGTTATTTATTACCAGTTCTGCGCTGACGGTTCAGTAACTGCCATAGCTATTATAGTCTCATCAGCCAGCACAAACTGGTTTGCTAAAAATAAAACTAGGAGAGCCACATCAGAAAGAAAAGCATATGCCTCTGTTAACTGTTCACATCCTTTCGGTTAATATCCTTCACTTAAAGAAACCCCTTCTGAAAAATAAAATCAACAGGACCCAATACCTGCAGGCATTTTGAAGTGATATTACAGAGGCTATCTCTTCAGGAAGATAGTTGGTTTGCTGAAGAGATACTACTAAAGAATTTATATTCTGATTCCTGAAAGAAAAGCCACGAGCTCGACAAAAAGTCTGAGGAATTGGGAAATCTGTGCAGCTCTCTGTGCTCGAACTTTCAGCAAAACCTCACAGCGGAGAGAGCTGCATTCAACGAAACCAACAGCAACAGATGGAGCTTTCCCTGAAGTCAGGTGCATTTTTCTAACACTGTCATTTACGTTCCCCGGCGGATACAGCAGAGACCAAGAAGTTAGCACCCTCTCCTGGCAGCTGGGCAAGACGACACCATTAAGTGGCTTAAAGCCCAAAACTTAGTCTCTTTAGGCTGGCTGACCGCCTAGCAGGAGATGCTGGGGAAGCTCCAAGAGTATTTTTCTCTGGAGCAGTGGGTCTGAACGCGGCAGCTTCCTGCTGCGGAGACGGCCCCGAGCGGCTGGTGACAGTGCTGCTTAGGCAGCTCCGAGCCCCAGTCCCTGCTTGCCGTCGAGCACTGTCCCCCCGCTTTGGGCCATGTCGCAGGTCAGACCTGGGGATCCGAAACGGCTCAGAAGGAGGTGATAAAGAACAGACAAAAAGCATTAGGAGCATACAAGAACACACAGAAAATACATGTGGTCAGATGATGATGAACACTAACTTATTTTTAATACATGTTTACACACCTATATGAGTTGCAGAAAGGAATTTAAAAAGAGAATTCAATAATTATAGAGAAAGTGTGTTTAGACTTAGGGGGGATGACAACGTTGACATGCAGTGCAAGTCCAGGTTTTTGTTAAGCTCTTTTTCCTGCTAGATTGTCGGCGAAACAGGCACTTTGATCTCAATATTGTTTAATCTTTTAAAATGCAAACAAATTAAACGTTAGAACACACTTAATTTGAGGAAGTAGCTTACATTTTCCAATGTGTCTTGCTCATAGTAAGAACAAAACTTTCAGAATTAATGTAAGCACACATATAAAAAACCACCCCCCTCTCTCATCAGCAAGTCTAGTTCTTTGCTAACACAGGCTGTGTAATCATGGAGTACATTTTCTTAACCTGATCACGTACTCTCCTACAATGTGGGTTAGGTATTTCTCACCCCTCGCTCATAATGGGAGGCTGGTCACAGCCTCACTACTACAATATTTAAAGAAAAAACAAGCAAAAACCTTAAGCTTTCATCTAAAATTTATTTATACTAATAAATTTATTTATGCATGCCTGTTTGCTCTTGTGCCAATATTACTCTTCACCTTAGTTTTTTCCATCATTTTTTCGCGAGTACAAAAGTAGTTCCCTCTTAGCTCTCCTGATGGTAGGTTATAAAAATATGTCATTCTTCAAGTCAAGCAACTAGCACAGATTCCAGCTGCAGGGACCACCAGTCGCTGGCACAGAGACGTTAGTGCCTGTACGCTCTCCACTGAAAATCTCTCACCTGATGTATCCTGGAATCACACTAACAATTTTTTAGGGCTTCATCACTCACTATCCACTGGGAGGCACTGAGGTCCTCCTCCTCTGCCTTTTCCAAACCATTGCTTTGTAATGGACAGCAGGAATCCTGAGCATGTGACCTTGCACTATTGAATTTCTATTAACAGCAAGACCTAGGTGATTTGATGCTGCTGTAAATATGCTCCTCTCTCTGCTGGTCAGTTCGGTGTCAGCATTAACTTTCCAAAATTTTATGCCAAGCTTATTAGAGAGAACATCAAAATTGGCCTCCAGACAAATTCTAAGGGAACTCTGCTGGCAAATGCCTGGCGGTTCCTCTCCTCAAGACACAGGTATCTATTATGACACCCATTCACGACCCCGAGTCCCTGGGCCAGCTCCTGTGGCGTGCCGGGGTTCGGAGCATGGCCAGCCAAGCTCCCCAGGCACAGCTCCTCCATCCTGCTGCCCACAAGAGGGCACCCAGTGCAGCCAGCAAGGACTGGGCGACTAATGCAGTCTCCGTGACAATGTTACTTGCACCAGCAAAACTGCACCATGTTCTACACACGTAGGGAATAAAACAATAAAAAATGTGGATTTTTCTTTTTAAGCCTAATTGTATTTTTACTGACAATGGCCACTGCAATCAAACCTTGTCTGACACAGCTGAGTTGGCAAAGAGTGCAGCGCAGGGGTTACAAAGTCATTCAAAGCGTGTCTCCTGCCGATTAGCAAAATATAGCTGTGATGTTAATTCAGTTGGCCACCACTGTAAAGCTGGCTTACAATTAGTTTTTGTAATGTCCGCGCTATGATAGCAAGTTTCTTTAACAGAGATCATGTAAGATAAGCAACACCAGAGGAGCAGACAGACCTCTACTGCAAAATGCCATTGCTGATTCCATACTGCTCTCTCAAGGTGGGCTGCATGGACTCCACCACTCTGAGTAAGCTTGCTCTTGCTACAGCCTTAGTTTGCTAAGGAAAAACAAAGCGAGGATAGGCCTCTCCCCTTCAGAAATGAGATATTTGAATGTTTATTTTGAACAAAAAGTTTATAATTACATCCCAGTGTATGGAAAAGCCTCTGCAAAGTCTACATTTACTGTGCATTTTTACTACTAACACAACTGCCATATTTTAATAGATTCTTTAATATTTTGCACTTCTGCATGTTACCTTTGGACTCAAAATGCTTTGTGATCCTTCTGTGAACAGACCTCAGTTTGGTTTTGGGCTGATTTAAGTCTCCTGTACTGAAAGTGGTGACACTGGACCTGAAAGCCTGAGCACCACGGAGTGCTTTCCAAGCAATATGCCACACGCAAGTCACTACCCTCACTGCCATCATAAAAGCCCCACAGCCAGTCTTTCAAAGACTATTAAATAGTAACTTTAATAAAGAGATGGATAAGGATACAGGCTGGCAGCTTAGAAGGTGTTTTAATTGTTGGAAGCGATCCATGAGGTTTGGAAACCAGCTCTATACAGCTTACCTTCACTGATGACCCAGTAGAAGCAGCCAGACTTCACATTCACATCTCGCCCAATGGGACAGTGCACTCCAGGATTTTACCAACAAACATTTGATTAAAGATATCCAAGGGCAAAGACAAGAGCTTATCAAGACTTCATCCTATCCATTAAGCCTGTGCGTGACAATCATCCTAATCAGTTTTCCAACGACTACAGTCAAGTGTTTGGCAGAGTTATCTTCTCCTTGGCCTCCTTGAGAGCCACCATTCAAACCTTCTTTGAGAGCAGATTTGAATTCTGCTGTTCAAGAACTATGCCACCAACTTTCTAAAGCTAGCTCCTCCATAGCAGTTGTCCCGTAGCAATCACCAAAAGAAGAAGGAGACTGGCCAGTTTGGGCTTTATGAGAAAAATCAAGCTTATCTTCGGTGCAGAAAAGGCTAGAGCCCCTTAACTTTCAGCATGTGGGGATGGGATTACCCTTGGCTATGTACAGAGAGGAAGACAAGCAACAATAATAAAAAGGTGAAATTCCTCATTTCTCATTACTCTAAGAAACATGATTCTAGTTAGCCTTCCAGATTTGAGTGCAGCAACTCATTCAAATGAGCCCTAAACAGTGTATCAAGAAAAAAACAAATGTAGGAGATGGTAAGAAAGCACCCACTCCCCTACTCACATGTTTAAAAGATCCATGGGGGGCTGCAGTTGTTCCTGTGTCTTCTAGATACTCATCCCAATTGAATTCCATTTCTTCCACACTGGAACCAGCATCTAGAAGAGAAGCCAAACACCTTCTATTTAGCAATCTGTTGGCTTAAGTTTTAGAATACTAAGAGCTACACTTCAATTCCAACTGACTGACTACACAAGTGCACAAAGAAATTCAGTTATGCATTTCAACACACAGACAACACTGTTTAGCCTTTCTTTGTATGTGAAGAGCACTTTCAGTTGGATTTGGTCTGGAAAATAGTGCGAACCTGAGGATACTGAATAAGCATAACTTGTTTATAATTTGTGAGAGGAACACAGGCAGAAGAGTTCTGTATTCGTATCAACAAATATAAGATACCCAAAACTCTGGACATCTTGGACCGTCAGTGTATTTAATTAAAAACCATCCAGGAAACAGCAATACCCATAGCAAGAGGATTGAAAAGAAAGATTGAAACCATCTGAAATATGACTCCCCTCTTTTTAAGTTAGATAGCATTTATTTACATGTTATAAAACACCAAAAGCACAGAGAAGGATTCCGGGTATTTCTAAGGAAAACAGCTCGAGACAACTGAAATCAAGAACACTCAGATTAGTCACTTAAAAAAACAGCTCATAAGGTGTAACAGCTTTAGACCAAGAAAACCTCATTTCTGGATGAGTTTAAAGCAAAAATGTGCCAAAACCACTCAAGCCACAGTTCAAAACTCACTCAGGCTGTTAGGGAAGCAATTAGCTGTAGTGAGCCACACTGAAAATCAGTCAGATTTTCTATGATTCTTGTCAAACCTGTCCCCCAGCCCCAGTCTCCCTTCAGCTCTTCCCTCACTTCTCTGCTCCTCTCCTATTCCTGTCTCCTCTGTGTAACCCGCTCTGCTGAAGAGATGCCACAACCCACACAGGTTGGACTTCAGGTCCCCTATTTAGTTCAGCATGCAGCTACATTATATTTTTCGTGCAGGAACAGCTGGGATGACCAGGGAAGGTCCCACCTCATGTAAGTGGCATTTTTAACCTCAGCACACAAACTACAAGTTCAGGTTCAGCAGCGAAAGGGAGAGCAGTGATATCACATAAAAGTAAAGCTTTTCATTTTCACTTCTAGACTGATTCTACCATCTACACCATACTTACCTTTATGAATGAACACAAGAGATTTTCATCTCTCAGTACCAGGAAAACTGATACCTTGTTTCCATTTGAAAACAGAGAAATCTCTGCGTACCAAAGCAGGGGGAGAGCTCAGCCAAGGTTATGGGACACCAACGTTTCCTACACACTCAGCCTTTCTTGGGACAGGTGGTAACTGTGTTTGAGTAGCAAACTTTAAGGTGTCCAGAAAAATGAATGAAATACTATTACATGCCCTTATCAGGCCCATGGACACGCTGACAAACTGCTAAGTACCCTCTACAACAGCTCCTAGTCCTCAAACACAGAGGGGCAAATACTGGCCCAGAAAGCTGAGATGCCTTAAATTGCCTAAAAAACCTACAAGTCCTGAGTGTAGAGTAGGTCCAGTTTCTTTTCAAACTGTTGTTAAGCTCATCTTCAACTTCCCATTGTAATTCTAGGAATTATCATTTCCCCAGGTTTAGAAATGCATACTCAGTTAGCTTTTGTTTGCTGATGACAGTATCTGTTTTAAAGGCAGTTCTTCTCTCTCCCAAACCCAATTCCATTTTGCTGTTTTTAAACAACCCCAGTTGGTTATACTGGCCTTTCATAAACCTCAGAGCTCAAAAAATTCAGTGCTTCACTATCACCATCGCTTTCAGGCGATAGCTTTTAACTTACTGAAGAAATAGACCTGGAAAAGGCCAGAAGTAAGTAATTTTATTAAAAAAAAATGTGAGGGAGTAAAGAGATTAAGGCACATTAAATAAATAAATAATTAAGATCACAGCTGTGCGCAAATTAGGGCAGAGCTGATCAAAGCTTTGCCTGCAAGTCATTTTAAGAAAAATATAATTTCATTGCAAAGTGTTGTTAAAACAGAGTAAGATTTCTTAACTCACTAAAACAGCATTTTACTTTAATATAACCATAAAAATGCTTAAGTTCACAGCTGCAGAACGAAAGTGGGAAGAAACACCAGCTCGACCACAACACCTATGGTCCGCTGAAACCAGAAGCGAATTTTGTCTGGCTTTTCTCCCTCCTAGATCAAGCCAGCTCACCCTTTCCCACTGAGAAGCACCCGGCTGCTCAACAGCAGCAACAACCCCACTTCCATCCAACTCCAAAAAGCACTCTGTATGTAAAAAGCACCGCTCGCGCTGTCTAATGCATTCCTGTTTGAAGGGAAACATAAAGCAAAGTCACTGCTCTGTGCTTTTTAACAAGTCTGAAAGGCAAGTAGCTCGACCTGGGAATACTACACGGATCTTGAGGCTTTCCAGCCCTGCTCTTTACCAAGCCGCTTCCAGCACCGAGTGAGTCTTCAATAACGTGTTATCATCAGATAACTGTCTAAGGGGCAGTTAAGCTCCTTAAATGAGGCGCAGGTCACTTAACACACTGAAAGGGTCAATTAGTAACTTATGTTGCCACTTAATTGCTACAAGGAGCTCCTGAGAAAGCCAGTTTGACATGCTGCTCCAGCTACCCTTTTGCCTCTAACTACGGTTAAAACCAGTTCCCAACTGGATCAGAGCTACCACAGGTCCTTTGTCACTCCACTAATCCACGGTCCCTGCAGCCTGTGTGTTTTCCTGTCTGAAAGAGCTGTTTCCTTCAGGGCTGTGCTGCGGTGAGGAAGGTCCGGATTGCTTTGTACCGTACTGTGCTCAAATCTCACCGGCACACCCAGAAGCTCTCCTGCAACTCATTTTTCATAGGATAAATAAAAAATAAAAAATAAATCACAAATTCCTGCCCAACAGTCACTGCAAATGTGATACTGTTTCTGCTTTGTTTCAGGGAGTTTCATTGAGTCAGAGGGATTTTTTTAAAAACTACTTAAGAAAGCACCCAGAACTTTTGTTGTTCTGTTCATTCATAAGAGTTCAACCCAGTTTGCTTTTACACTTTACTAAGGTTTTACAATTAAATGAAAATAGGTGATTAGCTTCGCACCAAGCACGCAGAGCTGGGAAGTTCAGGTCCTCTCCTTCCTTTAGGAGGCTGACACAGCTGAGGGCTGCGCTTAGCTACAGGATTTAAAAAAATCTGTCTGCTGCTTCTGATACCTGGCCCTGCCACAGCATTCCAGGTTATTTAGCGCAGCACTTACTGAATCAATGTGGAACATGAAAAGCTCATTGAATAAAGCTCCAAGCAAAAATGCCGTATGAGGTTTCATAGCGAGTGCAGTAAGTTAGTTTTTGAATTGCGGCATGTGTGGTAGGACTACCTAAACCATGAAAAATCTCAGAAATCAAGTATCTGTTTTTCAATACGTGAATGCAGAAACACTCCAAGAGCGCAGTGAAGGACCATTGCTCTGATAAAGCTCAAGCTAGCTGGAAATCTTTGAGAGTCAGAATCCAGTCACTTTTCTGGCTTTATTGGCAGGAGAGCTGCAGCAGAGCAGACCCTGTTTAAATCAAGCCTTTGATCATTTTTTGCAAGACCCCATTGCACAGCACCATCCTCGTGGGTTTGCAGATCCTGGGACACACAGAGGACCGGTTTAATGAAGGTACATCCCTGAGGGGCAATATGTCTGTCTGTATGAAACGTCCTGACCATCCTGAGTTTAAGCTACTCAATAAAACCTCAGATATTTACACTAGAAATTCACTGCTACTGTGTGAAAATTTGCAAATTAATATGACAGATTACAACAACCAAAACCATATTTAATCCAAACGCACAATTTATTCATGTAAAGCATGAGTGTATGCATACTTATGGTTCTTCTTTCTCTCCATATCCTTAATTGAATAGAATTGCTACAAGTCCTGCGTGAATTCAACTTTTTACTACATGGAGACATATTTTTCTCTAGTAGACAGGATGGTTGAGCCATACATCAGCTCAGTGGCAAAGCACAACTTGGCAAAGGCAGGGAAAGAAACTAGATGCGATTCTCATCTCTGTGGCCTTGCCATACAACAAAGTTTTTGCTTTCAAATCAAGCTAACGAAAACTCTCTCAAGTAAAATCTGAGAAATGTCCTACAGAGGGATCTGTGGAGAAGGCTTACCCACTCTGGAGGTGAGAAAATTAGAAGTTTCTTTGGTAGGTACATTGTTTCCCATTTATCACTATTTCTACTAGCATTATTCTGAACACTAACTCTTCCTTTCTGAATTTTACCATGAATTATGTCCTGATGCTCTCTGATACATGCAGGAAGAGAAAGAATACTGAATTGTAGCCATTTGGATACAAGGAGGAGTGAAATACTAAGGACATTAGCCCTTAAAAATACCTGCAATGGAAACAGCCTACACCAGACTGTTTTGATCTTTGGATTTGAGTTAAATTCTCACTGTAAATAATTTTCATGCATCTTTAATGTGATTTAGTTGAAGGCTGTCATATTGGACATTTAAGTACATCACACTGAAGTCTGCAAGACCTTCAATTACGGCTAACCTAAAGGTTTCTCACCCTGAAACTTAGATACATTTCAATCTGATTTTAATATCAGTTAATCTTTTCCATCTACACCAGGTGTAAGGCCATGAATAAATAAAGACAGGTTGGAATTTCAGCAGCTGAGAAAGACTGTGACAAGAATAAAAGTTGGCTTTTCCCCTCGTAATGCAGGAGAGCATCACAACCAGCAACCCCGGCCACTGTCTGGGCTCTTGCGGGCAGAGAGACAGTATATGAAAAACAAGACAGAGGCGAATCTCCAAAAACTGCTAAAAATCATCAAGTGGAAAAAATGACACCAGCCAAAGAATATGAAGGGAATGTTCCAGTAGTGGTTGGGACTGGTCTAAATCAAAGCACATCAGGAAACAATATTAGAGGGTACAACAAAACCAATGTGCTTATGCTTACACGGGTAGCATTTCCTGGAAACTATCTTTGAACTCAGCAAGCAAAGCTCTCTTCAGTTATTGTTGGCTTTTCACAGCCACCTGTACTCAAACCAGGCACAAAAAGGATTCTCAGGAAAATAGCTGTTGGGTAATTTCAAGACAGTATCAAACCCTTCCTAGCTATTCCAAAAGCACACAGAGAGGGCTGTGTGACCTCTAATACTTTTTGAGGAAGATGGAAAAATTTCAATAAAGCTTTTAGTACAGTGGGATGTGCTATCAGACTCTGAACACCCCATTGCTGACCATGTCTACATCTCCATACAGTTCTTCTCAGATGTTCAGCATCTTTTCTCTTTCTTACGCTACGTGACAGAAGTCTCTAGTAGCAGAGGAAACCATATTTACACGTGCCTGGAGACATTCTGCATACTTGTGCATGCTGACTTTTCTTGCTTATTTAAGGATATAATGTTGACAACAACTTGAGTGATTGGCTATAATTAATAATCAAAAAGCATATTTCAGCATCATAAAGCAGATGATAGCATTCTGCTAAGAACAATGTAGATTAAAATCATATTTAACATTTCTTCACTAACAACAACAGCATAAAGTAAAGGTACAAAAACTACCAATGGTGAACTGTCCTATGAGAAGAGCTGCTTGTTGTGCAAGTACCAAAGGAAAGTATACTCAGATAAAATCCTAATCCAATTGTTTACACTGGTAACTACAAATTAAAATTTGCTTTTTGTTAACTGTACCAACACTATTGGTAGGGACCTCCTCAAGGAAAAGGAACAAACCATGGCAGGCAAGTCAGAAAACCGCATAGGACTTACCCCCTAAGAGTTTACAATCCCAGAACTGTTTCAGAAAGCTGTTATTATCCCCAGCCATCCCACACCAACAATTTTCTCAGCCTGGTGTTTCAAGGTGAACCAAAACCTGAGCTAATCGATCATAAAATACCACTCTGCAGCAGGTTAGGAGTTGATAACCCAAACGCATCAAAGCAGGCACACCAAGGCACATCAGGAAAACAGGACAGATTACAATGGCAGCAAACAGCTTCAGTTATCCGACTTTTTAAAACAACAGCACAACCTTGTCGAAATATTAAGAACAAGATGAACACAAAGACAGAACAAGATAATATTAACTAGTTTGACAGACAAATGACTTAAAATAGTAGTGTTAAAGCCACTGAGCTTTTCATAAGCCCATCTCATACTGATACCACGAAGAGGAAAGACACAGCTTCTTAAAAACACAATTACTAAGATGGGTGAGATTTTGTTCTTCTTTAAGCTAATGATACACCTTGATTTTGAAATAGAGCAGTAACAAACATACGCCCCATAGCCGGACTCTAACCCACAGTCATTGAAATTTGAGTTTTTCCCTGTAGACAGTACACAGCATCAGACACATGAACCACGAAACATTCACTGTGCTCATCTTTGTTCCATCTCGCTTGAAAGTTTTTTGAGAACGGTTAGCCAGGGAGCTCAGCCAGACTATTACCCGCATCATACTGCTGTTCTCCATTCATCTCCACAGTAGCCCAGTGGTTATTTCGAGCAGCCAGAAGCAGGGGAATCTGAGGCTGTCACGGTTTGGTGGTCATGAGTTGCCTCTCGTCTTCGATTCTACTAGCAGCCAAGACATTCAAGAAGGGATCCTGAAGGAAAAAAAAAATAAATGAAAGGAACAACTGATAAGAAAATCTTTATTGGATTTTAACTACTTTAAGATACATTAAAAACATTACTCTAGCAATAAGCCAAAAACCTTAAAGCAAACAAGGGCATCTCACTGCGTTTTAGCTATTCCACACCTCTCCTCTGCAGACCAAACTGATTCTAGAAAAAAAAATAATTTTCCTAACTCAGTCAATTATGAAGCTGACTTTCAACATCTCTTCAGCCCCCCAACAAATCCATCCCTCTCAAAAGCTCCTTCAACCCTTCACAAGGCTGAAGAAGCAGGGAAAAAAGCAAGTCATGGCTTAAGAACAACAGAAAACAAGAATCCAGCTCCTTCGTCACCTGGACCAACGAAAATGTCTAAACTCAAGAAAGCCAAACTGATATTGGCAAGTCAAGAGCACAATAAAGCTTATAAAATGTCTGCTCAGGCTGTGGGTTTCTAATATTTTAGCCATTTGCTTTCCACAAGCCTTCAGGTGATTTGCAACTCTGGTCTTGAACGGCTGTAAGACAAGTTTAAATATTTGTATACATTTTAAACTTACTACACTCTTAATGGTTCAACCAAGGAGCCATCACTTAATCACTTTAATAGGACCTAAAGACACCAGTGAAACTGTTCTGCTATGACACAGCAGCTCATTTCTTATCAAAATGTTGTCTCTTATATAAGCGGAAAAAAACAATTAATACTCTGTACACCAAGATACAATCAAGATATGTACTTTAATTTCATTTTATAATATTTTACCAACCTAAAAATTTTCTCTGGTTTTTATGGCAGTTCGTTTTACTGTATATTAGCTGGTAAAACATATTTTAAGATATTCAATACAGGTACAGTCACCTGTCATTCTATATACTTGAGGGATGTTTGTACTGACTTCACCCATGCCAATGGATCTTCAAGGAGAGGCAGTCCTGTGCAACAGCAGAAGACTGCTCCTAACTACATTACATTAAAATTATGATTCTGGGGTATGAGAAAAAAACCCAAGTGACAGAACTCCAGCCCACCCATAACACAGACTCCTCCTGCTCACCAAATTCCTTAAGCATCATGTTCACCTCTAAGGGACAAAGCCCCTCTCTGCACTCTTAATACTCCTCTCTGCTGATAGAGCCCCAAATTGTTATGGACACAACAGGGTAAGAAAATTTTGCAGTCTATTTTGACAAATCCACCCTAGAAACTGAGAGACTGTACAAATGCAGGTGACTGAACCGCTTAACGTCCCATTCTGTCACCCCTAAACCAGACGCTACTGCCCTGCAGAACATCTAGAATCTCATACGTGAAAAAATGCCCTGAAACTGGCTGGTTTTCATACCTTTGTTTTACTACATACATGTGTGTCCACAGAGCGTTTTATAGTTGTGCAAGCTGAAGGTACTCCTGCCCTGAAGTGTATCAGCAGAAAAGAATCTTCTTTTTATCCTACTAAATTTAGAAAAAAAACCCACCCCCCCCACCAAATGCCCCAAAACCTACCAGGTTAAAAAAAAAAAAAAAGGGAGCAGAAATACACTCCTAAACATTTTGTGGTGAGAAGCCATAACTTTCAAACCTATTCCTATGAGCAATTAAATCATTATTTCATTATTAATGGTAGAAATGAAGGAATGACAGGTCTAAAGCAAGCCTACTAGTTCACCGCACTGGCAATACACTGCCAGTATTTCTCCCTTATAAAATTCTCCACTAAAGCAAAGTTCTATAGTAAATAAAAGCCGAGGTTACATCTTTCTTTATTGATATCACACTTTGACTGACAACTTTATATAAATCAATGAGATGGGGCAGGAGGGGGACCCAAAACCAAGATTATTCGCTTAAAAATTCTTTTTAAAGAAAGATAATCTTTAAATACCCTCTGCATTCTTCTTGAACGTCTGGGAAGCACCTGTTTTTGCTTTTTAAGCAAGATACCAGAAATAACGTAGAGGACTAAAAATCAGGTTTTAAAAAACATAGGCTGCACTACTTACCTAAACCCATTTTGAATAACTATGGTTTAAAAAAGGGAAGCCCTGCACATTTGGAAAGTCAATTTTTTTTTGAGTGTTGCATACCTATAGTGTCTATGGAGACTACCCAGTAATCCTCAAAGAGGTTTTGCAGGAGGTACCTTTTTTTTTTTTAAGGTTAAAGAAACCAACCTATTTTAAGTGTTTCTACTACAGCATGGACAAATCCACAGGAAATGCAAGTTGCCTAGCAGGCGGCAACACAAAAATCTTTCTTCAAAATGAGTATCACAAATGAGAGATTTTCCAATACGATATTGCTTTAAAAGGTGCAACCCTGACTCCACTTCTGAAGGTACAACTGGACAGGACACAGGGTAACTACAAATGACTCGGAGACTATCCAGCCCTTCTCTCTCTGAAGAGCACCTTCCACCCCACCACAACTGGAACCAGACTGTAAGCAGCTTTATGCAGCCTGCAGTTGCATTTATATTGTCATTCGAATAAGCAGTTTGTGAATTACAGCTTGTCGGAAAAATTCTAGCAAAATGGGTTTTCCTCTGAAAATTTGTCTGCTTGTTAAAAATTGAAGTATTTTGAAGACGTAGTTCTATTACAGGGAAGTTTAGGGGGGAGAGCGACTGCTTCTGCCAGCTTGCCTGCCCAGTTCCCCAGTGGTCTCTCAGGGGGAACAGAGATGGCAGCTCCCATAGTCCCAGCCTCGAGGACTGGGCGGCCACCTGCGGCTGGGACCAGAAAGGGCAGTGTCACTGTCCCTGCTGAGAGCAGTACCTTTAGGCTCCCATGGTCCCCATGCAAAGCAATTAATCAAGACATGCCTCCACCATTTAGACACAGAGAACTTGGAAAGAAAAAAAAAAGGGGGGAAAAAACCCCCAAACCTTCCCAAAGTACCATAATTCCCTTTTGTGGAGGATTTCCATGGCTTAATTGTAAAACGCTGTGTAGCAGGCTGCAAATGTCCCGAGCGTGTCTGTGGAGCATCCAGGCTTGTTAGCTGTCAACGTCACACAGGCCAAACCAAACTCGAGTTACGCTTGAGAGTGAGATGCCAAAACTGTATTGTAGGCTGAGCTACAGTTTTTGGCGTGAATTTTAGGGAACTGCAGTGCAAAGCACTGAAAAGCCTGGCTGAAATCTCCTGTACACAACACTACTGGCTTCATTCACACACAAATAAACCAACAGACTTGAACAGAATTACAGAAATATCCACCAGCAGTACTCAGTGGTGTAGGAAGTTCTCAAGTACAATCAAAAATACAGCCAACTTTAAAAACTTTCATTACATGCGAGAATAAAAATCTTTAAGGGTAGCAAGAGGTATCATTAAGAGCTCCTATTGAATAATAGCTTAATGCCACAAAAATCTACTGTGTAAAAGATATTAATACAGTTTTATTCATTATAACTTCAGGAATGTGCCTGGAAGGGAACTCAGCTGCCAATTTCTGCTATACTGCTGCTAACCGACTCCTCTCCAGCTCAAAAAGACTGTGCTCAGCATATACCTACAAGGTCACAAGTTAACTCCCAATGCAGCTCTGTCTATGAGAACGTTACTGAGAAATTAAGCATAGGTACCAATCTCTGTCAATCTCCCTTGGTTCCTTCCGTACTTCTTCCCTGCCCTCAGGACAAAGCCGTGCAGGGTGAGCTAACGCAACCTTTCTGGAGACTTTCCTCCTGGAGACAGACTGACAGTCCAAGCTTCCATTTATCCTGTCCTTTATCAAGGAATGCTGGATGACGAAGTCACTGGCAACCTGCACGATGCTCGGCACACAGTGAAGAACTAACCAACAAAATACTTTTTAATCATTAATCAAAATATTTCTTGGTAATGGCCTATCGTAAGTCTATCAGCTGTCACAATGCTACGCCAAAACAAGGGCAACGCTGTGAAAAATGCCGAGCGAAGCATGCAGTCCAACAAATCTGGGGATGTGCCACTGGCTTCTAATAGTGTAGCCCTGGCAAAGTACCCTCAGAATTTAATTGCAATTAGGATATTTTCAGTTTGTGGGATCCAGCCCTCAATTAACTTCCACACCTAAACTAGGTGATGTAAAACTGACTTCATCTTTTTTTGCAACACAGAATTATTTAACACACCCCTCCACTCCCCAAAAAACACCAAAATCAAACACGAAAGAGGTTGTTTATTTAAAAGATGCCAAATACTGGCAGCTCCTGTTGAAGCTGATTGATATTCTGCCCAAGTCAAGTTGGGTAGTTATTTAGGATTTCATAAGCAACTCTGGTGTTTTATGTACACAAAATTGAGAGTACTTGTAATTAGCACCCGCCATGGCTGATGCTTACAGTCTGGCACCCCAAAGATTATCTTTTGATAAATCTCGAGGGGAGGGGAGCACAAGTGCTGCTGGAACACAGCTGACTTGGAAATACTTTGGACTCTTCAGTCTCACTTCTGCATTTCAAACCTCCTTTCAGCACATGAAATATTCAGATGTTAGCAACTGGAGGCAGCATTAAAAACAGTTACAGTTCATTAAAGCCAGATGGCTCACTTGAATATGAAAAGAAATCAAACATAAGTTGGATGTTGAATTAAAGTAAATCAGCTGGTGTCTGAGGCTCAATATTATTTTAAAACAAAGGCGCATGAGACAATGGGGACATGAGACACCCCTATGGACTGGGGGAGAAGCTACAGAAAGGATCAGGTTTCAGCAAATTCCTTCATGCAAAGGCATCCAGTAAAACCTATTTCAAAACCTTGTGTCTACCATATAGGGCTTCACTCTGCGCAGGCAGAAAACCTGTTGCAGAGGTCTCTCGGAGCAGGGAAGAGGTTCTTCTGAAACCTACAACTCTGCCACTGAATATGGAGGTAAATCTACTGCTAACACCAAGAAGGAAAAGTAAAGGTCCTTTTTATGCTTGGACTGTACCTTGGAGGCGGGAGGAGAGGGGGTAAATGTTCTCCTGGTCCTATGCCCATTCACACATATACTTGCGCTTTTTCACTTCAAGGAAATACTAATGATGTGTTCCCTACGAGGGGAGATGGCACATGCACTTCATCTAAAGACTTTTTGTAACAAATTCTTTATTGTAGGACTCACAGCTATGGCATAAACGGTGCCCTGTTCAGCACACCTGCTAATTAGGTCCAGTGTTTGCAGTGGAGATTCTCGTTTACATTTCAGAAAGAAAAATTATTCATGACAAAAGCACCCCTCTACTACAAACTTCTATCTGACAAACATTCAGAAAGAACAATGTGAAATACAAACTGGGTACAGACGAGTGCCCAGCAGCAGCATCCCTTTCCCAGTGTTCAGTTAATAGTAGGAAACAACCAGTCGTCCCTGTGCTTCCTTGTGCATTTTAACTCAGCGACTCTTCCAGTGAATATTCCCAATTCATCTTACTAATGCACAAGCTCATCATAAAAGCTCTTCTATAGTTATTATGACAAAATTAGCTGGAAGGAGAGACTTTTCCTTCACAGAGAGAAGACTGCACCAACACTACGTGCCAGCGGGCCCAATCCTGCCGCTGCAGTGGCCGGAGCTCGGAAATGTGGGACACAGCCCCTGTCGACCCTTACTGCTGACGCTACCGCACGCAATTGCAGTCACAACCCGTGGCCAGCTCCAGATGCTCTGCTTTTATTATTACTGCAGAAATAAGCAATTTCCACAGCCTGCAAAAGACAACTTCAAGCTTTTTTTTTCCTAACCTTTTTCCTAATCTAACACCACTATAGTCAAAGATGAATATAAGCACGAGCTGCCCCTTTTGCTAGAAGATGAGACAGTGGCTCCAGGGGAGCATGTTCAAATCAAGATTTGTATGCGACTGGATAATTGCAGGGCACGCACCTTGTCAACATATAAGCAGATCTAAGCTAGCCAAAACGTAGTTGCCCCAGGTCCTTTACCCTAGGAGATATGCCAGGAGGAGAACATCAGGCCACCGGAGAACACATTCGCACCATTCTCCAAGGACAAAGAGACTCCACCCGGCCTGACTGAGCCTCTGCCAACCCGTCACTGACAGGAGAGAAGTCAAAAAGTGGAAAGGACCCTCTAGGATGACAACTTAAGTTCAAGTGTTTTACATTCCACTAGAATTTATTTTTTAAATAAATAAATAAATAAAGCTAGAGCACAACATAATAAACTATTCAGGTAGGAGCCAACTTTATTTTAGGTCCCCTTTCAATGTGTAGTGCTTGATTCCTCAAACATTTTTATGAAATCCATTACAGGTATATTGGTGAGTTTCGTATCACAGTAGTTTGGAGTACCATTACTTAGTATTTTCAGCACAAAAAGAGTGAGATACATAATACGCAAATTTCTCAATCATAACCAAAATCAACAGTGCTGGATAGAATTAACTTTTAAGCTATTCAGTGCAAGTTTCATTCCCTCTTTTGTAGCAATGCACTTGCAGTACAGAAACACCCCAACCCCCCCATACTAGGCTCAGTACATTTCCTTAAAGCAGCCATATCCTTTTGGGGGAAAATGTCAGAGACTCTGGCTGGACACTGCTGCCAAGGCAGTGGAAGGATACAGCTGATTACCTGCCATAGCAAATCAGCAACCATCTCCATCAGGGTGCAACGGCAGATATTTGCTTCCTTTGAACAAATCTCACCCTTGAAATCAGGGCTGAGAGAGGCAAAGGCAAACAAATATTCAGAACACCATTCAGTGTAAGGAATCTTTGATATCTGTGATGGTAAGGAACTGTTTAAAATTCACAGATCAGCAAACGTCTGCATGATCACTGCTGCTACACTCGGGTAAGCGACTCACCAAAACCCCAGAAAGCCATGCTGCTGCAGGAGCGTGCACGCCGGCGACGCTTTGCTCGCTCTCCTCTCCCCCACTCAAGGATTTTTAACTCCATTCACACCGCGCAAGAGCAGGGCAGGCACAAACCCAGCCTCCGCCTAACCCGCCACACGGAGTACGAATCTCGCTTCATGTGTTTTGTGATTCAACAACGACACCAAGGCTTCTCTCGGTGCCCATGAACTGTTCTACTGTACCCACAGCACCAAAAAAAAACCAGTACACAGCTGACAGACAGGATATTCAAATTATTTCCTTGGAAAGCCGAGTATTATCCATACCTACTTCTACACCCTCCCCTCTTGCCCCATCCCCCTGTCATTCTCCCTGCTGGAGCCCTCAGCAGAGGTCCTACTTCTCCAAGAAAGGGTCTCCAAAGTCCCATACTTCATGCAAGCTCCTAGTTCTCTAGGCCTTTTAGAGTTAAAATAGGGTTTAAGACCTTTCTTGTAATTTTGTCTTCTCTTATTTAGTCACTAACAGTCAGAAGCCTGGATAACAAGTAGATATTTTCTAACTTTCAGTTGTATAAACAAAGTATTTCACAAGTATATGCCTTTCTAGTATCTGAGCCTCTAACAAAAGACAAAGCGGAAGACTTCTCACAATCTCCAATCTATGCTGGAATTCCAATTTTTCCAGCCATTTTAATTGCTGCTCTGTGATGAGCAAAAATCAATTTCAGTTGCTTCTGCAGGAAAGAAAACTACCTGCCACAGAGCCCTTGGCTCAGCACTGTTAGCGCATCCCAAATCTTTCCAAGACAGCCCTGCAAGGCCCAGAAAGTAGACTACAGATAGGCAAAATAAAGTTTGATGCTTCTGTAACAAAGTAATAAAAATACTACCGATTTCGTTAAAGTCACAGCTACTGAAGGAATTATCCTGTCCAACTTTGGCTGACTTCCACTTCTTTTAAGTCTTATTTTTACACACATGTATGGAACAGTGGGTCTGTAAACAGGAGCTAATTTGCTTGCTTCTCTAAGGATTTATTGTATATAAATTGTATACATTGTATATATTGTATATATTGTATATACCTTTATTGTAGGTGTGATCACCAACGTTTTCTTTAGGCCATCTTGATAGCATACTGGGTGCTCCAAAACAAAAGCAAAACCTTCCTATATTATTCCTATATTTAAAAAGTAAGTAATGAGGCAGCGATGTTTCCATATTTTTTGCTGTTGCTAGACCAACTGTAACCAAATCTAGTCTGAGGTTATGACCTTCTGCGATCATGCCTCTAACCTGTCTCCTACAGTCAAATCATACAGTTTTGTTCTTTCGTAACAGGCCACAGGTGCACTGTCCTGGTGACCAACCCTTCTTCAGCAGCTCTGGCTGCAGACTTCACCTTACCTAGTTACGTTCTGTCCAAGGACCACAGTGGTAACCAACAAGCAACTATCCTTCAGGACAAATTGTTATTTCATCAAAAGCAGTCAAAATTTCTGAAGTTTCAACCCCTGTAATCCCTCTCTACCAAGTCTCTACTCTTGTCAACTTACTCGCGCTTTGCCCTTGCAAGGACAAATGTGTTCATCTTAAGGCTCGACTTCTGCTCTTTGCAAAGGAAGCTTTCCTGGAGACACGGCACAGGATTCCTGCAATCCCTTTCATCTTCTTGCCTGCCAAGAGTGTGCTTGAGTGTTCTTATCTGAACTACTTCTGTATGGCTTCTGAGAACAAACCCCATTGAACATGAAGATAATATATGTATATATATGCAAATAGGAATTACTATCACCAGTTAGATTAATTATTAAAACTTACTGTATTCCTCTATCACACCTGCACTGCAATCTGCACTCACTGACCAGTACTCATAACAGTTCCACTCTTCCATTCCCCCGCTACCAAATCCATTTTAGCAGAAGAGAACTCCCAAGTCGTTCATCCTTCCCATTGCAAGAGCAAGACTGAGATTCCTCAAGAGAACTGCATTTAAAGAATGTACCTCATGTTCTTACGTTTCTGGAGAAATTCCCAGAAAATATGAAAGGGGCAAAGGATCTGCTGTGGAGAGCCCAGAACCTAATCAGCAATAGCAACCCAGGCTTACAGTAAACCGCGTGGCTCGGGAGCGCGCTTCACACCTTCCAGATGAAAGGAACTACGGGACTGCAAGCGCCTCTGCAGGGGAGGTTAGCCAGCCTGCACCACTGCAGTCCATTCCAACAATAAAAGGGTTGGGGTTTTTTTTATTCCAAGGGTTTATTAAAAAAAAGCTTCTGTTTATGACAGCTTCCCGGGGTTTGCCCACAAACAAAGCGGGCAGAACACCGGCACACACTGCTCTGTTTGCACCAAACCAGCAAACCCCGAAGTTATTTACAGACTTAAATTGTTCCTCCTTCATGCACAGACACCTTCAGGACTCAGACCGGTACCCGAATAACGCACTTACACAGCAGCACCCCTTGTCCCTCTAGCGGAGCCTTTATGCCTGCAGCAAAGGAGACGCATCTGCAGCCCCCCAGCCACGGATGGATGCAGTGGGTCCCCCCCGCCAGCCGCAGGACGGGCCCCGGCCCCGCTCCCGCCTGCCCAGCCGAGGCGGGCACCGCTGGCTTCCCCAGCCAAATCCTGTCACAGCCCCGCACCCCAGGTTCGATATAGCAGGTTGCTGGCATTACACAGGCAAATAACCAAAAACCTCGCAGCAGACTGAAAGGTTACAGCCTGGCAATCCTTTCTGCCTTGAAAATGTGGAAATGTTGTCTGCAAACGTGTATTTTTGTTAGCATAAAAATATTTACCAGACAAAAGAAGAGTCCCTTTTGTCACAAAAAGAAGCCAACGCTCATACCTTTCACTCAACCTTTTATTAGAGCTATTTGTGAAAACAGAGAAAAAAACCCCAATAATCTATTTAACACAATCCTGCTGATACAATATGTGGCGTTTTTCTTCTTTCATTTAGGTTACGTCAATTTATGCGATTTTTCCAATCCCAACCCCTGCCTGAAGTCCAATTGCTTCCAGGATTTGACTTACCACCTGGATACGCCTGACTATACACCTAACACACTTAAAACTGGAAAGCCTGGTTAATAAATGTTGAAACGCTCAGGTCTAGCTCAACAAATTATGAGATCTGTCTTTACAACCTGTGCTGCGCTACCCAGCTGGTAAAGCAATTTCCATGAGAGTACACCTTAAGTCCAGGTGCGAATGCAAAAGTCACGGCTCTATTCCCAGCTAATTCAGAAGCCACTGGACCACCGGAGCATTCACTTGACAGGGGAACAATACAGGGTAGGGTGTCCCAAAAAGTTCCTTTGTATTTACAACAGGTTGCAAATAAAAGCTAATAAGAAATGCTTAGATCGATTCTTTAACAATTAAGATAGTGGAGGGGGGGGGGGAGTTGCCAACTCATTCAGGTTTGGTTTTCTTTTTATATGCAAAATCTCCAGCATTATTCTGCTTTCTTCATCTACTTCCTACAGCATACAGACTACAAGAACAGTGGGGGTTATCGGCCAAATAAAGAAACTGGACAGAACAGACTGCTTTGTTCTCACTGTCGACTTTTTATTACATATCCTATAGCATGAATGCAAGTGCCTAAACTTACAAGTTGGCCAAGAACACGAAGGAAGAATGTGAAGTTCCCGCTGCCCCAGGTCCCAGACAAGAGCTCGGCAACTTCTTATCCTCTGCATAAAGACAGCCAGCATGAACAAGTAAATGTTCTGCCGGTAACACGTAGTATAATTCATGGTGAGATAAAATAGAGGGCTCAAATGGAAAGAAAATGACTCCTACTTCTACTTCTGAATCCCTAGCGCATTTAAATATTGAATCCCACACAACATAATGATGTGATACGGATGGCTGCCCAACAGAAAGTGATACGCAAGAGTTAAGCTGCCAGCGGCAATGTAACAGCCAGCAGATTAAGGGACCCTTTAAACTTAGTTTGAGTAGCCTTGAAGTGAAATGTACACCACCACAAACAGCACTATGAAATATCTGGTTCCGCAGCTCCCGCACAGTAACTACATGACATAAATGGGTACAGTATTCTGGTTTGGACCTTTAAAGTGAAATGACTAAACTTTTTGTCAGAGTCACCACCAGTCTCCTCCTGGCTTGAAATAAAAACACACAGAACTTGCTCGGATGCTGCTCAAGAGACAACTCTGAGCCAATGCCAAGATTTGAGATCTGCAGTACAGAGCCCTAGAGAGCAACCTGTGGAGAGCTAGAGGTGGCAAAGCGGACTGCGTAAGCACTTAACGACTATTAGCTCCAAAAGAAAAAAGAAAATAATGCCCTTTCCCTGGTCTCAAGGAAGAACACTTCCGTTGCTAAGTGGTAGAAGGCAAAGCACCAATGGATTAACATAATTAAGGATACAATACTCAGCTATCCACTATGTGAGAGAATAGTGTTTTAAACCAAAAAGTACATTCATTGCACATATAATTTAGGCAATAACAAAGATACAAATTCATCTGTAAGTTCCTGAAACATGAAAATTACTGGAGGAATCTGCAAAAATTCATCTGTTAGAACATCAGATTTTGAAACTAATTTCAATGCAGGAAGGAAGTCCTGCAGATAGAGTATGAAGGTTAATGCAGTCTTAACAACGTTACAATAAATAGTTCCACAATACTGCTATGAGGCTCAATTTATTCAAACAAGTCCTCTTTGCCGACTCATATTCTGTGCGTACGTTATAGGAAAGTCTTTGAATAAAATCTGAGCGGGACACTCAACTTGGCTCAGCACTCAAGTCATGTAAAGGGAAAAAAACCCTGCACTATCTTGCAAATCCCTTTTTGAAATTGAACTCCTATTCCAGAGAACGACCTAATGGATGTCACCACTGCAGACAATACAATAATTAAAAGAGAAGACGTGGAGGGGGAAGGAAGGTACTTGGCAAATATGACATTTTAAAAAAAGTCAATCATATAATATGCTTTTAATATGTAAAAGCATACTCCTACTTGTTCCCTTCCTTTGTCATGTCATTGAAATAGTACATGATCCAGAAAAAGGTAATATATTACACCCATTTCTCAGAAGAGCTCCTAAACCACAAGCTACACATAGAAAGGGCAACTCTCCCTTGAATGCCAGCACAACCACAGGACAAACTCAGACCCCATCAGCCAGTGAGGGCTCACACCACCTCCGGGCATTTGAGATCCACAATAAGGCCCAACTTAACACCAAGGACATTTATTCCCAACAAGGACACTCTCCACCCCACCAATACAGAAGTTTAAAGTTTTGGCGCTAAACCTATTTATCAACACATTGATGTCTTGTTATAGATCCCATTTTCCTAGAGCAAGCAGGAACTCCAACACATCTCCAACTCAACTGGTGCTCTTTGGCGCACATCACTTGTGAAATTATAGCCCATCTCCTAGATTTGGGTTTAAAAATAGACTTGTTGATCTAACCTTAGGTTTCTATTTTTAAAATATCAACACTGATATTAGGGGGCAACAAAGGGAGTGAATCTCATTCATACTTCTTTACAGACATGGAGTGTCGGGCTTTCTTCCCTGAGCAAACAACTAACCCCTGGTATTCATGTTGTCAATGGTAGGCTAGAATGAAAATTAAGAAGGAAAATACCTGGGTTCCAAGTTTGTAGTTTTGGTACCATACAATTTCAATTTAAATATTTCAAGTTTAAAGAATTCCAATTAAAAAAAAAATCTTAATGAAGAATCTGCATTTGTTTTTATGCACACGAATGACACTTATAGAACATATAGTCTATATAGACAGATGCAACCGCGAATCAAACTGCTGTCCAAGAGACAGAACACCTATTTTAACAAGCAGCAGCGCTAGAAAAAAATAAAATGATTGCAAATAAAAGCTGCAGAAGTAAACGGGACACAGTTTTATCAAAAGCAATCAACGCAACTCATCGAGCTGGATCAAGAGAGACTCAGAACTTTTAATTTTCCTTATGAAGAAATTAACTTACTCTTGGGTAGCCAGCGCAGGTCACAGAACAGGGAAATAAAACGTGGAAAGCCTGTGGCTGCAGAAGTTGTCTTTGGCAAGTGAAACCGAGTATCATTTTCCCTAGCAAGGATCCTGTGCTACCTACTATCAAGAAGTAAGTCTCAACCTACCAAGTGAATTCAAGTGCTGGACCTAATACACTTGGGAAGTGATAAAGAGAAGGACTTTAAAAAGTGGCAACCACACCCAACACTCTTTAACACACTCTACAAAGCCACCTCATCCAGATCATCAGGCCTTGCTTTTAGAAATGCTCATAAGTAGTTTCTCATTTCAGATGCCATCCCAGAGTAAATGAGACTACAAACTATCAAGAGTCAGGACTCCAGGTCTGTTGTATCATTTTCTTCACAAAACCGCATTTCAGAGTACAGCATCACTTCAGGACTTCAATGCCTCAGGTTTTTTCATAGCTTCATTACCATGAAAGGCAATGTCCCATTAACGCAGAAGTACTGGAATGCTACCAAGTAGCATTGCAGACAGCAGCTGCATCTGCAACAGCCCTGGTCCGCAGTCCCCTCTGCCCACCTGCTCCTCGGAGCCAGCAGCAGCAGCGTGCCCATGCCCCTCCGGCTCTGCAGCGCGGGTCAGGCCCCAGGCAGAGGCTGCAGCTCCTCTCCTCCTTCGAGCCACCGCTGTTCCTCCCCAGGGCCCGCCAAAGCCCACGCTGCCTCATGTGCAGCATCACCGATTTCATGATGGTACTACACAAGGAGAAAGAGGATCAGCACCTCAGGATGAAGCAGACATTTGCAGCAGTGGAACATGAAGGCATCATCTTCCCCTGCCCTGCACGAAGTCAGCTTGGGGCCACGGCGCAGTGAGGACACTCCCTTCCTCCTCCTCGCAGCACCTGCAACCTGCGACTGACCCACTCTTCACAAAGTCCACTACCAGCACAGTACAGAATCACCAGTATCACAGAAAATTAAACAGTAGCTGGTTTCATTTCTTCCATAAGGACATGTTGTCTTCTCCTTCCCCTAGCAGACCAGCTCAAGCATCAATTCAAAGCATGCTACCTGTATACCATCCAAATGTTAGACCTTGACAGACCTACAGTGATTTCCTACTCACAGGCACTCCCTAATTTAAAAGCAAAAACATGACTGTGAATTACCATCTAAAACAGGGGAGAAGCCAAAAACAAAAGCACGATTCTGCCGTGCATGGGAGCCAATGGTGAATGTATCTCAAAGGCTATGTCCCTTTGCTCAAGTCTCCAAGTGTGAATATAAGAACTTCTAATTCTGTTTTTATATAATATACTAGCTTTACGTATCAACTATTTAGGTAAAAAATTTCCACCTCAAGTCAGAAGTCCTAGATAAGGTAAAACACTTCCTCCTACAATGCACAAAGATCCCTTATCAAAAAGATTGTTTGGGAGCAGGTTATCCTACATCCCAACCTCCACCTATTCAAAAAAAGCCGTCTGCAGTTTGAGTTTGGCAGTCAGATCTTGATTTTGATCCCCAACCTCTTTCATGGGTCTCCTGTGCACTCTTAAACAACTGCAGTGCTGTTACCATGAGATGCATTCTGACCTGAGCTGCTCCGTATCTTCCAGAGATAATGTCACTGATGAAACCTCACGGTCCCTGTAGAAGTAGGAAGTCTTGAGTATAATCACCTTGAACTAAACTAAACTAAACTAAACTAATCTAATCTAATCTAATCGTTACTTTCAAACCGATTCAAGAAGATTCACCAGCCCACCAGTGCAGGATCTATCACTCCCACAAGAAATGATAAAACTGCAGACGAGGTTACGTGATTTCCCTGCAGGTGCAGGAAAGCCCATGGTGGAACCAGGATCAGAAGCAGCTCAGCAGTCCGATGTGTGGCTGTGTGAGCTGCTAAAGTAGCGTATCTGTTAGGTACTACTGGGGCCTCAGATTGTAACAGCGAAAATAAGGTATTTTCCCCAGTGGTGACAAAATACGGGTTTACTGACACTGCTCAAATGCCAACAGCAAAGCCTATGATACTGAAAAACTAGACAGAAATATCTGAATTATTTAGTAGACAGTGCAGAAGTACCAAATAAGCCAAAGCATGATCTGACCAAGAAAAGAATGAGGAAAAAAATCCCCAACGGATATTAGTTCTCCGTTGAAGAGTAGAAGCAGCTGACTGCAGGGTTAAGAGAGCAGCCATGGCAGAGAGGAGGGTGCAACTGCACGGCCAAGGATGGTGACAAGCAGCCCTACTGCTTTTTGAGAGCCAACCACCATGACGACTGAGATGCAACATGAGACAACATCCAGAAACTTTTTTTTTTCCCTTCTGGACAATCTTTCTGAAACACTACACAAAAAACCAAAGTACTCCTTGGCCAGTACCAGGGAAGAACGGGGATGGAAAATGCACGTTTCAGCGACTCCCTTTAATAATCCCGTAGAGAAAATCCTGACCAACTGATCACAGCTAACATTTCTTCAAAGGGAACATTTCTTCCTCATTTAACTTACAAAACTCTGTCTCCTGCAAATGACATTTTATTTATAGCAGTGGTATTTGCTGTATAACTGATTGGGAAGGCTGTAAATGAGCATCATTGCATATATATGGAAAACAATGATAAAGCAGTCATCAAAAAGCTACAGAAGATTTAAATATTCAAATAAGGCAATCTGCATAACCCCCACCTGAATTTTAATTTTGCAGAACTTATTTCATAGCTTTACGCTGTAGATTATCTGTGCAAGCCACTTCTTTTCCACAGAAAAATGGCATCTTGCACTTTAAGAAGCGTCCACCAATTCCCAGAGTCATATTAATTCTAATTCTCGGACTGAAGGTAAAGGAGGCTTTACCATAGGAGGACAGGTTATTTTTTCAAAGTCTAAGTGCTCAAGGCAAGAAGGCAAAGGTTAAGACCCTGATGAGCCACAGTAAGGTTATGGTGGCAGTGAACTGCATCGAGGTTCCTCACCTGCCAAGCAAAACAAGATTATGACTTGTAGCTCCCTAAAACGCAAGCTATCAAAATGAGAAGGAGAGGAAAACAGTGCTGCAGAGGCAAGGGCGATCAGACATCACAGCAAACCAGCCTTTAAATTGGATTGAGGATTTCCAAAGGGGAAAGAGGACCGACTTGTAGAGGACTCCACAAAGTCCTCTTGTACTGAGCAGGTCAAAAAGATGTACACAGGAACTGTAAGGTTAAAGCCTGCCCACGTGGCAGCTTTTGACCTGGTATTCCTAAGAAACCACTTCAGTTAAAAACCCCAATGCTCTCGCAGCCTTGCCCAGCAGCGCAGTGCTGAAGGCCAGAACATATAAAAACATACGTTTGCACTTCACACGCTGCATACAGGTAAGGAAGATCAGGAGCTTTTCTTCTTCAAACTCTCCTCCGAAATCTTGAGCAAGGCAGATTCTGAGCAGACTTTCTTTCCAGACCATGGGATTTTCAATGTTATCTTCTGCACGTGCTCATTTAGTGGTACTAGTTACTTTTTCAACATTTTTGATCGTGGAAATTGACTATTGCTTTGGAAATAGCACTGCTTCATCCTTAGTGCTGCTTGGATTCAAAAGTGGGAACACCAGGATATTCCTCAGACAACAAGAAAAAGATCATTTTTAGTACCACTCGATTCCCTGAGCACAGAAGCATTCTATCATATGTATTTAAAGAAGTATACTGACTGGAAAGCTTAAATTTGATAATAAAAGCCTCAAGGAGGGAAGGGTGTTAGGCTTTTACCCATGGTACACACAAAACTGGGGAGAGGGGGAGCCAGAGAAGGGAGAGAGAAAATGGGGGGTCAGTAAAAGCAATCGCTGCAACGTTGTCCAAAGCATCAGAGAAACAAAAGGTGGAAGAAAGAGTAAGCACCTAGAAAATATTCAGTTGATTCAGAAACAAAATTTTCTCTTGCAAACATTAACTAGTTGGTCCAGAGATTCCCATGAAGGAGCTGGGGCCAAGCAAATCAAATGCTTTAGCAAAAGACTTGGTAATTTATTTTACTGACCTACACCACACTGTTGTAGCAAATCTCTTCTACATTTAAAATTCCTGCCCTACAAAGCCCACTTAATGGCACTTTAGGGTGACAGTGAGCACTTCCTAGACCTAAAGAAGGGGAAGGGGGGGGGACAGGGAATAAATAAAAAATAAGGTTGCCTATACAGGTCTCATTCTGTCGAACCCTTTGCGAAAACAAAGAGCAAAGAAAAACTCTTGCTCACACAATAACAACCCCAGGCCCACATACCACGTTTCCTTCAGGACTAGAAGCTTTTCTTCGCTTCAGCCAAGCAAATCCATCCCGCTGTATCTCTGGGATGTGAGAAAAGGCTTCAAGACCAACATCCTAAAGAACTTATTTATTTCTTGCATCTATGAACTCTACAGCATTCATTACTACAATAAACACTAAATATTTCTCACAGCCTCCTAGATTGTCAGCTTTCAATGATTTTTACTGTTTTAGCTTTCCACACTCTGACTTCACTACATGATGGTACAAAACCCCACACATGCTGCTACCAAGATTATTGCATTATTTAAATAACAACTGAGTTAAATTTTCATTGACATTAATTACAAGTTGGTTCATTAGTATGTCAGTTACTGTGATAAAATTCAGTTACTGAGAAGAAAAAAAAAAAATCTACTGGCTGTTTCTGGCCCAAATTGGTTGTACGCATTGTGGTTTTATGCTGACTTAGGGCAACCCACGAGGCTGGAGACGTGCTCAGTGCGACTCATGCTTTTGGCTCTTGAGCACCAGCATTTGCAAAGGACGGCTTCTGAAGAAGAAAAAAGAGGAAAAGAGCAGGAGAGGGAGAAAATCAGCATGAGGGAGAAAACTGGAATAAATATACATTTCTCAGAGCTGTCCTTTTCCCCTCCTAAATTTTATTTCAGACTAGCACTCGCTTTCAGATGAGACAGAGAGTTTAGATTTTCAGTGTGTGAAGGGAAGTGAAAACACTAATCTCATGCTTCCGATTCAAACTACCCCAACACAGAGAGGGAGACGTGTAATTGCTTTGATCACCTCCATACCCGGATTCAGTGAAGAAACAGTGGACATCACGCTGATCCTCAGTCTGCACCATGAAAAATCTTCCACCTGCCCCATGCCTCCACAAACAAGTGAGCAACAATGAACAGGCTAAAAATCAAAGCGCTAACAGTTAATATCCAAATAAGTTCTTGCCTCAACATGTGTTATGAGAGCCTTTGATGTTACAGAAAGAGAAGGAAACTGGAAGAAAAGGTCAGGCTTTCCTTGAGAATGACAGCTCCTCAGGGCTCAGCCTCAACATGGAACATGGAACAATAACTCAAAAAGATGTCTGCTTCTAGACTGTACCCATTATCTGCTTTTAAAAAACTTGGGAGTATTCTTTACGACTTGGCTATAGTTCCATACATAACTAAACCAGAATAAGGCTGCACTACTCCCAGAAAGGCAGCTCCACACGCACTCATTCATCCCTACCCCACACTAAACATTCCACTGGAGCAACACCAAACATGAGACCGTGTCCAGGCTAAAACTCCCCCTATTTATAAGATTTATACAAATCTACTACCCCCTTCATCTTCTCAGTCAGGTACAGCACTCAATTCTACCAGCAAAGATAAATGAGATTTCTTAACTTCGGTTACTTATGAACCTGTTAGTGTCACATCATCCTGGCTGTCATACAACGTGCACTGATTCTGTGATCTGTTGGGGCAATAACGCCCCTTTTGCGTGGTACAGTACCATGGAGCAAAGGCTCCGTTCTGAGAGAGTCATAAGAAAGATTTAAGCACAGACCAGAAACTAAAAGAGCTTGGAGTAACAGAATTTTTACTTTCTTCATTTACATGAACTCCCAAAACTTCTCAAGCAGGAGTTAACTTGCAACACCAGCATGGCACATAGCTCAGTGACCTTGTTTTTGCCAAGAAGGATGTGCAGCAGAGGCTTAAAGATGGGCCTGTGCTGCAGCCACTGAGCAGATTTCAGGTGGTTGCCAGGGAGCATTACGGCAGACTGGCAGAGTGCTCCGTAGCACCCACGTTTTGTAAATGTCCCCCCACATCACGGCAAGAGAAGCCGCGGGAAGACAGAATACACTTTGTCAGACTATGACTTCACCGATCAATGCAATCTGACTTACAGGCCACACAGTTGCTTTTAATAAGTTTCAAAGTGCAAAACAGTAACTTGAATCATCCTTTCAGGTTAATTGCACTTTCAGAAGTAACCGTTTTCTTTAGGCACCAGTCCCAAATAACGTTCAAGAAACCTTGAAACCTTTTTTCCCTTTCTAATTGCTCTCGGCCGCAATGCTTCCCACCTGCCAGAGTGTGTGCTGAGCAACTTCTCACTGCCACCTGGCAGCTGTCTTCCCTGCTTCCCTTCCACACATAGCTCTGCATATGCACGTTATTTGTTGCGGAGTGAAGAGACCACCAGCACTGTTAGAGATACCTTTAGGAGATTTACACAAGTGTTCATACAGCAACAACAAAAAAAATAATTAGAAATTCTGTATAGATGATAGTTACCTCTGCTTCCCTGATGACAGCAGTACTGACAAGCATTTGGAGGGGTTATGTCTACTGGCATTCACTAGTACTCGATTAATTGCTCCTGACCAGTTTCCCATTCAGTGTTCAACACAAGATGACTTATCTATGCTGCTATTTAAAGTACATGCAACAGTACCCAACATTCAGGCATGTCATATAAACTAACTTAACCAGCATAAATAACGTGGCTTGCACATCATATGTACTCTTTTCACGTTACAATCGGAGGAAGGAACCCCTCTATTCATTCCTTTGGGTGACCAGAAGATGTAGGTTTTCTCAACTGAGCTACAGCAGTAGTCTCCATGTGCATCCTTTATCAGTTAATGGAAGGCCAGGCATATGGTGTACTTCATCGTTTTAGTTTGCCAAGAAAGCCGACAGGCAGACTAACAGTTAATAAAACAAGCATCTATTATTGCACTAACACTGAACTTGTATACTTTAGAGAAGACTGAAGCTATTTTACTCGATAGCAGCTGTGTTTACACTATAGCACAGTCTGGTACCTCCGAAACTCAAGTGAACTTATATCCGACAGTAACTATGCTGGTTCCAAGGGGAAAAAAAAAACTGTTAAGAGGAGAAACACACTTCAGCTTCTTGTGTTAAATGAAAATCTTTACTTCAGCTGCTTTTAAAGGTACCACAGCTTCATTTACCATGGACCAGGAATATAAACTGAAACCAAAATATATTGAAAACATAGAGCAGCATCATACAAAAACTCATCTGTACTCACCAGATCAAACTTTTCCCTTCTTCCCCAACAAGGTACACAAATACATTTTAATCAATACAAGAGCCAGTTTACAGTTAGACTCTGAGCTGCATCCATCAGTCACTGTCACTGTCAAGAACAGAGCACATGTCCTCTAAAGTTTCTTCAGATGAAAAAAAAAAAGTCCATTGTTAAGATAATTCAGTGTTACTTTTTATTGATTTAGGCTCGGTGGATGTCTTCCTTTCTCCTCTTAGCACTCACTGAACACAGTGGCAAATAATACTTTATCTAGAACTATCAAAAGCTTTGAACATCTATTCTGCATGATATATTCAGTTGGACCAGATCCATGGAGCTGCTTACTCAGAAAAAAAAAAATCTACTTGCTTTTACCTGAAAACCACAGTATACATCATGCTGAAGATGCCAGATCCATCACAACAGGACCCCAGCTGGGGAATGCCATGAGACTTTAAGCATCACCTCTGAGCCTTCTGCTCTGGCTAAGCAGCAAAACCATTTGGTAAACCATAGCAGCGGCTTGGAGGCAGCAACTGGGGCCGTGAATCTGTGAAGCCACGCAGCAGCCGCAGCCAGGCTGCTTCTGGCTCCTGGCACAAACAGCACCAGTTGTTCGACCTCAGACTGTTCTTCAGCCTGGCCCTTTCACTCATTGCTCAGGATGCAAGATAAAGCTGTTTTGTGGGTTTGACTTTATATTTCTCCTTGGCAACCGCTATTTTATTTTAACTGAGCCTTACTCCATTTGCCTTTGGTTTACGGTGCTAGATCTGGTTTGGACTGGTGAACACAGATGATTTCTCCTGAGCTTAGAGTAACACAGGGAAAACAGATCTAAAGAGCAGTAAATTATGAGTTCAAAGATCCCCTCTTGCCCAGCATATAAGACCAACTGTTGCCTCTAGAGAGCGGCAAGACGATGGCTGCCTGCTAGCTGCCACCAAGCTCTAGAGCTGTGAGTGCAACAGTCCATCCTTCCTGCAGTGTGCTGCTTTCTTACCACTATTCTCCCCTAAAAGCAAGGATATAAAACCGCACACAGACGACTTGTCTACTTTGTCTTGGCTTCCTTCTTACCCAGGATAAAAGACAAAAATAATACAAATTAGAAAGGTCCGAGAGAAAGTGCTGCCTCTAAATACAGAGAGGGGGATGCAATCCTCCCTCCCAAGTGGGGGACAACACAGTGAGAAAAAAATCAGGAAATTTGCAATTTACTGCTGGCTTTTTTCTCAGGCTGCCTATTTCCAGGTAGTCCCACTGCCTACAGATATGTAGGTGAGGCTGATCAGAAAAGCTTTCCGAAAAGGTCACTGCCTTCCTAGGAGGCAGCTGGGGATTAAAGAAGTTAGAGCCAAATGCAGCTCAGGACTTTAAGTTAAAATTCAGACCTGCTCTTAAGTTGCCTGATTTCCCTGCTCCAGAGGCATGTTCATTATTGTTACCTCAAACACAAATAAAACCGAGCAAGTAGTGACAATGTCGTGAGTCTAACGCCATGGACGCCTGAGCAGCGTGTGTGTGACCAGCTTTCATTTAAGTGATGCACAAGCCAGAGCATGACGAAAAGCAGTCAGGCGGTTACATCCAGCACTGCCACAGCATTGCTTCTCATTCTTTTAATCCAAATTACTGAAAGTGTAATGAGTTCTGGTTTTACTTGTCACTGAACACAGACAACTTAGATTAGCTTAGCAATACTGCACGATATTGGGCATGCTCTTGATTTGAGTAAGCCACACACTGGCTGACTGCCTCTGCTCTCAGTACGTTTTCTTATAATGCAAAACCCCATGCTAATTTTTTCATAGCTGGTGCGTGTACAGTCAGTTAAGACAGAGAGATCACATCATAAACATCTATTACCAAGAATTTGTAACTACCCAAAAGGCACATAAATGACAGCGTCTTTTAGAAACATTCTCTTGATCTCAAATAGATGCCTACCAAAACAAGAAAAATCCCAATTCTGTTATAGCGATTTTTAGTCATCACTACAGCACAGCCACTAGGACTTTGCTATCAAGAAACTGTGGGCAGAGGAGACACAAAATTAGTTTCCATAATTTATAGCAGCACTGACGTTAAACACAATAAATGCAATAGGAATAAATAAAGTAGGAGTTAAGTTAAATGCCATGAGGGCTTATTCATTTATAATATAACTAAATTAATCCACTATCAGTATCTAAAGAGAAACTACTGAAATCAAATGCTCTTGGGAAGTTGTTAAGAGGAAATGAGAAATTGGGTTTATCCTTCACTGCCACTTCACTGTTCAAGCAATATGGGATTCCAGGCTCCCACTCCAGATCTTCTGCTTTAAACAGTAAAGCTGAAAATAAACTCCTACTTTAACAGCATGTACGTTTTCTTCTCTGATGCACCAAGCTAAAGACTTAATATGGGACTGTTGTCTACAGACAGCAAAACAACACCTGGCAGCCTTCCGAGCATCCCGTTTGAAGTGACTCTTTACACCACATACTGGCAAACCGCGGAAGAAGTCAAATCATCTGGTGGCAGAGCTGGGTAATGCCCCAGGTACGATCAGAGTCTTCACATCAAATTTCTACTTACTAGAGACTCAGGCTATTATTTCAAATTGCTGAACGTTTGTATCAGATGTCCCAAGAGAGGAGAGGTGCCTACCGTTGGTCTGTGTTGTACTTGCACTTCACAACAGCCTTCTCCTTCCAACACAAACAGAAAACAGAGAATTCAGTTCAGCTGTGCAAGGTCATACGGGACTTCCGTGATTTGCAGTACTAACCCTTTACCAAAAAGGGTTATTCTTGCAGAGATACAATAAAAGGGTCATTTTTCAAAAGGCAAAGCTAGAAGAGATTAAATTCATTCTAAAAGCATCTCCGCCTACAGTGCAATCTCCCATGTCCAAAGCTAACCCATACAGGCCGCTTCTGCCACAGAGTGAATGAGACCTTGCAAGAGAAGCCCAGCAGCATGACATCATGATGATGTAAGGTCACACAGGAAACCAAAATTTAATCAAAACTTGGAGGAATTGCAGATCTTGAGTTGGTCAAAATAATCAGATTTCGGTGCAGCTGAAAGCATGTGGAACTTGTCAGCACTTCTTTGAAAGCCCACTATAGTAATTCATACCACACCTTCCTTATTCAAAATTTCTACCCAATTTTTCTA
Organism: Dromas ardeola; assembly: GCA_013398915.1. Classification (NCBI taxonomy): domain Eukaryota; kingdom Metazoa; phylum Chordata; class Aves; order Charadriiformes; family Dromadidae; genus Dromas; species Dromas ardeola. The sequence goes on from VYZM01007448.1 coordinate 167,611, forward strand.
CACCACCTCCAAGAAGCACTTAGACCAGCAGCAAGTTCTGACTGCCATCTCAGTTATTAAAATGTATTAAGTGATAAACCTTACAATGTTTATTAAATTATTAAAACATATTTATCAACAGTTTTGCCTTAGATATCACATTAAACAAGACCTAGTACCTAGCTTTTCACCTGCTCAGTGAAATATCTTTCAGCTTTTTTTTATATATATATTTTTATATATATGTTTTATATATATGTATAACAACAACATCAAAGAAATAGATTATATAAAAGGAAGAGGAGAATCAGACACCATCAGAAGAACAGGAAACCTCATGGTTAGGGAGAAACTGTAATCAAGTAAAGGGAAGACGGAAATTTTGCACAGCATCCAAGTTTCCGCACACTAATAATCAGTCACGGTCAATAGCTGAAAAGGCCACCTGACATGTTTATGTTGAAAAAGCTGCATGGCTCAAGGGATTTGCAAGACATTAAAGCTCACATAAGAACTGGTCCACAGTTTGATCAGCATAAGTATCTTGCATGTACACTTAATGCAGGTTAAGAATACCCCATGCTGTTGTAGCTGAACTGCACTGTAAGCAAGGGTGAGCAGAGATAAGGTGTAAGAGGAAACCTGTTACTAAACCAGTTTTGATAGAGAAATCATTGCATACGAAGAAGCTCCTGGCTGCCAGCGTGACAGCAGCTCAAGCTGGATGGGCAAAAGCCACTGATGTGATGTCTGTAAAACAGCGTAAAACAAAGGCAGGTACCACGAGGCAATAACAACAGCCCACACGTGCTCCTTGCATTCTTCATATTGGCCAGAAACAGGCTTAACTGGCATGAATACAAATTAGATATGCTCCCTCTCTGCTTTAACTAATACAGACAAATATGTTTGCTGCAATTACATACATATAACAGTGACCGAAAAGCTGCAACAAACAAACTCAATGATTTTTCTTAACCTTGGTTTTTTTTTTTTGTCCTCAGAAGGAAAAGATCGTTATGGAAGGTCTTCAAGCAACAGAGAGCTAGCAGGTAACGAAAATGGATCATTACATTTTGTGTATTATGTGCATATTAAACCACAGCTGCTCCATTCCAGGTCTTCTCACTATGGCATACTGCTATTCCTGGGACACGAGATTGCCCAGCGCAACCCTGACACGCAGAGGTACAGCTGGGGTCCTTCCATGCACCAGTACCTCCCCTTCCTCTGATCCAGATTCTTTCTTCCAGCCACTGTATCCACCGTACCACTCGTCATCTTTTGCCCAAAAGCATACTGATAGCATGAGCGAGCAAACATGAATTCTGATTTTCCTCATGTCACTCCGTATAATTTTTAAGGGGTTCTTGTATTCGGGTAGGTACGATCTTGTTTCTACTCTAACACAATATTCCATTTCAGTTTTTAAAACCTGAATGGCAACCCAAAAAAACCCAGAAGGCACATAACACCTCTTTGCTGCGGCAACTCTGAACTAATATTACTGCAAACTTTGTGTTATTTTCATGACAGGACAAATGGTTTCAGGCTTTTTTTATTTATATAAAGTCTGCAAAGGCTTTTGCAGGGGAGAGGGTGGTAAGAGTTAAATCAGCAAAGGCTTGATTTTCCATCTATCTAGCAAGATTACAGTGTCTACATTGATGGGAAGAGTTTTAGCCTAAGCTCACTCTGCTTTTTAAATAAAAGTTAACAAATATATAATGAAAAATTATCAGAGAATGTTAGTTATCACTGCAACTTCCTATCGAGGACCATCAAAACTATCTTTTTAGGCTTAAAGCAATCTGTAAAACTGGCTTATTTTGATAAAATCAGGTTAACAAACAGCTGCACACGAAGTCTTACTGACTGATGTAAGGGAATAACAATACAGAGAAGTTTAAATAAAGTCCAAGTTAAAATAATCTTGCTAAAAGTTATTGGTTTACAGTTGATGGGTTATTGAAGGGAACAGGATAAAAAGTCCTAAGGATCAACTCTGTATTAGCATATCTGCAGCAGAGCTAAGGCAATAGCGTTGCACATTATAATTTTTTAAAGAACTCTGCAAATCACAGGCCACTCCTCCTCAAGTTTTTCAGGTGGATGAACTAAAACTGGGTTCACTTTCCATTAGATAACTTCCACTTGCTTCTCTGAAGCAAACTTTAGATAACAGATAAAGAGAAATATCATGCACATTTGGGGACCCTGTGTAACCCCGTTTTAGTAGTGTATGAAATAATTTAGCAATTCAGGCTGTTGGCAGAGAAAATACTTTATGATCAAGTTAATTAATGGAGCCATCTCAAATGTCCATCTACAGCCTCCAAACACATAAATGCATGCCTGGTTACAGAACTACCCCGATGATTAAGAAAACAAAACAAAACAACTGCTGAACGCAAGTGTCGGCAGAAGTATATCCCCAGAATTGCAGTGGCAATAATAATTAGGCTTCAGAGTTAACAATTCACTGTCAAAGTGGGAAGATACAAACATCCATGAAAGGTAAGACAGAGTATTGGTGCCTTAGGTTTTTTATAAAAATACCTAGCTCTTATAAAAAAGTGGCAATAGTAAAAATGGCAGATTTCTGTTGTGGGGGAACTGAGAGTCACCTGTGACTGCCCTGTCCTGTATTTAATTGATTCTGTAGGTCATTCTCTACACTTCTTCAGCACCTACGGCACAAGGAAACTGTTGAGCCCTGTAACCTTTTGTATGAGGAAGCATCAGGAACATCTAGAATACATTTGTACGATACAATAGCACGCTATAGCAATGTCCCAAGCTATTACGATGATTCACAAAGATTTTCAACATTCAGCATTACACGAGACTTGCTAAAAACTGAGTTTGTTCTATAGTTTATTTTTAGAAGTCTCTACCTTCCCCTTGCTGTGGTTCCCTGCAATACTCAAATTTCTCCCTAAGATGTTTAATAAAATACATGACAGTCACTCTTCCAGTCTTCAAGACCCAAATATTTGCACTGCAGTTCCACCGTTAATTCAAGACATCCCAAAAGCTGGTCTGGCCACCATAAAGACCTTCCCCCCAACCCCAGCTCCGTTCCCCAGCAACACCATCACGCTGCCAACAGCTAGTTATCAACCCCATCATAGAAAAAGTTCCTCAAAGTACTACAGTCACTTAAAGTCATCTAAAAGCTACCGTGAACCTTTCGATGCAAGACACATGTTCGGGAAATGCCAGTTTCAAACTGCAGCCCAGGACTTCTCTGTCCGACACGAGACACCAGGAAATGCCCTCAGGGAAGGGTCTGAGTTACACACAACTATTTCAATTCATGAAAAATACTATTAACACATTTAGGTTCCTGCACTTCTATTTCCTACGAGATCAGCAGAAAACAAGCACACTCGCCTCTTGCAGAAAGAGGGTTCTCAGTGGCTTTTTCTGAAAGGTTTGTGCCTTTTTTGTAGATTCAAAACGCAAATGCACTGGTTGCAACCTGATTCCGGGAACCTGTTCATCTGAGCAGTGGGATTACACACTTGCTTTCTTCAGCTGAAGAGCATAGCTGCTTTTAGTTTCTAATTGTGTATTTTTTAATTATTAGTTTTATCAAAGGGACTAAACTGACAGCACAAGCCATTTTTACAAAAGCAGACAAGCAGGGCATTAAGTATACCAGGCAAAAGATTAAATGAGGGAAGAATGTTTTTTGACTAATAAAACCCATTACAAAACCTGCATTGCCTTTTTTTTTTTTTTACACTAAGTTCACTCAATATAAGCAGCAATTTTTCTACAAACTTGCACACAGAACAAGATATGCACATCAACCACTTCAAGAAATTGGCACTCTTTCTTTACAATAATTCAAAATATTTCCTTCACAGAGAAAATTTTTTGCACAAAATAACTCATGAAATAACGGTACTAATATTTTATCAAGCTATCAGTCTAAAGTATTAAGTATTACAATTTCCTTGGGTTATTTAACCCCAGAGCACTGGGAAGGAGATGGGTTTTTGAATGATATTAAGAACATAAGAGAAGAGCATTCAAAAGACATTCTGAAACCTCTTGACTGTGAAGCTCACGTTCAATCTGATCTCTATACCCGTCTTCATTTTTCTTTTGCCAGCTCCCTCCCACCTTTCCTTCCCCACAGCTTCCTTCTCTCCATCAAATCAGACATCATCCATGTTTGTGAAATCAAAACAGCTGCAGTTCCTCAAGGAATGAGGTCCGAAAGAGGGACAGCCCGTCAACTTCAATTACTGGCGTCCGCCTACAGGTACTCATTCCTGACACAGAGCTGTGGTGAGCAGGTCAGCGTGTGTACATACAACTTCACCCCGCTAGATGGAATCAGAATATTTTTATCATAAAAGCCAGTCCTGATAATGAAATGATTCTAGCTCCAGCCAGGGAATGCTTCCCTACCAAGAAGATAGGTGCCCTAACTCAACTCCTGCCATTAGCGTAAGACTAAGCAGCTAACTAGCAGAGAAACGGTGAAGCAGAGCAGATGTGTATTTACTACAACACAGCATTAGCACTTAGCACAAAACTCTAAAGAGCTTTTTCAAGTTCCCAGATTAGTGTGGACCTCAGGCCATACATCCTATCAAAGGTTTTAGGTACCAATGTTGATTGCTTCAATGGGAGCTGGACTCCAAACGCTTTGAGAATCAGGGTCCAAACTACTAAACTTCAGGAAGCAACTGCTGGTGTAGATGTAACAGGAGAGAACAAGCTGTCCTCGCGCTGCCTTTGGTTTCTCCTGCTGTCTGAAGCACTCATCCTCTGCCTGACAGGACAACTCCCGTTAGCCTAAGAAAAAAGCAGCAGCAGTAATTCATTTTCTGCCCTTTTTGTTTGTTTGTTTGTTTTTTTTAAAGAAAGATTAGCAAGCTGTAAAAGAAAACTCTCCGCCGAGCTGCCCGTAAGCACAATGCTTGCGTGAAATCATGCTGCCAGTTACACCAACAGACGTCATCCTTTTTGCATCCTCTCAAGAAGTGTTTCCCCTAGGAAACTAAATCAATAATCTTAAGCAATAGCAACTGCACACACAAAGCAGACTGCTTTAAGTAAAACATGAAAAAGCACTGTTCATGTTGGTTTTAGGATTATGTGTTTTAATTACACCCCTTCACCCTCCTTCTTGCTTTGTAATTGAATTTTCTTTTATCTTTAGAAGGCTAACTTTAGTCATAAGAGGCTGTGGATGGCAGAGTTCAATCCTTTCACTGCAGAATCCTAAGGTCTCCCACTGCTTTCCAACATTTCATTCGCATTTTGTTTTATAAGGGTTCCAGCTCAGATTAGCAAATATGTTTTGAATGGAAATAAATGAATATCTAAAGGAGGGACTTTATAATGATGACCAAAAAAAATTTTCCTCTTGTATCTGAAGGGATCCCAGAAATATCAATATCCCAAGCTCCATCACAAGAGCTTGGAAAAATTCTATTCAACCAGTAGATATTTACAGGACACACGTATTTACAGTCCATTGGAAATTATAGATTTGGGTACCATAACATGTTCTTTTTTCTACCTGCAAGATCCAACAAATCTCACAAAGACAAGGTGGCTTCAGTACACTGCCACTGTGTCACTAATACGCTCTCCTGACTGTCTGATGCCCTGACACTTAACTTTTCACATATGAAAAGAAATTCCTTTTCCTGCTGTCATCACTTACAGCACAGAACTTGGCCACTATTTCAGTTCCACTGCTAGCACATCTCTTAACATTATGTCCAAGCAGCAATAATAAGAGGCTAAAAGCACAGAAATATGGTTACTTCTCACCTTACAGAGTGGATTACTTAACACACTTCAGGTAATAAAGCAGTACCCTGGCCTTTCCTGTGAAGTGCGTAAGTTAAGTTTCATAACAGACTGAGAAAACATTTCAGAGTAACATGGCTTTATATGTGGCTTTAGAAGTCTAGAAAACTGAGAAAAACATACACACTGGGTTGGCTATAAAGCCAGTATGGGTCTTAGGGGATTGATTAATTCTGAGAGACTTCAGGCATCAACATAAATAATCTTCAAAAGTCCTTGCATTTGATCTTGGAACATCTTCAACCAACCATGGTCTCCAAACTCTCTGACAGGGAGCCAAACGGCCACCTATTTTCACTCTAGCTCGTGAACTGTTCCTGCATTACCCAGTGAAATGGTGTTTTAACTTGCTAAAGCTCCATTTGAGTCACTACTAAGACTCTAACACTCTTCGCATGTACAAACTGTGATGGCAAAACACAGCTCTTCCCCGTATCTTTTCCTCCTAAATGGAATTACACCATTACGAGCTGTGCTAAATCATGGAATTCTCTCTCTCCAGGCAATGCCACAAAAATATAGCCTTGCCTTTTGTTATTGCTCATTAACTGACATGCTTCCTTCCCATTCCCCCCTTTAAAAAGTACTGAAAGCTTAAAAAAAGAGAAGAAAAAAAGAATAAAAAAAAGACAACTGCTTTCAATGATCCGAATCTCAAATCACAAGAACATTAACAGGCCTAAAGGCCTAAGAACAGTGACAGCACAGGGTTTTAGTGAAGAGCTCACAGTAAGTGATGATGTTCTTATTACCCCAGCATCAGGAGTGGTAAAATTACATGAAAAGCTGTTCTCATTTTAAGATTTTTTTTGCACTTCTGTTCATACAGAGAGAAAACAAGACTTGAGCCTAAGGGCTCAAAAGACAGAGTACAACTGAAAAAGATTCCTCGTCTATTTTTAGGAGTACAGTTTCAAAGCTTGATCCTGACAACACTGGAATATTTACACTGTCGTAAAAAATGTTTTCCAGTTCATTCTTTTTTTTCACTGAATTATTTTTGCAGCCCCGTCCCTACAAAGTTCAGTGCATATTTTTTCAGGCATCGCTCTGCGGGCACGTGCAACCTTGTTTCTGTTGTTAACATATAAATACAATAAAGAGATAATACTCTTCTATTCAAGTTCCACTTCAACTTTTGAATCAGTAGTTGTGATTATTAAATCAGAATTTTAATTTTACAGCAGGATGTAATAAAAACAGTGCCTCAGAAAAATCAAAGGATACCCTCATTCTGAAAACGCTACCTTAAAAAGTTCTTTCATTAAGTCTCCTAGATTTTATTCCTCTGTGTCAATATTCTGCATCTAACTGTAGGCCCATGGAAGTTCTTAAGAGCTAAAACCACTAGAAATACCAGTATGTATTGTAATCACGTGCTTCCACTGTGAGATTCGATTTTAAATATACTCTTGATTAAATGGAAAAGAAAACCATTTGCCTGGTTGTGTTTAAGAAACATCTCTGCTGAGAGCCAGAGTTTGTTTTGATTTGCTGGGTATAGATATGGAGCTGCCAGCAAAACATTAAGTGGGAAGTGCAGTGTTGGATGTAAATTATACCATCTCACACTTAAGTGCTGCCCTCAGCTGCAACTGGAAATTGCACAGACAAGCACCGCCATGATCACTACTAGGAGTAACAAGAATGTAAAAAAATGAATTATCAGATCATTATGCAAAGCAAGCACATAAACCTAGTGAAGAACTGGCCTAGAAAAACAATGCTCCCTAAAAGCTTTCCAAAGCTGAGGTCGACACCTCTGCAGTATCTTAACTTTAATTCTTTTAAGGTCCTTTGTTTGCCCTATGGTTACAAAAATAGTTTTCTGCACACACAAGATTAAAAGCTTGTTCTTCTATACCAGGGCTGGGCACACCCAGAAGTGAACGGCCACAAAATGAACAGAAAACTGCTGAGGTACAGAGAAGTAATGAATGTATTTTTCAAAAGGGCCGACAGAAAAACACTCATTAACAGTAAAATTAAATCACTTTTCTGGCTTCTTGATTTAACAATCTCCAACGTACTCACTACCTTGCCCAGAAATAATTCATGTGGAATACAAATCCTTTGAATTGTGATATATTCCCATATAATATGGATAAAATGCAAAATCCAGGTTCTGCTGTGCATATCACACAGATGTCAGACACAGGGAACTCCACAGGGCACCAAACAAGAAGACTGAGCTGATCGCTTTCATCTAGACTAGGGATGTTCATTTTGCGATTTTCCAACCTGAAGTAACTGGTGATCTATTCACACTGTAGCGTGTAGGCTTGGTGGCTGTGTGGAAGCCTGCCATACATATCTGAATTCACAGCATTTTAAAAACTTCACAACCTGGGAAGTTCAGAATAAGATTTTTTTAAATGTTGAAAATACCAGTGTTAAATTCCACACCACATGCTGCACAGCAGATGCAGGCAAAGATAACTTCCTTTAATGAAGTTTCATCATTTAATGAAGTTAATTCACCAATAACATCAAATAATAGTTTTATGAACTCTTTACGACACAAATTGAGCATTAAGGCCAAAACTAAGTTTAATGGTCACCCCAGGCGAGAGGGTGGTCAAAAACTAACAGGAACACATAAGAAGTGGTACCAGCATTTCTGGTTTATATATCCTCCACCATCACAATGAAAACTTCCTTAAATTAGAAAAGAATTGTGCATTGTAAGTGCTAAGAAGTGCCAGTTCAAGAGTTTTTTTTAATATGGAAATATTTTTTCAGTATTAATGTTGCTATAAGGATGCAATTTAGTTTTATCCAATTTAATTCCTTCTCCCCCTGCCCTGAAAAATACCTGCACGATTGTCCAAACGCCAACGAGGCATACTGTTGCCCATGCCCTCTGCCCATGAGTCGAGTATAGAAATACCTACTTGAAACAGAAAAAAGAAAATCCATCAGACCGGTGCACACTGTCCAGGTTTCAACTGTGGGAAGCTCTGAGCACCATTAATTCCCATTCAGTGTCTTCAACACAAGTTAAGGAAAGCAAATATCTTACAAGCTTGGCATCCACAGACACAGTACTGTCTTTCCAGGACCTTCTATTGTCCACAGAGACTTGAATCCTTTTGGAGCATTTTCTGGAAGATCATCTCATACTTTAAAGGCTGATTATAAAGACAGGAAGTAATGACAGAAATAAACAGTAATTTTTCACAATACAAGGAGGACTAATGAGTCTGTACTGAGTCTTGCTTTTCAAGAGAAGCACACAAAAATGAAATAAGTGCAAAGTTTAAAGACAATACAGAACTATTTAAGAGATGAAAAATAGATGTTGTTTGCGAAGAACTGCAGAAGGATAATAGAAGATGAAATTAAAGGCAGGATAAAAAGACATAGAAAATGAAATAACCTCACCTATACAATGAGATCTAAATTAGCTACTGCAACTCAGGATTTCAAAATTGTTATGACTAATTCTCTTGGAGCAAAAATTCCATGCTCATTAAGAACGCCAAGGAATGGAGAAGAAAACAGAAAACACTGTGCTACAATTCTAGAAATCCAGAGCACCTTGAGACAGCATGGAGTGCCGGTATCAAACAGCCGTGGCAAGACTAGAAGATGCATAAAAAAGGTATCAAAGAAGATCAGAGGCTTGAAATACTTTTATACTAACAAGAGACAGATGTATAATTCAGTTTTACAGGAAAGTTAAGAAATACCCACAGTCAGAAAGAGCAGTCCTGCCCAGTCCAGCACTGCACACACACACACACAAGCTGTGGACAGGCTTCAGCATCTTCTGTACAATAAAAATGGTTCCTTCTTTGAGCTGAACAGTGCAACTATAGAAGAGTACAATAGAGATGTGTAAAATCAAAACTAGTATGAAAAAGAACAATAAGGAAAGGTTATCCACTATTTCTTCTACCACAAGAACCAGAAAACACAAACTGAAGCACCTTTTCACGTTGCATATAATTAAACTGCAGACTCATAACCACGGGAAGTTGTGGATTCAGAAAGGATTAGACAAACTGATAGAGAACAGCTCAAATCACTGGTTCCTACGCAGCCTACACAGCCACGTCACCCACTACAAGAAGGACCGTGCTCTGCTTCACTATTGCTTATCCTCATTTCAAAAGGTTTTTGAGGTGAGACACGAGACTAGGTGTCCTACTGGTCTGACACATTATAGCGATTTTTATGCTCATCACAACTGAAGCTAGACTTGAAGCTGCTCTTCTTCCAGCAACGCAGAGAAATTTCTCAGCCACCTCCAACAGCTATCACACTGGTATTTTTCTTTCAAATCCCACTGCTAAGGTAGGATGGTAGGATCTCAGAAGAGTTAACTTTATACATTAAAGTGAATTTTGCCATGCTGTTTGTCAGAAATCAAGTTTTTGCATTGCAGCAAGACAGATTTTTCCATTTTGAACAGATAATAAAGAATTCATGCACTATTAGTCTTTGAAATCCAAAATACACCGCCTGTTTCAGAGACTCTCCCAGCCTGACCATTGTAACCACCATAACCCAGCTTCCCGAAAAGATACCTATTTGGAAACATCAACACTCATATTTTTCTATGAAGATGCCTCCGTTAGTTGATAGGCGATTGTTATGTTGGTTTTTTATATTATAAATCACTCACATTTGCATATAAGAATGACGAAGACTGACAAAGCATATTTTGATGTCACTATCTACATAACAGTAGCAAAGAAGGGCATTTATATCAATTGCTTTACATAAAAGCATATTAAACTACATAATACTGCCATTTCTCAATAACCTAAAAAGAGTTCCCAATACGATTCAACCACTGTCTGGAAACGAAGTATAAATGCAATATTTAAATAACAATCTTAGCTTTACTATAAAAAGATAATTTCTGTGTTTCTTACTGAATAATCATAAGAATCGTAATTTATGTCAAGTTGCATTTAGACAGAAATTGGACTCCAATTAGAAATGAAAACTGCTCTTTCATTTTACTTAGCTAAGTAATATTCTTACCTTAAAAGCATATACAGAGAAAGCAGATACAAAGAAAACAATATTTTGGGTTTCAATCTGCTAAGTACAAAGAGTTAAACTGAGCACCATTAACTGCAATTAAGAAAGCTGATTTTCCTCTTGTCACCTTCTCCTTCCAGCTATTATGCTGCTGTCTTATTTTTGTACCCCAGTTGGAAGAATAAGACACAATCTTCCCTGATTTTTCAGTTTTCAGTCATAGTCTCTTACTTATGTAAACTGAACTGGTTGAGAAAACAAAACCAGACGAACCAACTGTTGGACACATTCCCTCTACACTTGCAGTGAGGCTAGAATTATCTAGAACCAGCTTATTATCACAATAAACTCTGGATTACTTAGCCAAGCCACTTCCCAAATACACTGGCTTTCATTAAGAGGAGTGACAAAATACACACTTCAATTTGCTAGTAAGTTCAAAAAGTAAGATTTGGTCACAACAGCAATGGGAATTCGAAATTCAGTTCCTCCTCTCTCACCCAAATATATTAAAAAAGTTGAACAAATAACATAAGACAAAATAATCACCTTAAAAAGCAGATATTTGCTCTTGGCCGCTGGACTAAAAAGCCTTGCTGCTAACTTGATTAAGTCTTGTTTTGCAAACAAAGGAGAAAAAACTTTCCTTAAAGAGGGGAAGATTTTCATATGCCTGTGCCCACGGTCCCATTCCTTTAAAAGGAGTTGATTAGTTCAGTTCAATTGGCCAATTAGTGCTATATATGTAACACTTCTGACTGATCCTGCGCTTTCATTATTTCTTAGGGCCATTAGTTTATCCCTCATGGTAACAGTTTAAAGAGCAATAAGCAGAGTTAATCCTGGAAGGAACCACTGCCTTCTTCAATAATTTCTCATTTAGGATGCACATTATGTGAGTTTTGCAGGCCCAAGTGCAAGAAAGCATCCTATGTTTTCACCCTGCCTGTCCACTAGGCATTTCCTACCCAGACATTTCTTTAAGAATGTTGTTGTACAGATCTTGTCTTTTGTATTAAAACAGCACTTGAAAAGTTTAGTACTTACACATGAATAGGGGCATATTTGGAACTCGATATTAGGAAAAAATAAATACTAATATACATACATATATATGAGAGAGAGAAAGCCTGTGTATATAATACATACATCTGTCAGGCTTCAATAGCATCTCTCAGTACTGCTTAGGAACACCACAGCTTTTTCAGCACCACATCCCCATTCTCGGAGCAAAGTTAACGGGCACCGAGGCCAACGGCGGCCTCCTTTGAAAAGGAGATGCTTTGACAAGAGAGAAAGATACTTATAAAAAAAACCCACCCTAGTTTCAGACAAGGCTTTACAGCACAATGGATTTTCACAGTCCTTAGGTTTAAAACACTTTTTAGGTTTTATGATTTCAAGACAAATAACTTTCTTTTTTTAAACCAGAGGCCATGGCTCCCCATGCACAGAGCAAAGAGCACGCTCGAGCAGCAAGCACACACATCACCACAATTCCCAAGGAGCTAGATATTCCTAGACATATTTACCCCAGTCAAACTACAAAAAGAAAAAAATATCCCAAATAAAAAGAAAAATCTTACATTTGTATATATTTTCACAGGTCAAGAGACCAAGAAAATTATAAGAAATGCCAAGGCATCACTTAACTCCAGTACAGAGAGGCGAGACACCCACAGAACTTACAGAGCCATTTGTAATAAATGTGCACCCAGCATCAGAGGGGAACTGCCTTCACTTCCTGACTTGATTGGTTTCTTCTGGAAACAATGACAAATATGAAGGTGCTATTTATGGCTTTCTCTCACCCATCCCCTGAAGAAAGAGAGACTACAGGCTCTAAATACATCAAGATGGAGTTCATCTTCTCCAATCCACTTGATGTCTACTTTGGCATCACTGCTCCAGTCCCTTACATTCTTGAAAAAGATTAAGTGACAAACAGCAGAACCTTGCAGGGTTCCCCACCACCACCATTACTTTGAAGCAACGGCCCAATTCGTCAAGACAGAGCACCTCTTGAGATATGCTGAGAGCCCTCCACTCCAATCAGACAAAATGGGAGAGGAGGTCGCTCAGCCCTGCGTAGTTTACTCTTAAAGAAAAAAAAAATAAATCCAAGATGCATCTCCTCTCTCTTTCTCATCAGTGCTCTCGGAGAATCTCAAAGCTGGTTTAATAGCTGCATCATTTTCAGATAACATCAAATTCCACTAGTCTCCTTCCCAACTCATCTATTTGAAGAAAAAGATCATTTCTGTAGTGAACAAGAGTGTCCTCAAGTGTAACGGCAAATAAACCAGTGTAAATGAAGTGCCACAGCAATATAAACAATGACCTTGAAAATCAGCAAATCGCTGCTCAGGGTAACTCTAGGGACAATAATCACATTTTAAATGTCCACATAATCTGAACAAATTATTAAGATTACCTCTGTAACTAGCCACTCACCTGAACTGTAGCTAAGCATCTGCAATCAGTCCACCTGCCAAATCCGAATGGGTGAAAAAAGCCAAAATAAAATACACATAGCTCCCACCTACTTTAAGTGAAGGAAAAACTCCTATTTGAGCATTGCTTACAAGAAGTAATCTGTGCTGCAAAAAACTAGTGTTATTTAAGGCTGCTCTACCTTAATTAAAAAAAAAAAAAATCAAAAAAACTCCAAACAGATTGCAAGAGCAAAAATCCTAATATTAGAGTCAGGCATCTATAGAAGAGATGGCTGTTCCACTACAAACCTTGATGAAGATGAAGTCCTCTTATTCAAGGTGTTAACGTTACCGTTTACCTGATTTTTCTTAGGAAACAAGGCTCATGTGATTAATATGAAACGTCTGCATGTACACAGTTTTCTGCCTATCCTCTCATGACTCTTCATCAAACCCAGTCAACAAAACATGACAGAGGAACAGGGGTCTCAATGATATTAAGATCCTAGAAGTGTTGTACTAGGATGCTTATTTTCACAAGGAAAAGAAATCTAAACGTAACTGTCTCCATTGAAAGAAACACTAATGCAGATATCGCAGAGAATCCAGAAGAGGTAAGAAAGGAAAACGAGGAGGGGGAGAGAAAGGAAGAAGGAGACCCTGGGACCAGGGCTTCCTTAGTCCTGGTGCTCCCAGGCCTTGTTTATTTGCACAGTTCCCAGCCAAATGCTCCTCAGTGGTATCTGTAGGTGATAATCCAATACTACCGAAACAAACAAAGCAGAAAGCTACCACTAAGACTTGCCACTTTCCATCTTCAAAGTGTCTTTAAAGCATTCATCTAGGACTGCGTAATTACTATGCAGCTTTGCATTAGCTAAAATGCACTTACTTCCCAGAGACACGGAGAGTTACCTGCAAAGTCCCAACCAATATGCAGAATATCTTGTTCCAGCCTAAGCTCACACCCTCCTTTCTCATAGAGGAACATTTAAAATATTCAGACGAGCAATTCCCCCAAGAGATGCCCTATTAAGAACGTGGAGTTGAATTAATGTAATATTCAATTCCACAGACTAGCCTTTGCTGAGGACACTTAAAAAATACAATCTCACCCATAAAATATGATGATGATAATAATAATAAAAATAATAATAACAACAACAACAATCCTCCCATGATCACCACCAATTCACAAAGGCTGTCAGCAAAGTCCAGGAAAAGGAAGGAAAAATCAACATGGATACAGACTGAACACAAAATGTGTATGTGTTTTACATGCACCAAGTCTTACTTTGTAAAAGCAAAATACATCCTGTACCCTTAGAACTAAAACCATTTTAAAATCAAATGAGCAGTAAGTAACATGTCAATGCTTCTTTCATAGGCTTTATCAATATAAAGAAAACTGAGCAGTGGAAAGAATTATGCATTAAAGTTAGAAAAAAAAATATAATTACATAAAAAAATACCATTACACTGATGATATGGCTTTTAAAATAGTAACATATTAATATATAATTAACATTAAAATTTGCTCTCATTTTCAACTTTTGCAAAACTTGGAGAACGCGAACTGCTAAATCTCCCTTTCAGGATCTTGCATACTAACACGACATTTACCTTCAGGACAATGTCAGCAAGCATTTGAATCAAAACAAAACAAATGAACTCCCACCCCCTTACTTTTCAAGTAAGAAAGTAATCTTGAGAGGGAGAAAAAAAAAAACCAAACCAAAAAACAAACGAAAAGCTTTAAACAACACCCACCTCAAGTTTAAACCTCTGACCTAAAAACTGATAGCCACTTCCCAAAAGCAGAAGGAAACGGGAACAAAGTCAAGTCCACTACCAGCAGCAACACTGATGCTCAAAGCTACCAAAACAGAGACGACACATAAAATCTGCTAATCATCAAGCAAGATGAGTCAGACGGCCAGCACAAAAGAAAGAAGTTATAGTTCCAGAAAACATTTGTAACTTACAGAGGCTACAGAGTTTTAACTCAATGATCAATCTACAATATACAGAAACACACACTTAAAAGGTGAAGAAACCAAACCCAAAGACTATTCTGTAACATTACGACTGCCATGTTAATATAGCAACAATGGATGTAATGAAAGCCCTGTGTTTTTAGGTATCGAAAGCTCTCTCCCCACAATGCCCCTTACTAAACACGTCCCAGGTTTCAATTTCTCCTGCACTTAAGGGACACTTTAGTGAATTTAACATGAGTCATTTCACTGTCGACGTGTTCATGTAATTAAGTTGCCATGTGTCTGAAATGCATCACTTGTACAACAATTACTTAAGTCAAGCCAGCGCAAAGTGACTGTATTGATGTCTGCATCACCGCGTGATGATCATGCCATGGCCAAACTTCACAAGTGGAAGCATAGTAATGGTGTTAAAGGGATTTCCAACAACAAATAGAATGGATTCAAAAACTAAGCATGACAGGAAGGCTAAGGTGTCACTAAAGAGCTGTCACTGGTCTGTCGTGAAACGACAAAAAAACCAACCCTGTAATGTGTTACCAAATCATACTACAGCAAACATATTTTTGCAATACTCTTTAACATCTTCCCCACAAGACAGTGAAAGGGCTCCCAGAATATAAAGATTACACCATGCAAACTATATCAGTAATTAACATGTCATCTTAACCCACCTTTCTCTTCCACACAGCAATTGCTTAGGAGATTTGCCAGGTTTAAGAATCAGGTAAGATAATTCAGTACCAGCAAATTAATAGCAGACGGGGGAAAAAAACTGCAAAGGAAAAACCATACAGATCAATAATTACTAAGATCTGCCACTGTTTCTCTGCTATCTATCCTGCGGTGCTGTCTCCTGTGGAGAACGTGCATGCCAGCTTTAACGTAACAGGATACTTAAGTCTTCCAATGTAACTGCCCAGCAGAGACATATACCAAACATGAGCAAAGCCATGCTCCCAACACTTCCATGCTAAGTCTTAGGTACGAGTCATAAAAAAGGGTTGAGTGAAATCTATCAGTTTTACTTTGGTATCTGTCTTGTCCAGAAGCATCTTGCTGTTTTTCCACTAACAGAGATTCTGGGAAGAACCAGATTTCATTCTCATCCTTCAATCACAGCAACAATTCACAAACCAAAACTAAAAGAGGAAATGGCCGAATTGAAGGCAGGAAGCCCACTAAGTCTTCTTCCTCGAGATGATCTTTTAGATAGACAGATGCTTTTTTACTCTTTTTTAATTGTAAAATCCATGTCAGTAGAACCTACCACACAGGAAACCTATGTTTTCAGTTAATTGATATATTTTCATGTTGACATTGATACACTTTGCCCAGAAAGCTGGCTATTTTGAAACAGACCTTAGCCAGAACAGGAATCCATCCTGCCGGGTGCTGCAGATGCTACAAGTTATAGCCCCCGCTCCAGTACAAACAAGACTAATTTCCCATTAATAACTTTTTCTCTTACAAATCAGATGTTTCTGACCAGTTCACATACATCGTAAACGTTAAGCAAGTTACAAAACAATGGTATTTCTGAAGTTAGGAGATGCGTTATCCTTTTCTCCAGCATGACTTTTGCCCGGTGCACCTTCTATTCTGCCTTATGGAAATGTTCGCTATGGTAACCTCCTGGGCTACTGACAGCAGCCAGCTCCCATGAAGGAAGGAACAGCAACGAAAGAGCAAGGTAGGCCTTTTCTTTTGCTGTAAAACCTCTCCCACCAGAATTGTGCTATCGGAGCAGGTAAAACTGTCAGATACAAAGGTTACCATGTAAAACCATTTTATAATGGCAACAAGTTTCTCCAAAGTAGATATAATTGTTCCGTTAAAGCACACATGTGACTGTGAAATGGACATCACTGGCCTATTTCTGAATAAATAAGGGCCCTGTGGAACTGCAATAGCGAATGTAGTTAAAAATTCACAACTAACTGCCCGCGTTGTTT